>CM036242.1:41972661-42470161 GCA_020698575.1 Bostrychus sinensis
ATAGGAATTAGTGCGAGCCACCAAACATCACAAATTAGGAATAATCAAGACAGGTTTGATAACTGGCAACCATTCTGCCACATGTGAGTAATATTAGAGCCTGGTTTGATAACATTAGCGAGTGTGTCAATGTTTAGCTGCTTAATGTAATGTTGTAATTAGCATCTATAATTAGCATATAAGCTAAAGGCTAAGTAATTTACATTTCTTATTTAATTGTTACGCAGAACAAATAGTAACAGAAATGTGCCGGACCACAAGTCTGACACTGAATGTTCAGACTTGATCAGACTTGACAGACCAAAAACGTCTAAATTAATATTTTCATTTTGCTTCCTCATAGAACTTAATGGGCTAGAACATTAATCTCGGTATCAGGCTGCGTGCATAACTTTTTTAAACACATCATTCCTGGACTATAGGCTTATACAGAAGCTCCACTTGTATAGCAATGACCTTTAATCTTGCATTGGTTTATTGTCGCAAACGTGTTTGATTTAACTCTATATTTCTTTCTCTAGGAGAAGAAACTAAACAGTGACTGCAGATTGCAGTGCAGACAGCAGGAAACCGATGGAAGGACGAATGGAGGCACTGTTTATGTTCCTAGGAAGCTGTATAATCCATGGATGAACGATATCACTACCAGTGATACAGGACTGGCGATCATGGGAAACCATGATCTCATTTTAATATGAAAATTATTATGTGATAGTGAGAAAATTATCTCGTTTAAATGAGAAAAAAATCTCATTGTAACGTGAAACTTTCTCACTGTCATGTTCCATGATCCTGCCTGTGTCTTGTTCTGTGTCATGTCTTGTTTCCCTTGTGTTTTATTTTGATGTCTGGTTAGTCCTTGTGTTTTTCTGATTTACTTCCTGCCTCCTGTGTTTCCCGCCTGATTGCCTGCCCCGCCCTAAGTGTTTCACCCCTGTAATCCTAGGGTGTTTCTCAAAGCCCAGGTACCTTGTCTTGCCTTGGGAGGGGGGGAGGGGGGGGGGGGGGGTAGTTATGCTGTTGCCTTTTTTCTTGGGTGGGGGGTGGAGATTTGGAGGAGGCTACATGTTAGCTTATAAATAATCTCAAATTTGCTAAATAAGTTTTTAAAAGTAATACATGTCCATGGACTGCCATTTAAAAAAAAAAAAAAGCTGCAGTGCATTATGGGTTATTTTGGCCGATGCAAGGCAGCGAAGGATCCACTGATGTATCCTTGGTGAATTAGCCACATGTTAGCCAAATGGAGGACACCTGCCTAGGAAGGACATGAACATTGGAACACACCTTGGGCGACAGGAGATGAGGTGGATGCTTCCTGTGATGTCATCAAGACAAGGCACCTGGGCTTTGAGAAACACCCCTAGTTTATTTAGTCCCTGTGTTTTCCCCAGTTCTTGGTTGGGTTGTTCTGTCACAATGTCGCACACGGGAGGAAAAGGACCCAAAAATGCAGGACTGTGAAATAAAAATGTAATGAACATTAATGGGTGAAAAACAAGGTAACAAGTCCAAAAACAAGAAGGGAAAATAGTCAGTACAAACTAAAAAGCTAAAAGGACAAAAACAAGGAATGCCTAAATGTAAAATGCTAAATCAAAAGGCGGAGTAAAAACAAAACTTACTGAGAATAGGAACTAAACACACAAGGAACACAGAGCACAGACACAGACACCGACAGGATCATGGATCATGACACTCGTATTTTGTAATGTTACCTTTGCTTGCATTAAAAAAAATTAAAAAGTATTAAAATGCAATAATAATAATAATAATAATAATAATAATAATAATAATAATAACTTCATCTTGTTTCATATTATTTTAGTAATTTTTAATACACTGGCTCTGAAACTGTTTACATCAAGTTAGAAAACAGATGCCTCCCAGTGTAGGGTTAGTTGGGTGTTGGGTCAGAATGAAAACAGGACAAGCTGCGCCTGCAGAAACACTGCCACACACTGAAAAGTGGACTAAAGGCTTAGCTAAACATTTAAAGTGTCTGAAAATAAAAAGGAGGCACAGTGAGAGAGGGATACTCCTCCTCAATCCAGTCTCTCCCATAGGGTGAGCAGGCATGATCTGAGGCATGGGGTGCACGCCAACTTATGATGTTATTGCCTTTTAAAATTCATGCAAAACATAGTTTATGTTAAGAAGTCTTGACTACTATTTAAACACGGGCTGTTTAAATAGGGGCTGGTAGACCACATTGTTGCATATGGTATTACACATTTGAAAGGTCCTGTAAGCAGCAGGTGGTTTGGTACTGGTTTGAAAACAGTACTGCAGTCTAAATCAAAATAATGGTCTCTTTTCTGATTGGACGATCAACAAGGTAGTTTTAGAACCAAAAAAAAAAAAAAAAAAAAGTAACCAAAAACAACTTGGCCATCATGTAAAACATATTTTTATTTGTTAATAACTCAACTGTACCATTGTTATCAGTAAAACTAATATTTGATTTAAACATGTTTTCATCATATCTGGGGACATCTGGGGTCATTTTTATATAATATAAAAATATATGCTGCTCATGGCACCTTTTAAATGAAATATTTCAGTTAAATTACATGATTAAACTAGGCTTTTAAATGTTGTTTTGTAGGTTATGCTCTAGTCTAGGCCTTACATAAACTTAGCATAAGCTTCTCCTTGACTCTTTGATTGTACATTTGGTCATTCAGTTTAGATTTTTGTGTAAATATCTGATCAGCACAATTTTTATATATTCATTTCTTGTGGCCAAAGCCTGTATTAGTGGGTTAACGTTTTAATTGTTACAATATGACTATATTCTGTTATGCCCATAGGCTAATTTATTATTATTGTACCCAGTTGTTTATTTTTATTTCACAACTAGAGTTGCAGCAGACTCCAGCAGCTCTTTAATCTTCATTTGAAGTTCTTTGGCCTTCTGTGTATTCTCTGCCCTGTGCACCTCTTCAGCCACCTGCAGCCTTTCAGCACTGACCGCAGGGCATCTGCATTCTCCACAGACTCCCTCTGGTCCCGGTCGGCCCGGAGCTCCAGCCAGTCCAGGTAGGCCTGCTGTAGTCCCATATCATCCTCAAAGTTGGTGATAATCTGGAGTTCAGGTCTACAGCGCTGAAGCTGCCTGAGCCTCCTGCCTCCTTCTCCAGTGTCACATTCACCACAACACTGGAAGCAAGGAAAAGAGAAATGTTCAAATGGTTGTAGCCACAAAGGAAAAGTACCTCGCTAGCTGTACCTAAGAGACTGAATCTGTCAGTGAGCTCTTCTCTCTTTATTATTCTGATGTTTCTAAGCAGTACTACTTTACTGCATCTGTTATATTTAAGTACTGTGTGTCACTGTCTACAATGACCCTGCGAAAAGCTGGCCCCTGTCCAGGGTCAACCCAAAGGCCCAAAGATCCTGGGATAGGCTCCAGTCACCTAGGACCCCTAATGGGAATAAGCGGAAGAAAATGAATGAATGAATGTTTACAATGAGAGTACAACAAAAAACAAAACAAACAAACAAACAAACGACAACATGCTTTTAAACCTAAACTCAAAATACTTTGTACTTTAAACCATCTCAGAAATTTAGTGAAGTAAAAAGTACAGATACTTGCTGTAGAATGTAGTGAAGTAAAAGTAAAAATACCCCTTGTAAAATTTACTCAATTAAAGTACAGATACATTAAAACTTTACTTAATTAAAGTAACTAAGTATATTTATTTTGTTACATTCCACCACTGATATGAAATTTGTCAAAAGGCAAATTTACAAACGCATTTTGCTGATTTTTTAAGTTTTAGATTATTTTTTTTGATGGAAATGAATGGTGTTAGAGAGCTGATTAGCCTCCGATGAGCTTTTAAACTCTTAATATACAGATTTTTCAAAAAGTCTATGGGAAAAATGAATAGGAAACCAGAGCTCCATACAAAGCACTTACATCCAGTACCATACAGTGAAAAGAGAAAAAAAAGAACAGCTATAAAAGACACTTATCCCCGTGTCGCCACAGAGATGACAGGTAACACAGTGTCAGGACAAGGCTGTTGTCAGATTTCTCATTCGTGCCTGAAAGGTACTGAGATAAACTTGTCAGAGGATGTTGTGCATGAAAAGCCACTAATCTGTGATCTGGGGACTAGCGCACAGTGGCTCTGCTCTCCCGGTGGCTTCTGTAATTAGTAGTTTTGTTATGTCTGTATGTGCACATAACTGTACAGCTGTGTCCAAAAAAGGGCATTCATTCATTTATTCATTCATTTATTCATTCAACTGGCACCACTACCAGGGGCCAAACTGATTGTTATTAAGTTGCTTGTATTCTGTTTAGTTCGTAGCTCGCGTGGTTTCCTCGCGCTTCCGCGGTGTCTCGTGTGTTAGAAAGAATCTCAGACTGCGTCAATCAAATGCCATAGACAGATGACTTTATTTGGAAAGACATGGCCCCGCGATCTACCCACACTGTTTTTACGATTATCTTCGGCATAACTGCTGTATACAGTCTTAATTTAAGTGGTTATCAGTTTCAATAATGCCTGCAGTTTATTTTAATTTTTTTATGTTTGTATTTTTGGGAGAGTGAATTAGGCTACACACAACCTATAATAAATTGTGTCATTTAATAATAACTAATTAATGATATTTTTTAAATTGAATGTTGAGTGAGAAAAGCATAAAGTAATACTAATTCATAATTAAATACTTTCCTTTTGAAGACATGTTTGCAGAGGCAAGGTCTAAGCAATCTACCATTTATAACTAAGGTAGAAGAAGTACTTACATTTTAAAAGCATTACTTTGATATAATATTTAGTACTCAACAAAATCACTGTCACTTGAATGAATGTGAAAAAGTATTAAAATTGAGGTTTACATAGGTAGAAAGTACTTCTTACAATACAGAATATAATGATTTTACTAATACTAATACTGCTACTTGTAATACTACTACATCTCTTACTGCTGCTGGTTTGAATGTGGCTGTAAGATAAGAGTACTTCAGACTGACAGAGAGAAATACTTTTACTCATGCAGTAATAAAAAGTTTTAGTTATATAGGAGCTCATGTGTTGTATGATATTTGTGCATGAGTAATGGTTGTGTTTTTCTTCTTTCAGCTTGTTAGAGAACACATCTGTGGCTCACAGGCCCAAGAGGTACAGGGTCACACCCAATCAGCATGGCCTGTCCATCAGAGGCCGACCTGAGGCAGAGCACAAACCTCACTGATGTCCTCCAGTCATGTGACATCTTAGTCTCACATAGAGCTTCAGCACCGGTGAGACAGACTACACCTGTACATTAAAACAATATTAAATGCAACAAATTAAAAAGAACAGGCTTAATGTGGTTTGTAAATATTTGTTCTTTTGCAAAGATTAAAAATCTAGATCTCTATACAAAGAGTGGCTCAGGGACACCTGCCAGTGAATGGTAAGAAATAATGGCTTTACGTACCTGCTTTATGTACCTGTTGCTTTGGTTAACACCAAGATTAGTTCTGGTTTAGTCCTGACTTGGACATAATGTCCCTCATTTATCAAATTAGGGAAGGAAATGAGCGTGTGCCTGGTGTACGCCCAAAGCCACACAAGTTTTACTATTTATCAACATGGACGCTGGAGTATAGTACGCTCAAATCCTACACCAGGTCAGGACGTGGTGTACATATACAAACATGTACACACAGGTTTCAAGTCAGCATCACACTATGGAGGAAAACAATTAATGAGAACATAAAGACATTGCCACTTTAAATCTATTTAATAGTACAGTCCAAAAATTGCATTTTAAAATATTTTAGTTAGGGCTGTAAATCAAGTAGCACAAGCTTTTATGTGTTTTCCCAGTGATGGCCACATTCATCAGCAGCCCTCATGATTCCCACACGTCCTCCAACACATTTTTGTGGAAGAATCTGCACCTGTTTCTACACAACTTTTATAAATGAGAGCCAGTGTGTTTAGCCCTGTTTAGTCCCTCCTTTGTTCTTATTTAGTCACACTTAATTTAGTCTGCATAAGACGGTACATTAAAAAATATTTTCTGAGGTGGTACTTGGCGTGAAAACTAAGCACCACTGGTTGAGGACAGGATTGTCACCTTGTGGGCTGGGACCCAAAAGTGGGTTGTGGAAGGTTTAATATAGTTTTAATGTTAAGTTTATTTTAAGCCTAAATATTGTATGTATGACATAAAATGGTGAAGCTGATTTTAAAGTACATGCACCATAAAGGTTGAATTAAAATTAGGGCTACACAATATTTCAAAAAATTATTGTTATCACAATATCAGCAATATCCATTATTGCAAGAATCTAAATATATCACAATAATGCTAAGGTCTTATATCTGGCAGAGATTTACACTGAAGAATCATTTTTCTCTAAAAGTGTTGTGACTACATAAAAATGTTTAAAAAAGTCCCGTTTTAGTGATAATTTGCTTAACCTGTTAACATCCAGCTCATTTTGGCTCGTGCACAACAGTAATATGAACCCAAATGCCATAGCTTATTCATTTAGTCACAGTTTAGCCTTGTTTTATTCCTGCTTTAGTCTGTGTTAAGTTTTGATTTTGACACTGTTCTGACTCATTAATACAGGGACTTACATTTTTGTTTTAAGTTAATTTAACTTACTGTGTGAGAAAAGTGCCTTATTTTTAAATATCACAATAATATTGTTATGCTCATTTTCAACAGAGTTATCAAATATTGCATGTTTTTTCCATATCATGCAGCCATATTTAAAGTGTTTAAAAGTTATGTGGTTGTGTAAAAAGAAGTATGCAGGTGAAGTGGCAGTGTTATTTCCTGTAGTAAATGATCGTAGTTAGCTTAATTTATGTTTAAATACATTTTCATGTGTCCATCACAGAACATGCCTGAGTCTGTCACGGACCAAGTGGGCGGCAGGGTGGTCCCGTTTGGCTCTTTTGTCCTGGGTGTACACGTGAGACGCTCAAACACTGACGTCCTGTGTGTGGGACCTGGTTTCATCCAGAGACACGACTTCTTCTCGTCTTTCTGTGAGAAGATGAAGAGCCTGAGGACATATAAGTCCCTTATACAGCTTCCACACATTTAGTTCTTCTTAGTACAAGTTTATTACAAATTCTCTTGTCTTTAAGGTCATTGAGGATGCGTTTGTGCCGATCATCAAGTTAACTTTTTATGGGATACAGGTAAAAAAAAAAAATCAGTTCTCTATCAGTGCCATTGAAAAAACATTGCTCATACTTTTCTTGTGATTGACTTGATTTATACCCAAATCCTGAGAAACAGCATTTCTGACAGACTGGACCTCCAGACACTAAGCTGCTACAGGGGATGGATCTTCAGAGTGTGAGGAGTCTCCAAGGTGCGCAGCCATCCAAATAAAGCATTTTTTACTGTAGCCTCTTGTAACAGGCAAAAAATTAAGATTAGTGTTGTTGTGTCATTTCTGCAGGATACAGAGTCAGCGAGGAGATCCTGAGTCTGGTGCCCAATGTCTACACCTTCAGACTGGCTGTGAGGACCATCAAGCATTGGGCTAAATGTAAGTGACTCTAGCTTGGTAAAAGTACTTATACATGCATACAGCTTAAGAGTACTTTTTGTGCCTCTGCATCCATTTAACTGTACTAAGTACTTATTTTTTCTTATTGTGTTCCAGGTCGCAGCATTTACTCCAACAAGCTGGGCTTCCTGGGTGGACTGGGCTGGTGCATTTTGGTGGCCAGAACATGCCAGCTCTACCCACACGCCTCAGCTGCAACCCTGGTGGCCAAATTCTTCTGGGTCTTCTCCACGTGGTAAGTACCACACGACTTGCATTAATACCACAGAATATTTTAATAGTACTTTAACTTGCACAAGACCAAGACTTTGCTAAATTGCATTTGTTTGTGTTTGTTTCTAAAACAGGGGGTGGCCACTCCCAATCACGCTGAGGCACCCTGAGGAGTACCCCTACAACCTCCCTGTTTGGGATCCGAGGGTAAGTGGAACAATATCCTGTCAATGTAAAATATATTCACAAACTACTGTGAAGATGGGCACGGTCAGAAGAATTCCGCTTTATGGAAGTGGTTCTCAAAGTCTGGTTAGGGGACCACTGGTGGTTCAGACCTGGTTTAGTCCAGGTTTAGTTTAGAGCTACAGTAACCTCAACCTGGTTTAGTTTAGGTAGGTAGACTTTATTGTCCCTGTGGGGACATTTGTCCTCAGCATTTGACCCATCCTTCAGTGTTGTTGGGGAAACCTGTCAGGAGCAGTGGGCGACTGTAGTGCAGTGTCTGGAGACCCTTCTCCAGATCTTGGGCCAGGATCCTGGTCAGGAGAACCTAGCTGGAAGATTAGCCTGTTGTGCATATTGTGCATGGTTTAGACTTGGTTTAGTCCTGGTTTATTCTAGGATTCATTGTGGTTTAGTCTTGATTTCGACCCGGTTTAGTCCTGGTTAAATTGAGAGCTCCAGTAGCTTCATCCAGGTTTAGTCCTGGTTTAGCTTTGGTTTCGTCTTAGATTACTCCTGGATATAGTCTTGGATTTGTCCTGGTTAAGTCTTGATTTAGCCCTAGTCTTGTTCTGGTTTAGTCCTGGTTTAGCCCTGGTTTAGCCTTTGTCTTGTTCTTATTCAGTGATGCTAATTTTTGTGAGTTAGAGATGCTACTTGGAAAGCCAAATATTTTTTTAAATCTCCTAAAACTCCAGATAAAGGTGTCCCACTCGACCTAACAGTAGCCTACAATGTTTTTATTTATTCTCAGGTGAACCCTGGGGACAGCATCCACCACATGCCCATCATCACCTGCACATACCCACACCAGAACTCAGCCTACAATACCACTGCTTCCACTCTGACCGTCATGAGAGATGAGATCAAGTGTGGTGGGTACCTGCAGATATTTTTACTATTGATCGACTTGCAATAACTACCTCAGAACAAGATTTCACCAGTTCATGTTGTCTGTGTTTGATTTGCAGGGCGTGGCATCACCAGAGCGATATATGAAAAGAGCCAGCTGGAGGAAACTATTTGAAACCTATGTTGAAGATTATGTGTATGTGCTAGAAGTACTGTTACTTCAAGATACTGTTAATGAGGTACAAGTAAAAGTACAGGGCAAACTTGTGACTTGGGTGAAAATAAAGAAAGAAGCAAAGTATAAAGTACTACTCAGACGTGCTGCAACAGGACCGCCAAACTAAGCAAATCTTTGGGGCCCCAGAGAAAAGCTTAGGAAAGTGGGCCCCCCTAGTGGTTGGTAAAATGACAATTCCAAATCTTGAGTCTAACTTATAACAACAAGATTAAAGTTTTAGGAGCATGTATGTATGAGCATTAAAATGTCAGTGAGGACCCTTGTTTGGGGCCCCATATATTTTTGAATCGCCATGTCATATCACTAATATTATTACTACAACTACCACTGTTTTTATTTCACTCACCTTGCCACCTAAAAAAAACAAAACTCATTTGTAATTTTTATAGTAAAATTACCTCTGTTACTTGATGTTAATGAGTTTAAATTTAAGTTGCAATTGGGGTCAATAGACCCTTCCATGAGTGATGTATTTAGGTTACAAGATATGCATTCATTTTTACATGTGGCTGATGTTGTCATTGTCAAAATCATTGTGATTAGTCATAATTTACAATGTTTGGTGGAATGCTAAATCCTCCATAGAAATTGTATTATGGTGTGTTTAACTTTCAATCTCAATCACTACTGTTATATTTATAAACACTCTTTTAAACGCAGAAAAATACTGATGTCTGTTGTGATTGTTCTTCTTCCAGGCATTATATTGTGCTGACAGCCACCACTGCTACACAGACCCAGCAGCAAGAATGGTGAATACTCATTTTATAATAATTTCATTAACTTTTCATATGAAAAGCAAAGACTTGGTGTGCTAAAGTGCAACATTAAAACATTACAAAAATAAAATAAAAATATTGCCGCAAGCGGCGATGATAGGCCCTCGCCTGCCGCGCCCGGAGCTGGGGCAGATTTGCCAAAACTTGCCAAATTTTTAGATGTGGCTCTTTAAAAATTTACCAAATGTGAAATAATTCAGTGGCTCCATAGGATTCCATTGTATAGGATTCCCATTGGAATATAATGGGGAGAATCTGACATTGCCGTGGCAAAACCGTACAAGGTAAAGCATTAGTCCTATTGACTTTTTTCATTGTTTTGAGCTGATGGATTTCTCTGCCAAATTTCGCGCATTTTCAATAAATTTTATTTTTGCCTGACTCTGCAGGGGGCGCTATTGCAGCAATTGGCATTTTTTCTTCTTTCATACCCATAGGTCCATGGAGTAAATAAGTGATTAAAATTTGAGCCACATTGGGCTCTGCATGTGTGAATTTACAACAACAAATTAGGGGTTGTTAGCGAGCCACAGAATAAACCTGAAATTTGGGGCTGTGCTGTGGCAGCACCGTTTAATATTCTACAAAACCTTCAACAACTTTTGGTCAGACATCTCTCCAGATGATGTTGACAAAATTTGAGGTCATTTACTTAAACGCCCTCAGACGAGTTTGTTAAAATGTGAAGGCTGCAAATCAGGGGGTCACATGATCAATCTAAGATGGCCGACTTCCGGTTGATCAGGGGGTGTGGCCACAATATCATTTTTTGTTTGTATGGACATGAAGCATATGTGCGAGCTATGACACTTTGAAGGGTGTTGGCGAGCCACAAAAACTACGCCAAAATTCGTGGCATCGCCACGGCAACACCGTTTAATATTCTACAAAACCTTGAACAACTTTTAATGTCCCACTTGTCTAGATGATGTGGAGCAATTTTGGTGTCACTGGGTTAAACGCCCTAGGACGAGTTCGTTAAAGTACGAGAGGAGGAAATGGCGCCTCCGGCGCCGGGTCACATGATCAATCCAACATGGCCGACTTCCTGTTGGTTGCCTAGCAACAGCTCAATATAATTTTTTGTTTGGTCCGACATGACCAATCATTTACCTGAATTTCATTCGTCGTTCGACGAATTTGACTTTTGGGTTTTTCCATAGGGGTGTTACTCCAGAGGGCGCTGTCGCACCTCTTTTGTTTGAAATTGTTTGAAATTTACATACGCGCTCATCATTGACCCATGAGTCGACTTCGCCCATTGACTTCCATTCATTCTGAGCGAATACAAGTATGCACCTTTCATACCTGAGGTGTATGTGTTTGTGTAGTACTTGATGCCATGAGTGTGTACATGGGAAAGCGCTTCGCGCTTTGTTTTTGTGCGCTTCGCGCACTGCTGTGCAGACACAATAGGCCTTGTGCCACCCTTGAGGTTCGGGCCTAATAAATGTGTACACATTAAAGATATTAGGGAGGATTTTTTTCGACTGCTGAGAAACCAGCGACTGTTTGTCCTTTTTTGAATAACGCGCATGCCTCAGGTCCTCCCCCGCCCTTCACTGTTCCTTTCCAAGGAACTCCTCCACAGCGACGTGCACGAGCATTGAAACACGAGTGTTTGTTTACATCAGCAGAGATTCGCCTAAACCTAGACCTGCATTGTTTGTTTGCGCGACCTTTGACCTAGTTCCCCACACAGACCCAGTCACATGCACAGTCCCTAAATGTGAGCAAATACAATGAACAAAAATATAAACGCAACACTTTTGCTTTTGCTCCCATTTTTCATGAGATGAACTCAAAGATCTGAAACTTTTTCTACATACACAAAATAAATATATCTCTCAAATATTGTTCACAAATCTGTCAAATCTGTGATAGTGAGCACTTCTCCTTTGCCGAGATAATCCATCCCTCCTCACAGGTGTGCCATATCCAGATGCTGATGAGACAGCATGATTATTGCACAGGTGTGCCTCAGACTGGCCACAATAAAAGGCCACTCTGAAACATACAGTTTTGTTTTACTGGGGGGGTTTACTGGGAGGTCTGGGGACTCCAGTCAGTATCTGGTGTGACCACCATTGGCCTCATGCAGTGCCACACATCTCCTTCACATGTAGATGATCAGGTGTCGATTGTGGCCTGTGGAATGTTGGTCCACTCCTCTTCAATGGCTGTGTGAAGTTGCTGAATATTGGTAGGACCTGGAACACGCTGTCATATTCGCCGATCCAGAGCATCCCAAACATGCTCAATGGGTGACATGTCTGGTGAGTGTGCTGGCCATGCAAGAACTGGGATGTTTTCAGCTTCCAAGAATTGTGTACAGATCCTTGCAACATGGGGTCGTGCATTATCATGCTGCAACATGAGGTGATGTTGTTGGATGTATGGCACAACAATGGGCCTCAGGATCTCATCACGATATCTCTGTGCATTCAAAATGCCATCAATAAAATGCATCTGTGTTCTTCGTCCATAACATACACCTGCCCATACCATAACCCCACCGCCACCATGGGCCACTCGATCCACAACAGTGACATCAGAAAACCGCTCACCCACACGACGCCACACACGCTGTCTGCCATCTGCCCTGAAAAGTGTAAACCGGGATTCATCCGTGAAGAGAACACCTCTCCAACGTGCCAGGCGCCATCGCATGTGAGCATTTGCCCACTCAAGTCGGTTACGACGACGACCTGGAGTCAGGTCGAGACCCCGATAAGGACGACGAGCTGCAGATGAGCTTCCCTGAGACGGTTTCTGACAGTTTGTGCAGAAATCTTTGGTTATGCAAACCGATTGTTTCAGCAGCTGTCCGAGTGGCTGGTCTCAGACGATCTTGGAGGTGAACATGCTGGATGTGGAGGTCCTGGGCTGGTGTGGTTACACGTCGTCTGCGGTTGTGAGGCTGGTTGGATGTACTGCCAAATTCTCTGAAACGCCTTTGGAGACGGCTTATGGTAGAGAAATGAACATTCAATTCACGAGCAACAGCTCTGGTGGACATTCCTGCCGTCAGCAGCCAATTGCACGCTCCCTCAAAACTTGCGACATCTGTGGCATTGTGCTGTGTGATTAAACTGCACATTTCAGAGTGGCCTTTTATTGTGGCCAGTCTGAGGCACACCTGTGCAATAATCATGCTGTCTCATCAGCATCTGGATATGGCACACCTGTGAGGAGGGATGGATTATCTCGGCAAAGGAGAAGTGCTCACTATCACAGATTTGACAGATTTGTGAACAATATTTGAGAGATATGGTTATTTTGTGTATGTAGAAAAAGTTTCAGATCTTTGAGTTCATCTCATGAAAAATGGGAGCAAAAGCAAAAGTGTTGCGTTTATATTTTTGTTCAGTGTATATTTTAGAGCTGGCCTGTAGAGATGTGCTGTTGACTATGAACATGCAAAGTCCACACAGAACCAGGGACCTTCTTGCTGTGAGGCAGGAGTGCTAACCACTCTGCTACTGTGTTGCCCTGCTATGGTCTAAAAACATGTAAAATATTAAATCACAAAATTGCCCCCAAACATGTTTCAAAATAACTTCTACGTAGCTTCAGCTGAAACTGTGATAAAACATTAGTCTCATTATTTTCAGATGTGACTGTTTTTATACTTTGGCACAAAGGGGCTTCCGTAATTCTCCTAAATCAGAGGTCGTTAACAGGCGGACCGCGGTCCGAATCCAGAACCAGATGCCCTCCCATTCGGACCCGAACCTCTGTCCCACTCCGAGGACCCGAACCCGTTCAGCCTGTTCACTCCCCGGGAGCGCAGCGCGAGAGAGCATCCTGGTGCTTTAAAACTTTAACATGAACAGTGCGGGGTTAAATCAGCTGTGTTTTCTGTTACTGTCCAACAAAATGAGAGGAGTAGGTCTGAGTGCGGAGGGACAGGACTGTTCCATTTACAACAGACTTAAGTTTTTGTTTTACGGAGCGGCGAGAGAGGACGCGACACAGGCTGTGAGCGGCTCTCCCCTCTCGGTGTCCCTCTGTCCCACAGCTCACCCCTCTCCTCTCGGTGTCCCTCTGTCCCACAGCTCACCCCTCTCCTCTCGGTGTCTCTCTGTCCCACAGCTCACCCCTCTCCTCTCGGTGTCTCTCTGTCCCACAGCTCACCCCTCTCCTCTCGGTGTCCCTCTGTCCCACAGCTCACCCCTCTCCTCTCGGTGTCTCTCTGTCCCACAGCTCACCCCTCTCCTCTCGGTGTCCCTCTGTCCCACAGCTCACCCCTCTCCTCTCGGTGTCTCTCTGTCCCACAGCTCACCCCTCCCCTCTCGGTGTCTCTCTGTCCCACAGCTCACCCCTCTCCTCTCGGTGTCTCTCTGTCCCACAGCTCACCCCTCTCCTCTCGGTGTCCCTCTGTCGAGGCTCACCCCTCTCCTCTCGGTGTCCCTCTGTCCCACAGCTCACCCCTCTCCTCTCGGTGTCTCTCTGTCCCACAGCTCACCCCTCTCCTCTCGGTGTCCCTCTGTCGAGGCTCACCCCTCTCCTCTCGGTGTCCCTCTGTCCCACAGCTCACCCCTCTCCTCTCGGTGTCTCTCTGTCCCACAGCTCACCCCTCTCCTCTCGGTGTCTCTCTGTCCCACAGCTCACCCCTCTCCTCTCGGTGTCCCTCTGTCGAGGCTCACCCCTCTCCTCTCGGTGTCCCTCTGTCCCACAGCTCACCCCTCCCCTCTCGGTGTCCCTCTGTCCCACAGCTCACCCCTCTCCTCTCAGTGTCTGTCCCTCTGTCCCACAGCTCACCCCTCCCCTCTCGGTGTCTCTCTGTCCCACAGCTCACCCCTCTCCTCTCGGTGTCTGTCCCTCTGTCCCACAGAGGACAGAGCTGCCTCATATTCACCAGAGAATTAAGAGGAAACCTGTGTTTTGAGGCGCAGTATGTTCCACTTTAGTTTTAATGGGTGAATTGTCTCCTGCATAAAAGCAGACAGAAAATCTTGCGTGTGACGCTATCAACCAATCAGATCTGAGGATTTGGAAACATATGGAGCGGTGACTGTGAGACAGACAGCGGAGAAATGAGAGAGACAGATGTAGAAAGGAACAGAGGTCAGCTCTAAACTCCTGTGTCTCCTGTGTTCTGAGCCAAGGACCATTATAAAAGCATTTTGTTAGATTTTTTATAACTGTAATTGATTAACATAAGAAAAAAAAACCTTTTTTATTTTATTATTTGATATCCCCTAGTTTTAAACTAATGCTTATATTAGCAAAATGCTATCGCCATAATGTAGACACTGATGTAACTACAATGATTTTATTTATTTATTTTTGAGGTACAAATCAACATTGTGATGCTCCGGACCTTTGCGCGAGAACATTTTCACCAATTGGACCTCGGTGAATTTTAATTGGTGACCCCTGATCTAAATGGACCCCAAACCCTGAGTTTTGTCCCTGATTCTTGTCTGTCAGGCTCTGTTTTTGCACAGCTTTGTTGGATTGTACAGTATTTTGTACAGAAGTTTGTATGGAAGTTTTAAGCCAAGATTTGTATTTGTCCTGTATATATCTTTATTTCACACCTTTTGTTCAAATGCCAAATAAAACTATAAGCAATCTGAAACAAGGATAAGCTTCTGTGTTGTCTGTCAGTTCCTTCATCTTAGGGAATTTATTCTCAGGAGCAGTGACACAGAGTTATGAATGACTGTTATACTTTAGGACACTTAACTTTAGCTTCTTCAACTTCCCAAAACTCTTCTCAGTACAAGTTTGTAGATTTACAGCCATTTATTTTTTAGTTTGTCCGAGTTCAGACGTTATGTGACTGTCTGATAACATCAAATGCAACAGTCACAGGACAGATAAGAATATGGAGCACCAGCAGAGACACAACAAACAAGAACAACTGGAAAATACCGTACTGTACGTGACTAAATGAAAATGTTTTTGTCCATAATAGTAATAGTACACACCAAATTTTCAACTTTGGAATAAACCCTGTGGGAGTAAAAGACTTTAAGACCCTTTTAAAGTGCACACGTGACGGTCAAATCTACATCTGTATAAAATACTACAAACAGACAAAAATATGACAAAAATAGTTTTATTTAACAAATTGCATTTTTCAGTAAAAACATTTGCTATATGGATAGATCAAACACATATTCTGTTCAATCAAAACAATACATTTGTATAATACATCTCAATACCACACCATTGTTTGTGCAGATAATGAAACTATTGCTTTTCTTGGCAAGGTCTTTGTCAAACATCTGGCTCTCAGGAATACGGACATGTCATGGTAAAAGAAAAGCAAACATGAACCTTTAGCAATAGTGACATTGTTTACAAAAAACAAACACAAATTAAATGTAAAATAATTTTTAATTAAACCATCATTAATAAGACAAATAAACACACTGCTAAATTATTTACAACAAGCATAAGCACAATCAAAGCTTTAGAAATATGTTTTAAGATTGATAAATTTGAATAGCAAAGTAAGAACTGATTCTGGTTTACTTTAAAACAGACACCCGTTAGCTGAGCCTGTGGAAATAGTGAAGCAAACACATGTACTTTGACAGAGTTGTAATTATTTGAAAATATGTAGTTTCACTGACCACAAGGGAAATTCCACCTTCAGTTGTCAGGCAGAAGTAAAATAAAAAAGGAAAATGTAAAAGTTCCTTAACCACAAGAAGGTTAGGAGGGCGCCCTTGAACACTCACTGCAGTAACCCCCAAATATGACTCCACTCAGGGGAACTCGGTCACAGAATACTATGCAAAACAGATGAAATAAACTCCCAAAATGTTACCCCTTTACACTTTTTTTTTTTTTTTTTTTTTTTTTTTGCATAACTCGAGTTTTTTCTACTCCTCAAATTTGCTGTGCAGTAATAGTAGTAGTAGTAAGTAGTAAGGTAGGTTGTGCTTTAGATCGTGGTAACATAGTAATAACATCAGTGCTTAAACCAGGTCCACCTTGGGACAGGACATGGTTGGGAGGCTGTGTTTGGACAGGCCTTTAGTGGGACAGAAGAGGATTCACTGTGGCATCATAGCTGCTGCAAGAAACAATCTATTTGCGATATTCTGAAGTTTAATTCCACACAACATATGCAATACATTTAGGAGACTTTTTTGTCCTAATGAACCACACCAGCTTTGCTTTGGTTGAATGAAATGCTCTAAAAATGCAGTCTTTCAGTTTTAAACCAGAAAATAGCAAAGTCAATAAATACTTGCTTCATTTTTTGTTTAGCTTGTTTTATTTTTTTATTTTTATTTTTTTAACTCATGTTCATCACAAAAACAAGCTCATAGTTTCTTTTCTTGGTTCAAGGGAAGTTGCTATCTACAGTATCATAACATCGACAGATGGCGCTCCAGTGTGCTTTTTTCCTCATAACATTCTGATTATATCAGTCATAACATTCTGATTATATCAGTCATAACATTCTGATTATATCAGTCATATCAGTCTGGTTTAAACACGGAGGAGTCTAACTCACTGGCCAGTGACCTCCAGGAAGCCAGAGACACACAGATGATTTGAGTTCCTCTGCATGGAGTCTGACATGGATTTACACCGAGTGATCAATTTGAGGTACTTTTACACTATTATTTAAGGCAGTTTGTTTATGAATGTCATAGTTTGTTGTTCTATGTAGACCACAGGAAGAATTGTTATTACTGTGGTAATAACTAATGGGGATTCTGAAGAAAGAAAGAAAGAAAGAAAGTAGTTTGGCGGAGTTAAAAAAAAAATTCTAGACATCAGAGTTTCTTTACTTCACTAAAAGTAAAAAATAAATAGAATAGATTATGTTAAAAGGGTACAGAAACATCATCTCAAAGCAAAACTCACTATATATATATATATATATATATATATATATATATATATATATATATATATATATATATATATATATATATATATATATATATGTGTATATATAAACACTAGCTACTTAAAAAAATCACAGATAACACTGCTAAAAGTACCAAAATACATAAAATTACCTCTTTTGTAATAAAGGACTTTTGGTGGAGAAGCCCAGAACCCTGAAATAATGGAATCATGAACAACCCCTAAAGAACATGCTCATTAGATGCTTGACAGCTTTACCATATTATGAAGGTGTCTTTAAAATAAATAAAATTAACTTAAATATATTAACCAGGAAACCGACAGAGGAACATTCATTCATTCATTTTTCATTCATTCATTTTCTACCACTTCTTCCCGTTAGGAGTCGCGGGTGACTGGAGTCTATCCCAGTAACTTTGGGCTGTAGGCGGGGTACTCCCTGGACAGGGGCCAGCTTGTGCACAGGCTGACACAGAGACAAACACAGACAGACAACCATTCACTCTCACATTCATCCACTAGGGTCAATTTAGAGTCACCAATTCACCAACACATGCATGTCTTTGGACGGTGGGAGGAAGCCGGAGAACCTGGAGAGAACCCACGGTAACACGGGGAGGACATGCAGACTCCACCCAGAGAGTTCGTGTGATGGTGTGTTGGTCGGCCCGGGGCCCGAACCCACGACCTCCTTGCTGGGAGGCGAGAACGCTAACTGCTCTGCCACCGTGCACCCCACAGAGGAACATTTTAATGATTAATGATTCATTTAATCAGATGCCTGGCTGCTTGTGAGGTTTATTAAAGGGGCTGTTGTTTTTAATTATAGGTGGAGTCAAGAATAAACTGTGAAAAACATAAAAAAGCAAGGCTAATCAAGGCTAATTCAGAAATTAGGCAGCATTTTATTTTCAATGACCTTTCTGTAAGCTGTAACGGAAAAATATTATTATTATTATTATTATTATTATTATTATTATAAAAATACATAAAATAAAACTACTTGGAGAAATTAACCATTGGCTCTCATAGTATCCACAGTCATCAGTCAAAATAAGTGAACAAAAACATGTCATCAAACATCTAAATACAGGAAGAAAATGAAAATTACTTGTCTCATCTTAATTTTTTGGGTTCTACTTCCGCATCATTTCCGCAGTCGTGTCGTACATCCTGCAGCTAGCATTAGACGACAAGGTCAAACGCAACGATGAACCCAAAGATCCTTCTGCGAGTCTTTATTTTTTTTATTATTATCGGTAAGGGTTAGATACGAACGGTAAAACAGGTCGTGCACGATCGTAGATTATGGTTATCTTCAGAAAAGTTTCTTTTGTTAGTTCATAAATATACTTTCCGTATAGAGAGTCATGCTATGCTAAGCTAAGCCATCGCGTTTCTCCACCGCTGTTCCTAATATAAACTAAAATAATGTTCATAGCTGTGATGAACTCATGTTTTTAAGTTTAACATATTTACATAGGCTGTAGCTGCTTCTCAGAGCTTATCTTTAAAGTGCTGTTGTTATGAACAACGCTTTGCAGCTTCGTCCTTTGTCCTTTGTCCTTCGTCCTTCGTCCACGTTGGGAAACAGTAACAATGATCACTTGGGTCATACTGTGACTATTCAATAATAAGGAATTACTAATTCTTTCGATTGCAGTTTCATATGAGTGTGTTCATTTGAGAGGCTCAGCTCATGACCAGTAACTTTTAAGTTTGAAGGAGAAACAATGTCAAGACTACCAAGTTTTTAAAATTATTATTATTATTATTATTATTATTATTATTATTATTATTATTATTAAGTAATTATTAATATTTGACATTTAGCCCTGCGACAAGCTGGCCCCTGTCCAGGGTGTACCCTGCCTACAGCCCAAAGTTACTGGGATAGGCTCCAGTCACCCGCGACCCCTAACGGGAATAAGCGGTAGAAAATGAATGAATATTTGACATTTGTGCTGTTTCTGTTTACTGAACCTTTAACTGCTCTACTCTGTAAATTCAATGCATTTTAATGTAACTTCATTATTCACTGTGGGGAACTTCCTGATCTTATGTAAATGGGGCTTTGTGCCTCTTCAGTTCTTTTTTTTAGCAGCCCTTCTTTCTTTTTGTTATCACTTCTGCAGTCATGGTGGACACACCAAAGCTCCAGTTTCTTGTTGGCCTTTGCCCAGCAGTCTGGGGGGACAGTGTTGTGAGCAGAGGAGAGCATGATGTCTCCAACAATCAGACTTGCCCCAGCCGTGTTCCATTCTTCTAAATGCAGGAGGAGGACCAAGTAAGTACTTTCTGGAGAAAAACAGACAGACCTGCTGCTGTGTGGTCCTGGGTCAGAACCATTTTTATTACTATGCAGAAACCCTTACTGTTTGTGTCTTTAGTGTGAAAACTAGTTTGTTCACTTCTGTGTCCTGTGTGTAATGGCTGCCAGAATAGAGTTTTTATTATTTTTCTTTAGTCTCAAGAAAAAAATCTTTTTTTATTTAGTGATTCTGAACAAAAATGAACTGATCTCGACTCTGTCTCCTCTGTCATTTCTAAAGGAAAACCTGGTTTATTCCTGGTCCAGGTTCAGTTCTGGTTTAGTCTTTATTTAGTTCCTGGTTTAGTCCTGGACTCCTGTTATAATCTGGGTTTAGTCCTCACTCAGACTTTTCCTGATTTTCTTCTTCTCTGGTCCTTTCTGTTTCTTTCTGCTCCTGTCTCCTGGAGTGTTTGTCACTGTTAGATGGTTTGGTTAAAAGAGATGTCGTAAGTCAGTTTCTGTATAAAAGCAACCACAGACCTGTTCAGATCTTATTACATGTTTTATTCTTTCTCTTCTACAGGTGATGACCCGGTATAAAGGTCAACATCCAAGAGAGGACTTCAATTCAACTCCACAAAAAAGACACTTCGTCTTCAAAAAGACATTTCAGTAATTGTGTAATGTCTTTATCTACAATCCAAATTCTGTAAATGAAATAAAAAAAAAAAACATGTTCATATCAATTGATATTTTATTCCCAATAGAACATAGATAACAGAACAAATGTTTACTCTGAGAAATGTGACACTTTTATCACAAAATGAGCTCATTTCAAATGTGCTGCCTACAGGTCTCAGTTGGGACAGGGGCAGGTTTACTTTCAGGTCTCAGTTGGGACAGGGGCAGGTTTACCCTCAGGTCTCAGTTGGGACAGGGGCAGGTTTAGACTCAGGTCTCAGTTGGGACAGGGGCAGGTTTACCCTCAGGTCTCAGTTGGGACAGGGGCAGGTTTACCCTCAGGTCTCAGTTGAGACAGGGGCAGGTTTACCCTCAGGTCTCAGTTGGGACAGGGGCAGGTTTACCCTCAGGTCTCAGTTGAGACAGGGGCAGGTTTACCCTCAGGTCTCAGTTGGGACAGGGGCAGGTTTAGACTCAGGTCTCAGTTGAGACAGGGGCAGGTTTAGACTCAGGTCTCAGTTGGGACAGGGGCAGGTTTACCCTCAGGTCTCAGTTGGGACAGGGGCAGGTTTACCCTCAGGTCTCAGTTGAGACAGGGGCAGGTTTAGACTCAGGTCTCAGTTGAGACAGGGGCAGGTTTAGACTCAGGTCTCAGTTGGGACAGGGGCAGGTTTACCCTCAGGTCTCAGTTGAGACAGGGGCAGGTTTAGACTCAGGTCTCAGTTGGGACAGGGGCAGGTTTACCCTCAGGTCTCAGTTGGGACAGGGGCAGGTTTAGACTCAGGTCTCAGTTGGGACAGGGGCAGGTTTAGACTCAGGTCTCAGTTGAGACAGGGGCAGGTTTAGACTCAGGTCTCAGTTGGGACAGGGGCAGGTTTACCCTCAGGTCTCAGTTGAGACAGGGGCAGGTTTAGACTCAGGTCTCAGTCGGGACAGGGGCAGGTTTACCCTCAGGTCTCAGTTGGGACAGGGGCAGGTTTACCCTCAGGTCTCAGTTGAGACAGGGGCAGGTTTAGACTCAGGTCTCAGTTGGGACAGGGGCAGGTTTACCTTCAGGTCTCAGTTGGGACAGGGGCAGGTTTACCCTCAGGTCTCAGTTGGGACAGGGGCAGGTTTACCCTCAGGTCTCAGTTGGGACAGGGGCAGGTTTACCCTCAGGTCTCAGTTGAGACAGGGGCAGGTTTACCCTCAGGTCTCAGTTGGGACAGGGGCAGGTTTACCCTCAGGTCTCAGTTGGGACAGGGGCAGGTTTACCCTCAGGTCTCAGTTGGGACAGGGGCAGGTTTACCCTCAGGTCTCAGTTGGGACAGGGGCAGGTTTACCCTCAGGTCTCAGTTGAGACAGGGGCAGGTTTAGACTCAGGTCTCAGTTGAGACAGGGGCAGGTTTAGACTCAGGTCTCAGTTGGGACAGGGGCAGGTTTACCCTCAGGTCTCAGTTGAGACAGGGGCAGGTTTAGACTCAGGTCTCAGTTGGGACAGGGGCAGGTTTACCCTCAGGTCTCAGTTGGGACAGGGGCAGGTTTAGACTCAGGTCTCAGTTGGGACAGGGGCAGGTTTAGACTCAGGTCTCAGTTGAGACAGGGGCAGGTTTAGACTCAGGTCTCAGTTGGGACAGGGGCAGGTTTACCCTCAGGTCTCAGTTGAGACAGGGGCAGGTTTAGACTCAGGTCTCAGTCGGGACAGGGGCAGGTTTACCCTCAGGTCTCAGTTGGGACAGGGGCAGGTTTACCCTCAGGTCTCAGTTGAGACAGGGGCAGGTTTAGACTCAGGTCTCAGTTGGGACAGGGGCAGGTTTACCTTCAGGTCTCAGTTGGGACAGGGGCAGGTTTACCCTCAGGTCTCAGTTGAGACAGGGGCAGGTTTACCCTCAGGTCTCAGTTGGGACAGGGGCAGGTTTACCCTCAGGTCTCAGTTGGGACAGGGGCAGGTTTACCTTCAGGTCTCAGTTGGGACAGGGGCAGGTTTACCCTCAGGTCCCAGTTGGGACAGGGGCAGGTTATGAGTTTCTCGAGTTTTTCCATGACCTGTATGTGATGTTTTACAATGAGACCAGTCTGAAAGGATAATTTTATCAAATTTTGCATCCCTGAAATGGAACAAATGGCACATTTCTGCACTGGAGGATGCAGGGACAAAAATGACTTACTTATAACTTAGCCATGTATATTGTTAGCTGTTTATTTGTATTCTCTATTTTAATCATGTTCTGAGTTTGGGATGTGTCCTTTGGCCCTGATTTTCTGCAGCGCCCATTGATTTATTTTGTTTGCAATGCAGTTAATCAGTGGCAGGTGGAGAGAAGTTTCCACGTCATGTTAAAAATCAGTGTCAGTCATTTGGAGCAGGTACAGGACTGTGGGCACAGCTTCTGTTCGCACACGAGATGGCCGTCCACTGGAGCTGGGCTGTGGCGCTGTTGTGTCTTTTAAAAGGTAAACTCCTGTTAACAAGGGCTGTGGTAACTACTTTTATTTGAGTAATTTAAAAAAGGTAAGACAGACTTTATTGTCTCTGTAGGGAAATTTGTCCTCTGACTTTGACCCATCCTTAATGCTGTCAATAGCAGTGGGGGTCATTCCATGTGAAATCAACAATTTTCATAAAAATATCTCACTTGAATATTTTGGAATTTCTTCAGACTTGGTGTGATTTATGTGTGTATCATCAGTAGCATGTGTGCACAATTTGGAGTTGGTATCTTTTTAGTTTGTGAGATAATAAGGTTTTAAAAAGTGGGTGTGTCAGGCCAAAATCTGGGCTTATGCAAAATATCACAATTCAACAAACCTGAGACGACTGAACCGTTTGTGTCAGGAGAAGGAAATGTTCACTCTGAGAACCATTTAACCTGTAAAATAGTGTTGTAGTCAAGACCGAGTCAAATCCAGAATTAACCAAGACCAAGACAAGGCGAGACTTTCAGGATTTAAGACCAAGTCGAGACTGAGACCCAGGCAAACCGAGACCAAACCCTGTGAACTAACACAAAAGTGGTTCAAAGACAAAAATGATTATTTTACTGCAACAAACTCCACAAACAAATCGAGACAGATCATGTTCCTGGTTCTTCTGATGCTAAAAACTAATCATTTAGTCATCACCTTCAATGAACATGTGGACTATGTTTACAAAAAAGCACAGCAAAAACTTTTTCTTTTACGCAAACTGAAAACCTTTGAAGATAGTGATTGTATTTTAACCAGGGTTTATTAGTCCTTGATAGAGAGTATACTGATATCTGATATAGTTTCTTGGTTTGGTCACTTAACTGTCAAAAACAAATCAAAACTCTCCAGGATTGTAAAAACAGGTAGTAAACGTATAGGTCACACACAGACCTACATGTCACAGCACTACAGTAAAGCAGGGCATCGTCTCAGTCACAAAATTATTCAGGACGATCGTCGTCCTCTTTCTAACCTTTTTCAGCTTCCTCCGACTGGACAAAGGTACAGACTTCCCTTTGCTAAGAAAAACATCTACAGGCCCTGAAAGCACTGAATCAGTTAAAGCCCAAATCATGAACTGGCACTCTGCATTTTTTTTTTTTTTTTTTTTTTTGTAACTCATTTGATTGCCTTGCTGCTTGTTGTGTGTTTAATTTTACTTAACCCGCCTACACCCCTAAGACAGTTTTTGATGTTTTACACCTGTTGATTGTGTATAACTTTTGCTGTCTTGATTCAGTTGGCATAGATTTTGCCTAAGGCGTGTATTTTTGGATTAATTTTCAGATTTCAGGATTTTTTTCAAAAAATCCTCTTAAAAAGGTGTCTAAAAAAATAGTCACACCTTTACCCGTAAGACATGTTTTTGTTCCATTGACTCCCGTTAAAACAACATTTTTATAACACATTCTCAGAGCAATATAATTTCACATTTTTATCAAATATTTCATGGATTCATTATAGTGAGGGATTGGAATTTTAGTTTTTATTGTTTTTTTACTAGGTGTCACCATTTCCCCCATATATGTTAGATAAAGGTATAAATTGGGGAATGACCACATTAGTGTTTGTATAAATTATCTGCCTACAAGGCAAATAAAAAACATTTTTTGAACTAAAATGTTTTGGGTGTGTTTTAGGATTGTCATAAATTGGTGTGAAAGCGTTTGTTGAGAAATGAGTTTGTTTGTGTTTGCATGAGCACAAATCCAAAATGTAGTTCTTACAGAGATGTGCACATCAGGGCAAAGTAGAAAAAGTGCCCAGACTGAGCAGAGGCAGAGGTTTGTGCTGGATATGTGTATGTTCCACATAAACTGGAATTTAAGGGGTTAAATTTTGTAAACAGAATTAATTTTTGCTGTGTATGGTGAGGGCTGAAGTTAATCATTGTAAGCATGAAAAAAAATGGAATTATTGACTATTTAAATTTTTTCTATGGCAGTCTTTATTGGTGCATTGTTTGTGCTTAGGGCAAAAGGTGTGACTAAAAGGTTAGGGCTGTAGGAGAAACTAATTTATTAATTTATGATACTGATGTGTAGAAGTGATTGTATATTTAATGTGTGTGTGACTATGAAATGTGTATGGTGCAAGCCAAAGACAAATTTCCCTTTTGTTGTAAATGGGAGACAATAAAGTACTATTCTATTCCATTCTATTCTATTCTTACATTAAAATTATGAAGAATAGCATTTTCTCATAATGTTTGGTAAATCAAACCTCAGAGACAAGACCGAGTAAAACTGGATTCAAAACTGATGGCATTCAATGTTGATGAGCATGTTAGGTCTCAACCTAGCATCATCTCTCTTGGTAGTACTGATATCAAGAACGTTTTACCTTCAAATATCTTGGATATACCATAAATAATTCCAACATTGGATCCTCTCTGTTCATCTAGGCCAGAATTGGCACTGTGTATATGAAATGGAATGAGCTAAAGCACGTCTTAACTGATAATCGTATCCTTCTACAAACTAGGATTAAGTTTTCAATTACATGCGTTCAATCCCGCCTTTTGTATAGTGTGCAAGCGTGGAAAATGTCTAGTAGCGATATTAACAAACTAGAAGTAGTCTGGCATGGGCTTTTAGGGAAAATGATCAAGGGTGGTTACAAACAAAAGAATGCCCTAACTTCCCAAAACACCATCGCTGAAGGAGAAGTAGACTGGAGCTACAAGAAGTCAAACGCTGACTTACAGAGGAAGACAAAGACTCAATGTATACCACTAACCTGCTATGAACAACAACTAAAATATCTGGCTCACATCTGCAGAATGGAAAATGATCAACTGCAGAAACAACTTTTGTTTAACACCAACGCATCCAAATGGACAAAATTTGAAAATATACTGGGCATAGACGCCCAGCAACTGTGACGAATTATGATGGTGAAATCAGACTTTCATCAACTGTTGGAGACTCTAACAGAAGCACCCTAAAGAGTTTATAACTTAATGGGGAAAACGATGATGATGATGATTCATAACCAAGACCAAGACTGAGTACAACAGCAGCCGAGACCAAGACAAGACCAAGACCGGTCTCAGGCACTACAACACTGTTATAAGCTCCCAAAAACTATAAATATTAATATAATTTCAGATTTTGTGCTTCAATATCTTCACAATTAACCACCTCAGCTCTGTCAAACTGTCATAAACTCAGGCGAGAGAACTTCATCAGCAACCAGGCCTTTATTTAAAAGAAAGTTGTATTTTTGACTCATTAGGCATTAAACATGAAAAAGGTGATTTCAGGTCTGTTTTCTTTTCTTTTTTTTTCTTTTTTTTCTCTTTATTCAAGTTTTTCTTGATGGCATATTGTATTGAAAGAAGTATACAGACTTAATAAAAAACAAAACAAAACACATGAACAAGTAAAAGAACCACAAACATTAAACAGAGGATATTACATATAATACACCATGTCAAGCTCAGTAGTTACACTTTTGTTGTGTTAAAGAAGTCAATGAAAGGTTGCCAAGTCAAGTAAAATTCTTCCAATTTACCCCTTAGTAAGAATTTAATTTTTTCCAGTTGCAAGTGTCTCATTATATCTTGTATTAACCCTGAGTGAGACGGAGGCCTTTTTTGTTTCCAATTTAACAAAATTAACCGTCGAGCCAACAGTGTCACAAACCGTATCATATTACCTTGGGTGTCTGATAGTTCTACAGGAACCGGCTTCACTCCAAATAATGCAAAGATTGGATCTGGCTGAAGATTTTTTTTTAGAATCTTTGACAAAGTCTGAAAAAGGTTATTCCAATATGTCGTAATACAAGGGCAATTCCAAAACATGTGTGCTAGTGAAGCCGGCTGCTGTGTACATCTATCACAGGAAGAGTTTGGAGAAGGAAACATTTTTGACAATTTCAACTTCGATAAGTGTAGTCTATGCAAAACTTTGAACTGTAAGAGTCCATGTCGAATACACCCAGAGGAAGAATGTACGTTTTCCTGGGCTTTTGTCCATTGACTATCTGTGATTCTCACACCCAGGTCCTCCTGCCAAGCATCTTTCAGATGTTCTAGTGTAGTAATACAGTCCAGTTGTGATAGCATATTGTGAATTTTAGCTATTAATCCTTTTTTAAACGGATCAGATGGGAACAGATTATCCAATGCAGAGTCAGGAGGCTGACTAGGAAAGGACGGAAAAAGACTCTTTACAAAACTTCGGATCTGTAAATATTTGAAAAAGTCTTTACTGTGCAATTTAAATTTTTCTTGTAACTGCTGTCAGGTCTGTTTTCTAACTCAAATTAACAATGTATGACACCACCTGCCACAATTTTATCATTGGAAAGAGCATGAGATCTTTAGTTAATGTAGAAAATCCAGTATTGTTAACTTGAAGATAAAAACGTTAATTATTCTGTTGGGGCTCCTGGATCTTAATACAAGAATTGTTTTTGCTTATTGTTCGAACCGATTTATTTTGCTGGAGTTTTTTTTTTTTAGTTTGTGAGATATTTAGAAAAGTAGGCGTGACAGACCGAGTGCAGGACTTCTGCATCACAGTCAGTGTTAATTGAACACTCGCTACTTTACACTTTAACATTTTTTAACTTTTACTCAAGAAAAAAAAATATTTCTTGAGGTTATCTACTTGAGTGAGATTTTTTGTATTTCTTACACCTCTTCTGGTTCTCAACTCAAGTTATAATTCATACAGATTAAAAATTTTGTTTTGCCTGTAAAATTGTTTCTTTTTCTTCTAAACGTTGTTCTGGAAATGTGTTTTGTTTCAGTAAATATGGTTCTGAGCCACTGCACAGAAGCTAACGTCCAGATGGAGGGCGGTTCTTACTCTCTGTCAGATGGACTCGAGGAGGGCAGCGTGCTCGAGTACCAGTGCCCGCAGGGATTGTACCCGCACCCTCATCAGAGCCGCACCTGCACCGCCAATGGCACGTGGGCACCGGCCCCCGCCCCACAAACCTGCAGAGGTAAGAAAACCCACAACTCTGGCATACAAGGGTTCACAAAGCTCACCAAAACTGATTTAATACACAGTAGATCTGTGGCAAAACTAGGACTAAAACCAGGATTAAACCAGGACTAAAACCAGGACTAAAGCAGAACTAAACAAGGATAAAACCAGGACTAAACCAGGACTAAAACCAGGACCAAACCAGGACTAAAACCAGGACTAAAGCAGAACTAAACAAGGATAAAACCAGGACTAAACCAGGACTAAAATCAGGACCAAACCAGGACTAAAACCAGGACTAAACCAGGACTAAACAAGCATAAAACCAGGACTAAACCAGGACTAAAACCAGGACCAAAACCAGAACTAAACAAGGATAAAACCAGGACTAAAGCAGAACTAAACAAGGATAAAACCAGGACTAAACCAGGACTAAAACCAGGACTAAACCAGGACTAAACAAGCATAAAACCAGGACTAAACCAGGACTAAAACCAGGACTAAACCAGGACTAAACAAGGATAAAACCAGGACTAAAGCAGAACTAAACAAGGATAAAACCAGGATTAAACCAGGACTAAAACCAGGACTAAACCAGGACTAAACAAGGATAAAACCAGGACTAAAGCAGAACTAAACAAGGATAAAACCAGGACTAAACCAGGACTAAAACCAGGACTAAACCAGGACTAAACAAGCATAAAACCAGGACTAAATCAGGACTAAAACCAGGACCAAACCAGAACTAAACAAGGATAAAACCAGGACTAAAGCAGAACTAAACAAGGATAAAACCAGGACTAAACCAGGACTAAAACCAGGACTAAACCAGGACTAAACAAGGATAAAACCAGGACTAAACCAGGACTAAAACCAGGACCAAACCAGGACTAAACCAGGACTAAAACCAGGACTAAACCAGGATTAAACCAGGACCAAACTAGGACCAAAACCAGGACTAAACCAGGACTAAGCCAGGTCTAAACCAGGACTGAACCAGGACTCTAAGCAATCATACGGAGCAACAAAATGTTAATGTGAATAAAAAAATGAGAATGCAGAATGAATGCAGATCATTACATTTTGTCAGCTCGACCTGTGAGAGTGTGGCTTTAACACAATCAGAGACCATTTCTTTTACTGTAACTTTGAATTTGGTTTGTGTTTTTTCTTCAGAGGTTGAATGTCCAGATCCAGCTGTTCTGGAGAACGGAAATGTTTGGCCAAATCAGTCCCGGTACACTTATAACACCAAGATCACACTCAGCTGCTACTCAGGACACTTCTTATATGGGCCGTCCAATCGCACCTGCTTATGGAGCGGGCGGTGGAGCGGCCCTCACCCGGTGTGTCGGCCCCACTGTGAGTATCCGCCTCTGTAAATCTCTACGCAGTTCCCTTTAACTGTCTCCTCTGATTGGTCCCATCAGCTCTCGTTCCGACTCACTGCCCTGACCCTGGGGTCCCTCCAGGTGGGTCCAGGGCAGGTCCCCGGTCCCCTGTCCCTCAAAACAAGGTGACCTACAGCTGCGTGCACCAAGACATGATCCTGATTGGTTCAGAAGAGAGGGCGTGTCAGGAGGATGGCCAATGGAGCGGCATGGAGCCAACCTGTTACTGTAAGATCTGAAGGAACATCAGAGCTCGACAGTGGTCTGTAACAACACCTCTGTGTTTGATTTCAGACAAATACACTTACGACACGCCTCTGGAGGTTTCTCTCGAAATTATCGGGAAATTCATGCAACATCATGTAGATGTGGACGCAGGTAAGTATCCACTTTGAAAATGTGTGTAAAAAAAGTAAAATATCAGGGTAAGGATTAGGTTTCCAGAATTTTACTCTAAAAATACAGTGACAAAGGCAATTTCCATCATTTCAACACTATACTGTAAAAACAAGTTGCTCATATGAAAGATTATGGAATAGGGGTCCAGTCTCTATTTAGTGCTTAATGAAACAAAGGTGTACTGCAGGCACCAACTATGTGACCCAGGGCTGAAGAACTTTACAGAAACACGTTAAGGCTGCAGGTCTGCCCTGTCCGGACTCCTGAACTCCTGTCTCAGTCCGACTCAGAGGAACAGCGTCACACATGACTCCAGAACTCACAGATCAAATGCATATAAATGAAAAGCGACCAGTGACAGTGAAACATTTTAAATATATATTTTTTGAAATCCTAACACAAATCATGTGAAGGTGGTTCAGCAACATTTGAAATGTAAACATAGTGAAATAGTATGGACCCTTATTTCTGCTTTGTTGACATGTCTCGTGGCCGCTTTCCATAAACAAATTTTACTTTTCACAGTGCAGTACAATAGAAATACACTGCTCAAAAAAATAAAGGGAACACTAAAATAACACATCCTAGATCTGAATGAATGAAATATTCTCATTAAATATTTTGTTCTTTACATAGTTGAATGTGCTGACAACAAAATCACACAAAAATGATCAATGGAAATCAAATTTATTAACCCTTGGAGGTCTGGATTTGGAGTCACACTCAAAATGAAAGTGGAAAAACACACTACAGGCTGATCCAACTTTGATGTAATGTCCTTAAAACAAGTCAAAATGAGGCTCAGTAGTGTGTGTGGCCTCCACGCCTGTATGACCTCCCTACAACACCTGGGCATGCTCCTGATGAGGAGGTGGATGGTCTCCTGAGGGATCTCCTCCCAGACCTGGACTAAAGCATCCACCAACTCCTGGACAGTCTGTGGTGCAACGTGGCGTTGGTGGATGGAGCGAGACATGATGTCCCAGATGTGCTCAGTTGGATTCAGGTCTGGGGAACGGCCAGTCCATAGCATCAATGCCTTCGTCTGCAGGAACTGCTGACACACTCCAGCCACATGAGGTCTAGCATTGTCTTGCATTAGGAGGAACCCAGGGCCAACCGCACCAGCATATGGTCTCACAAGGCTCTGAGGATCTCATCTCAGTACCTAATGGCAGTCAGGCTACCTCTGGCGAGCACATGGAGGGCTGTGCGCCCCCCCAAAGAAATGCCACCCCACACCATTACTGACCCACTGCCAAACCGGTCATGCTGGAGGACGTTGCAGACAGCAGAACGTTCTCCACGGCGTCTCCAGACTCTGTCACGTCTGTCACATGTGCTCAGTGTGAACCTGCTTTCATCTGTGAAGAGCACAGGGCACCAGTGGCAAATTTGTCAATTTTGGTGTTCTTTGGCAAATGCCCAGCGTCATGCATGGTGTTGGGCTGTAAGCTCAACCCCCACCTGTGGACATGGGGCCCTCATACCACCCTCATGGAGTCTGTTTCTGACCGTTTGAGCACACACATGCACATTTGTGGCCTGCTGGAGGTCATTTTGCAGGGCTCTGGCAGTGCTCCTCCTGTTCCTCCTTGCACAAAGGAGGAGGTAGCGGTCCTGCTGCTGGGTTGTTGCCCTCCTATGGCCTCCTCCACGTCTCCTGATGTACTGGCCTGTCTCCTGGTAGCGCCTCCATGCTCTGGACTCTACGCTGACAGACACAGCAAACCTTCTTGCCACAGCTCGCATTGATGTGCCATCCTGGATGAGCTGCACTACCTGAGCCACCTGTGTGGGTTGTAGACTCCGTCTCATGCTACCACTAGAGTGAAAGCACCGCCAGCATTCAGAAATGACCAAAACATCAGCCAGAAAGCATAGGAACTGAGAAGAGGTCTGTGGTCACCTCCTGCAGAACCACTCCTTTATTGGGGGAGTCTTGCTAATTGCCTATAATTTCCACCTGTTGTTTGTTCCATTTGCACAACAGCAGTGAAACTGATGTCAGTCAGTGTTGCTTCCTAAGTGGACCTGGCAACCCCTGGCAAATGACTTAAAGTAACTTTTATTTAACCAGCAAGATTTTTTTTTTAAGCGGAAATGACAGAGGCTTCTCCCAAAAGATAATAATAAAGACGATGTACAAGAGTATCATTGTATCATTGTGGAAAAAAATATTTCTCAGCTTTTATTTACATTTGAACAAAATTATTCATACCCTTCTCAATAATCAAAAGAAAAGCCTTTATTGGCTATTTCAGCAATCGGACGCGTCCTATAATTGCTGACCAGCTTTTTGCATGTGTCCTTGGTATTTTTGCCCATTGATCTTTAGCAACACTCTTTCAGGTTGAGGGTCTTTTTGCCATCTCCCTGATCTTTAGCTCCCTCCACAGATTCTCAATTGGGTTCAAGTCAGGACTCTGGCTGGGCCACTGCAAAACATTAATATTTTTGTTTGCTAGCCATTTCTTCACCACTTTTGCTGTGTGTTTTGGGTTGTTGTTGTGCTGAAATGTCCACTGGTGCCCAAGGCCAAGTTCCTCTGCAGACTGCCTGATGTTGTTGTTGAGAATTTTGATGTATTGCTCCTTTTTCATGGTGCTGTTTACTGTGATTAGGTTCCCTGGTCCACCAGCTGAAAAAACACCCCCAAAACATTAGGTTCCCACCACCAGGTTTGACAGTGGGGATGGTGTTCTCAGGGTTGAAGGCTTCTCCTTTTTTACGCCAAATGAAGGATACATCATTGTGGCCAAACAATTCAATTTTTGTTTCATCTGACCATAAAACAGAAGACCAGAAGTCTCCTCCTTTGTCCAGATGAACATTTGCAAAGGCCAAGCGGGATTTTTTTGTGCTTTATCTGGAGAAGTGGTGTCCTCCTTGGTCTGCGTTCGTGGAACCCAGCGGTGTGCAGTGTGTGTTGGACTGTCTGCCTTGAGATGATGCCACCAGCAGAGCCCAGATTCATCAGGATGGCCTTGGTGGTGATCCCTGGATTCTTTTTTACCTCTCTCACTATTCTCCTGGTCAGCACAGGTGTCACTTTTGGCTTCCGACCACATCCTCTGAGATTTGCACTGTAGCCACTGGATCCTCAAAACATTTTGATATGATCTTATAGCCCTTCCCTGACTTGTGAGCAGCCGCAGGTCCTCAGAGAGCTCCTTTGTCTTAGCCATGACTGTCCACAAACCAACAGCAGAGAGCTTCTGTTTTTCACCTGTTGTGTTGATTAAAACACCTATTTCCAATAAATCAGAGTAATTAGGATGCTTTAGAAGAGCATGGACTATTTGGAATGGTATAGAACTTTGGATTTTCCCATAGACTGTGACAGATTGCAAAGGGTATGAATAATTTTGGACATGCCACTTTTTGTTCAAATGTAAAAAAAAAAAAAAGCTGAGAAATATTTTTTTCCACAATGTTACTTCTTGTACATTGTCTTATTATCTTTATCTTTATCTTTAAGTAATTGTTTGTTTTCTTGTTTTCAGGTGACATCAGGCGTATTGTTCTAAGGCATAAGGTGTCATTGAACTTGTACATTGCAGTGGACATGTCTTCAAGTATTGGTCAGCGACACTTCGAGAATGTGATCAAGGCTGTAGAAGAACTTATTTTAAAGGTACCCTATTCTGCTAAATTGACTTTTCCTCTCTTTTAACCATGTTGTATCCCAGTATTCTGTATACTGAGGTGCTGTCCTTCTCCAGAGCTGAAAATGCTTGGTCTCACGGCTCTACATAGACACGTGAAACCAGGAAGTGCTCCTGCGTGTTTCTAAAGCCCATACACCTTCACTGGACTTGTTCTGATCATTTCAGCACTGTTAAATAAAGTCCATTAGCTCATCCACAGTCTCATAGTTCAGGTCAGGTCAGGTAAGGATGCAGCAGGTGGGCCTCATCCAGACAGGGGAGGGGGGTGAGGTAAGGGTCTGGGAAGTCCATAGGAGGTGAGGTTGATCTTGGGTAAAAGAGTTACTGATCCATAGATATACCTGGAGTTGTGTGTTGTTCCCTTCACACCTGTAATTTTATAGCAGTCATTTACGTCATTTTCACATTTTCTGTATCCGCAGGTGGAAGGCCTCTCTCTGGGAGCAAATTATGACGTCCTCCTCTTCTCCACAGAACAACAGGAAATTTTGACATTTGACACCAATAGAAAGCCTTTGGTTGAAATGCTTGAGAAAATGAAAAGCATAAAAATTAAAAGTGAGTTGATTACAGATTATTTTTGGTTTGTTTTTATTACATCTACTATTTCTAAACGGCATGTGTGTGGTTTTTTTTATTTTATTTTATTTTTTTTTTACATCAAGCAAAAAACCAACGTGGAACTGATCTCAATGCAGTATTTCAGAGATACGTTGAGAAAATGTCCGTAATGAGGCACACGGATAAAAGATTTGAAGAGCTTCATCACATGATCATTGTTTTCACAGACGGTAATTAACTTTTATTTTGTCTCAGTTTTTTTCTCTTAGTTACAAATGTGATAAGTTAATGATTTTTGTGTGATTTTTCAGGTGGTTATAACATGGGAGGTGCTCCAGGCCAAACTGTGGCACACATTAAGTCTTTGGTGTATATGCGGCAACCACAGAAACGGGAAGAACTCCTCGGTGAGCGCACATTTATTTAACCTTTTACACAGAATAACCCCAAGATCTTATCAACAGTTAAACATCTCTCTCTCTCTCCAGGCATTAAAAGTATTACATTTGTTGGCCAGGTGTTTAATTTTGTTCTACTAGATTTAAAATATTCATTAATTTTGTAGAAAAATGGCATCATACAAAAAGTTTAAGGAAATAAAAAGCTCTTTTTCTGTGTTTATGTTCAAAAGACCATAACAGCTCTGCCATCTGCTGATCTCTCTTCATGTTTCTTTATGGCACCAGTAGAGTTCTAAAAAAGTTCTCTTTTAGTAACATCATGTTTTTAAAGGCTATAAAACATGCTGCTGTTCTAGAGGAGACCGATAAGATCCGAGTGTAATTTAGCCCTTTTATTCTTACACACGACTATACCAGGACTGAATTTGGAATAAACCATGCCTAAAGCAGGGCTAAACCAGAACTAAACTGCTCTTAACCAAATCTTAACCAGAACTCATCAAATTTCTGGCTGAGTGATCCATAAAGTTCTATCTTTTCCAAACTCATGTTCAAAGTGACCTGTACACAGGACAGAATCCAAGTATTAACTGGGCCTAAACTTTGATTAGACTCAACAACAGGAGCAAGACTAAATTGGGATTTAACTTGAACTAAACCAGTCTGTAACTACCAGCAGCAGTCCCCTACCATGGCTTGAAAACCACTGTTGAAGATGAATTAATCAATTCTGTATAAATGACATTTATGCTCAAGTCAACTTTTACTAGTTACCTTCCCACAAGATCCAAGGTCCAAGCTTCTATTACTGGACTACTACAAAAATGTCCTTTTGTGAATTGCATGAGACTTTGGCATTCACTTCTGTAATAAGTGGCATTAAAAATACATTTTTGTGTTTGCTTTTCTTACAGACATTTTTATTTTTGGCATTGGGGATCAGATCCATGACGCCAATCTCAAAGGTCTCACTGTAGGAACCGGCGGCAGGCATTACTTCAGAGTCAGGAGCGAGGCCCTGTTTGCAGCGTTTGAAGCCATCGGTAAGAGCTTCAGAGTTATTAGCTGTGGTTCTTAAAGCTGACAGACACAGTGAAGAAAGTTCAGGAAATCCAGGTCTGTTCCCTTCAGAAGAGTCCACAGTGAATTCTCTGTGTCCCTCTGACCCTCTCTTCTGCATCCTCTTCTCTCACACCAACAAACTTCATGTTCTCTGCCACTACACCCATAAATCTCCTCTGTGGTCTTTCTCGACATAGTTTGAGTTTTAGTTTTCAGAAATAAACCAAAGTAATGACAAAAAGAACAACAGTGTTTTAGCATCAGCATCTAGCTGGCAGTAGATCAGTAGGTAGAGCCAGTTGGAGACTGCCAGCATTGCTTACTGCCGTTGTGTCCTTAGGCCTTGCCTCCAGTGTGGCACTGATGTGAGAAGGTGTTTGTGTGATTGTGGTGGTTGGAGATTACCTACAGCTGTAAGCTGGATTGTTGCAAAATCACAAAAATCCATCTCTTCAGGCTCTCACTGATTGGTTTGGGTCTGCCTTGGTGGCAGCCGAGCCAATGCTGTGGCAGAAACGCCGTGAGTGGGTGGGTTTTAGGTTCCAACATCCATCCATCTTCTTCCACTTTATCCGGGGCCGGGTCATGGGGGCAGCAGTGTAAGCAGAGAGAGAGCCCAGACTTCCTTCTCCCTAAACACTTCCTTCAGCTCCCCTGGTGGAACCCCAGGGCATCGCAGGCCAGCTGAGAGACATAGTCCCTCCAGCGTGTCCTAGGTCTTTCCTGCAGCCTCATGCATGCCCAGAATGCTTCCCCAGGGAGGTGACAGCAACAAGCACTGTTGGCAATACTTACTATCATCATGGCAACATAAAAATGTAATGTATGCTACTGTAAAAAAAAAAAAAAAAAGACTAAATATGAATAATAAATTGTTTTACTGTTGTAGCATAGTTTGTTGTTCAGTTGCTGCTGTGATTGGCTAAAACAAATTGTACTTTGTCCAATCAGCTCCAAATACTTTCTTGAAAGTCCCTTCTCTTTACATATGTTTTCAATGGGAGACATTCCAGACTATTACATTATAACAATACCATTATGGAACATTGGAACAGAGGTAGCTCACCTCCACCACAGAGTGAGTCATGTAAAACACTTTGAATGTCTTCATGGCTAAAAAGGCTCCATATAAAACCAGTCCATTAATCTCAGAGTAAAATGATTCTTAAAACACTTTTCAAGGTCCAAATACTTATTGTCTTGCTTTGACTTTAATGCATTTCTTTGTGCACAGATGAAGATAATTTCTGGGACCAATGTGGCCTCTACAAAGACTACGGAGATCTGAGTGACGGCCAAAGCAAAAGGAAGAGGTTTCCCTGGGTCGTGTTTGTTTCTCATGTGGCAAGTCCTACACTGTTCTACTGTTTATGTGTTAAACAATGCAAAGCTGAACATGACTCATTAACATCTGTATAATGTTAATGCATAATGTCTCATTTGTCACTGCAGACTAATGACAAACTCACAGAGTGCATCGGCTCTTTGGTTTCTCCTCGGTTTGTCCTGACTGCGGCCCGATGCGTCACCACTGATACTGTTGACAAGATCCGAGTGGAGGTGTCAGACGGCCACTGGCTCGGTAACACATACACGTAGTATAAAACACTGGATAGATCAGAGTCAGGAAACTGTTTTGTTTTGTTGCAGACCTTAGGACAGTCCACATACATCCAAACTACAATACCAGCACTAACGAGCAGGGGGAGCTGCATGACTATGATGTGGCTCTTATTGAACTGGCAGAGGACATCCCCCTCAGTGAGTCTCTGAGGTATGGCTGGATTCTATGCAGAAGCATTAACAGTGACAGAGAGAATTACTATAAGAATTTACCCCAACAAGTGCTTATTTGGCTTATTTTACTTTGCAGTCTTCAGAGAGCAGTAAGTGTAGTGTAAAAAACACTAAACCTTTTTTATTTTTAGACTGATTTGCATTCCCTGCACTGAGGGGACCAACGGCGCTTTGAGGCAGGTCTTAACGTGCAAGCAGCAAGGTGAGCGCTCTCTTACAATATACATGAATCAGGCATAACATTATGACCACTGACTGAGGTGAAGTGAATAACACAGATTATTTCTTCATCACAGCATCTGTTACATGTTAGGCAGTGAACATTTTGTCTTCAGACTTGATGTGTTAGAGCAGTGGTTCACAACCTTTTTTCTTGAAGCCCCATGCTTCTGTTCAAAACAAGCCAGGCACCCCAGCCCCAACACTGCCCTCACTAACGCATCAGAAGCATAAAGAGATTGGTTGCAAACAAAATACTTTGAAAATTAATCAGCAGTTGTGGTAGATTTGTTTTCTAATTGGTTTGTGGATTTTTTTATAATTAAATTTGCACAAATATAATTTTGATAACCTCAACCACAGACCCCCAGAGGGTCCCAGATCCCAGGTGGGAAGCAGGAAATAGACAAGCATAATAACATGTTCACTTTGAACGTGAATGAATTTTGCTTCATTTGCGTCATGAGGGGCATCTGCCAGGGTAATATTGTCCTGTGTGGTTGGGAGATCTTCTCCTCTGTTTCTTGTCCATTATCTCTCTCTAGTGGTTTTAGTTAGGTATAGGCAGCACAAATCTGTACTCAGGCTCTGTTCTCTGTTGTTTTGCAGAGGACAGTGCAATAACTGCTAATCCAACAAGCACATCTGGATAAAAATTAAATTGCCTTTATTTGGGTTTTCCGGTTTTCATGAAGAAACAAGAGGCTCTGAAGGGAATCCCTGTCTGTGGTTCAAATCACCTATTACACAAGTATTACACATAACCACAGCACTGGCACAGCCACCAAAGAGTAATAATCAGGACTGTTTTGGGAATACATCCTTTTGAGTCCTGTCTTTATAAAAGTAGAAGAGCTGCTGTAGGCTGCAGCTGATAGTTCCGAGTTCACACTGACAGCCTCAATAAGTCCGCTATGATTGTTTCACAGGATGATTCCGCTCCATAGATCACCCCTGGCTACATTGTAAGTAACCATGTCACTTCTAGAGCAAGTCCTTGACTGGAAAACCAGTATTCGCCATAGTTAACGTTTTTCAACTTCAGCAAACAGCGCATTTGACAAGAATTCACACTATTCGCCTACAATTTGTTTGGCTTGCAGGTAATGAATTCACATCATTCACGCCGCAGGAGTTCTATTTGCATCTAATCACGCCTTTACGTAGACTTAACCTGTAATTCAGTGGCACCGGACGCTTCAGATGCGTTTGGTGTGAACGTACCTTAAGGATTTGAGCAAGTTTCACAACTGAGTCAGGATCTATCGAAACTGATCGGTGTAGTATAAGGCCAAATTATTTGAATCAATCTGTGTGGCCATCCGGGAAAGATTATTACTGACCTGGTTTCTTGTATTTTAATATAGAACAGCTGCTGATTGCACACAATGACAGGCTAACGTTTTTGACAAAGAAAAATCTCGGTGTAAAAAAAGTCCATGTGAAGCTCGGGGACCAGGTGAGTATCCGTCTGTTGTGGGACCTGTCAGTCACTCACTCCTGTTCCTGAGACCTGTGTCTGTTTCCTGTGCAGAGACCAAACTGTGTCGCCAACGCAGTGCAGGCCCTGGGCGTCCCAACAACAAACGTGACTGAGAACGTCTTCTGTGCAAGAGTTCAACAGCCTGCTGTGAATAATACGCCGTGTAAAGGTATGTTTACAAAAGAGCAGCTCAAGGCAAGGAAGTTAGGGACTACTTCAAAATGTAATTACACAAGTTGAAGTACAAAAGTATTGAGTTTACCTGAGTATAGGGTGACCAGACTTTTAAACCAAAAAAACTGGGACGCATATTTTTTTCTACAATCCACTGTGCATTTGAACAACAGTAACAAAAAACTTCTAGAACATGACACTATGGCTTTTTTTTATTTTTTTTTTTGAATGACAATTTATTAATAAAAAAATAAAAACATAAATAATTTTAGTGACTAAAGTCTTTAGACAAATGTGTTTCAAGTTTCCTAGATTTTTCTGTTGGTTAACATGGGTACAAGGTTTGTTGAAAACTGGGAGTTAATAGTGTTTTTTACAGATATCTCTTGGGACGTGTACATTGGCCCTGAGGTGCAACATCAAAATTGTTTTTGTCCACTAGAAAATTAAAGCAGAGGAAGATTTTTAAATGAGTTACTTAAAAAAAGAAACCCCTAAAAGTTTAAAAGAGCCCATGAGCAGAAACCTTTTAAAATTTGAGGCAGTGTTTTCTTTTTGTGGCACTCTTAATTTAATAAATCAGGAGACATTTCGGGGAAACAGTTGCCTGGAAAATCCAGACTGATATGTCTCTGTGTTATTCTACAGAGAAATATCAGTCTGGTCACCACGCCGTCCGCAGTGGTTTACTCAAATCCAAACTGTACCGTGCATTTTGATTGATTTATTTAAGTCACGTGTTCTTCGCGAGCAGCGTCACTCGTACGCGTCTCCACACCGACAACAATCAAGATGGCGCACCGAGGAGCTGAGAGTTTGTTCCATTCAGCGGTATGGTACGGTAATGTTGAAATAACTCCCTCGTTCCTCCCTCGTGGCTTCACTACTCCGTTTGTTTACTTTCTTACTTTCTTGTCGCTTTGTTAACGTCACGTCCACCATTTTCTGATTGGCTAACTCCGCTGTCCGTTAACTCGGGTTTGCTCCGCCCTAGAAAACGAATTGATTCTAAGGCGACCAGACTCATCCACTGGTACAGCGGTGAGTCTGGAATTTCCAGGCAAGGGAAACAGCACCCTCTTTTTAATATGTGTGTGTTGTTATTTTTAGATGAACTTTATTTAAAAAGTTTAATGTCTTATGTTTTTAAATACAAAACTATTTTCTTTTTAATTATGAGGAGCACTTCTTTATTTATTTTTTTTGATGAGTGAGTTTCTTTTTACACAAGCTTTCTAAAAATTGAGACATGGCTTTATTTTAATTTACTCTTGTTAATTTTTAGAGGTTTCTTTTTAAGTAACACATTTAAAAATCTGACTCTGCTTTATTTTTTTGTGGACAAAAACAATTTTGACAATGCTCCTTTTAATATTAATATTTTTGTGTACACTTTTTCAATTTGAGGGATGGGTTTCTTTTTAAGGCAAGATCAAAAAAAAAAAATCTACCTCTGCTTTTCTTTTTCTAGTGGACAAAAACAATTTTGATGTTGCACCTCAGGGCCACTGTAGACTAAAACTGGGAATGTCCTGGTTACATTTGGTCACCCTACCTAAGTAGACATTACTGCTTCTACCACTGCTACCACTACCTGTAACTTAGAACTTAGATTGGGCCCAAAAAAAAAAATCCATCCCAACCCGATCTGAGGCCGTTCACGTTCTGTCAGAACCCAACCCAAACCATTACCTGTGATTATGGGGCCCCATCTCGACCTGAGCCCACAATGTATGTGCTGCTTGCTATGGATAAATACAGTGGGGCAAAAAAGTATTTAGTCAGCCACCAATTGTGCAAGTTCTCCCACTTAAAAAGATGAGAGAGACCTGTAATTTTCATCATAGGTATACCTCAACTATGAGAGACAAAATGAGAAAAAAAATCCAGAAAATCACATTGTCTGATTTTTAAAGAATTTATTTGCAAATTATGGTGGAAAATAAGTATTTGGTCACCTACAAACAAACAAGATTTGTGTCTCTCACAGAGCTGTAACTTCTTCTGTAAGAGGCTCCTCTGTCCTCCACTCGTTACCTGTATTAATGGCACCTGTTTGAACTGGTTATCTATATAAAAGACACCTGTCCACAACCTCAAACAGTCCCACTCCAAACTCCACTATGGCCAAGACCAAAGAGCTGTCAAAGGACACCAGAAACAAAACTGTAGACCTGCACCAGGCTGGGAAGACTGAATCTGCAATAGGTAAGCAGCTTGGTGTGAAGAAATCAACTGTGGGAGCAATTTTTAGGAAATGGAAGACATACAAGACCACTGATAATCTCCCTCGATCTGGGGCTCCCCGCAAGATCTCACCCCGTGGGGTCAAAATGATCACAAGAACGGTGAGCAAAAATCCCAGAACCACACGGGGGACCTAGTGAATGACCTGCAGAGAGCTGGGACCAAAGTAACAAAGCCTACCATCAGTAACACACTACGCCGCCAGGGACTCAAATCCTGCAGTGCCAGACGTGTCCCCTGCTAAAGCCAGTACATGTGCAGGCGTCTGAAGTTTGCTAGAGAGCATTTGGATGATCCAGAAGAGGATTGGGAGAATGTCATATGGTCAGATGAAACCAAAATAGAACATTTTGGTAAAAACTCTACTCGTCGTGTTTGGAGGAGAAAGAATGCTGAGTTGCATCCAAAGAACACCATACCTACTGTAAAGCATGGGGGTGGGAACATCATGCTTTGGGGCTGTTTTTCAGCAAAGGGACCAGGACGACTGATCCATGTAAAGGAAAGAATGAATGGGGCCATGTATCGTCAGATTTTGAGTGAAAACCTCCTTCCATCAGCAAGGGCATTGAAGATGAGACGTGGCTGGGTCTTTCAGCATGACAATGATCCCAAACACACTGCCCGGGTAACGAAGGAGTGGCTTCGTAAGAAGCATTTCAAGGTCCTGGAGTGGCCTAGCCAGTCTCCAGATCTCAACCCCATAGAAAATCTTAGGAGGGAGTTGAAAGTTCGTGTTGCCCAGCGACAGCCCCAAAACATCACTGCTCTAGAGGAGATCTGCATGGAGGAATGGGCCAAAATACCAGCAACAGTTTGTGAAAACCTTGTGAAGACTTACAGAAAACGTTTGACCTCTGTCATTGCCAACAAAGGGTATATAACAAAGTACTGAGATGAACTTTTGTTATTGACCAAATACTTATTTTCCACCATAATATGCAAATAAATTCTTTAAAAATCAGACAATGTGATTTTCTAGATTTTTTTTTCTCATTTTGTCTCGCATAGTTGAGGTATACCTATGATGAAAATTACAGGCCTCTCTCATCTTTTTAAGTGGGAGAACTTGCACAATTGGTGGCTGACTAAATACTTTTTTGCCCCACTGTACATGTGCTAACTATCTCTGCTTTGGTGTCCTAAACATATGGAGGGGCAGAGGGAAGATCTGTAGTTTTCTCCAGGACCAAAGACATTTGTCCTCCAGAGTTAACTCTTTCGCTCCCTTCACTCTTTGTTTCCTAAAGCAGTGGGGCTCACAGCAGACCTCTCTGTTTGTCCCTGCAGTTTGGGCCTTTACTGCTGCACTGCTCTTTCTGAACATTTTGAGCCTGTAGCAACTAACCAGCCCCTCTCACCTCTTACCTCTCTCAGCTCAGGTAAACTAATCCACTCCATGAGCTCATTCTTGAATAGCACGCATCAGCCACACACTTTTTTTCATACAAGCACTTGCTCGGCTGTAGCTGGAAAGATTCGGTGTTGCCGCCTAGACCTGGCCCGAACCAGCCCAAGGCTGCAGCAGGGAATCCTGGATGGGGTTCTGGTTGGAATTGGGCTCTGACAGAATTTTTTTGAATGTGTTTCTTGTAGGTGACTCTGGAGGAGCTGTGTTTAAAAACTACCAAAAGCACACTATACAGGTAAGCAGCTCTTTCACCATTCGGTACACCACTAACACAAAGGTTGGCAGTTCAGTTCCCATCACAGGCATTGCATACTGTCGTTGTATCCTTGGGCAAAACACTTCACCCACCTTGCCTGTATGAATGTGTCAGTGTGACTGTTTTGGTGGAGGTCGGAGTGGCGCAAAATGGTAGCCACGCTTCCATCAGTCTGCCCCAGGGCAGCTGAGGCTACAGAAGTAACTCACCACCACTGAGTGTGGCTGGGGAGAGAAGGAATAATACACGAAATTATAAAGCGACTTTGAGGAGCTTGGGGAGCTTGTAAAGCACAATGTAAATCCAATCAATTATTTTTATTATTATTATGTACAGTCCTGCCTTCACTTAGTTTAGGCCTGGATTAGATGTGGTTTAGTCTTGGTTCTTGTTTAGTGCCAATTTAGTCCCTGTTTTGTCTTTTGCTCATTTTAACCCATTGAATATGGTACTTTGCAAGTCAAATATTTTCTGAGGTGGCACTATGTGTGAAAACGAGATGCATTGTTGCAGATAAATATTTTTTATTCTTTGTTGCAGGTTGCCTTGGTCACCTCAGAAAACGTCATGAACAGCTGTCGTCAAAGAGGCACTGGGGAGTCGGTCAAAGAGAGACATTTTTATTTTAATCTTTTTAAAGCTGTACCTTTTCTGAGATCTATTCTTGGGAAGACTGATGAGAATTATTCACCACTTGTATTTGTAGACTAACTTTTTCAGTCTGAATCAGGACTAGGGCAAAACAGGCAAGAACAATCCAGTCCTAACTTTACTGAGCTTTTATTTTTCTTAATAAAAAAAAGCCATTTAACAAACTCTGTCTTACCCTGCCGCTGATGTACTTGCACACAGATATAATGAACAACAAACTTCTTTAAAATAAAATGTCATACAAAATGTTATTTTATTTCTGGTCAGGAGGACCTAGCTGGAACCTTCTCCAGATCTGAGCCAGGATCCTGGTTCTCCTTTGTTAAATATTTGCCTGTCCAGCCGGACCAACTCTTCTTCTGTTCTGTACAAAGCAGTGAGTCTGGTCCCTTCTCTTGGGATGGGGTGAAACATGACCCCAGGCAAATATTTTTTATCATATCTCAGAAATGCTTTGTTTAATCGCTTTGATTTTACATGACTTTGTTGGGCTACTTGTTTTCTATGGCTTCATGTATTTGTTTTGGGTTTTAGATGTAATTTGTGAATTTTATAAACCAAACCGTATCGGGGTCACTGAAGACCCAAGTCAAATGCATCTATTTATGTATTTTTAAAGTTTTTATCACTTTAATTTGTTTTTATTTTACAAGACATCCTTATTTGATGTGTAAAACACTGGAGGAGGGTCAGGGGCTTACTGTCTGTCGTTTTTAAGTTTGTCTAGGTTTACTGAGGCTCCCAGGAGCCCATTGTCCACACACTGCAGAGAGGATCCTGAGGTCACATACAGGCCTCACTCTGGGCTCTGACTGAGTCACAAAACCGTTCTTTAAAGTAAAAATATTTATAGGAATCACTAAAAACAAAGTCCAGACAGAGTCAGAACTGAAACAGGTCACCCAGGTCCTGCTCTGGTCCTAAACTGACAGGACAGTCCTGCCTCAAGAAATTTCTATTTCAAAAAGTTCACTTTAAATGATTTTTGGTTAATTTATTGGGATTATTATATATTAGAGTGAATATGTGCCTGCCCACTTTTAACCATACACATTTGTCAAAAATAAGGTTTCTTTGAAAATATTTTAAACTACACTCATCAGAATGACGAGTGGTGAAGAAGCTCTGGTTGTGTTATTGTGGACTGTTCCTGACATAAAGCATGCAATTTATATTAAAGCAAATGCATAAGTTTGGGTGTTGAACGATGCAAATTATATGCAAATTAATAAAAATAAGGAAACGAAAGAGAACAAAATCTCTCTCTTTTTTTTTACAGGTTTTTATCTGTGGGGTATGAAGTGACTCCACCCTATGTAAAACAGGTCAGTGGCATGAGGGTAATCTGACTCAGAGAAAAAACTAATTCTGACCAGTTACAGGTGGATGTCACTCTGATGTGGGCAGCAGATGGAACAACTGGTAAAACCCCAAAGGAGGGAATTTTTTATTTTTTTTTGTGTTAGGACTAGCAAAGCCCATATGGTGAAGAATCTATAAAAGGTTGGGGGTTCTAATCCTGTCATAGAACACACCGACTGCGGCCACAAGGGGTCAGACCTCTGTGAGAAGTGGTTTCAGTTTGAGATCCTGCACAGGCGGTCCATAAACACACACTGTTCAGAAAGAACTACACAAAACCTTTAAAATACAGGATGTTAAACAGGATTGGAACTAAACCTGCAAACCAGGTCTAAACTAAGACTACTGGACTAAATCAGGACTTAATCAGGTCAAACCAGGTCTAGGATTACACCAGGTCTACACCATGGCTAAAACTGGACTAAACCAGCTCCACACCCAGACAAAACCAGTACTAAGCCAGGACTACACTGGGACAAAACCAAGTCTAAACCAAAACTAGGACTACAGCAGATACAGCAAGACTAGGTCTGAATAGGATTATACAAGGTCTATACTAGGTCCAAACTGTCATGGTCTGTGGCTGTCCTCCGTGTTTCTGTGCTCTGTGTTTATTCTGGCTGTTAAGCGCACACCTGGCAACAATCTACTATCAACTCCACTACAAGAAGAGCAGCTCTCCAGCCACTCCTCGCCAGTTTGTTGAACTATTAACACTATCCTGCTTGCCCAAATACTTACCTGCTTTTGTCAGAAGATGCCTTGAACCCTCAGCATACTTTGGGTAAATAAATTGTTTAAACCACTTACCTGTTTTGGTCTGCTTCTGGGTCCTATTTAGAATCTGTCTAAACCAGGACTAAACCAGGTCTAAAACAGGACTAGAACTACATCAACTAAACCAGATCTAAACTAAGACTAAACTAGGCATAAACCAGTACTAGGACAGCACCCGGGCTAAATCAAGTTTACTCCTCAGTTAAACCAGGACTAACCCAGGTAAACTATGACCTGGGCTAAATCAGCTCTAAACCACTGCTACACCATTTTATTCTATTCTACCCAGGAACATGATCAGTGAATGACACTGAGGTCTGTGTTCTGCCCATGGAGAAAGCACAGCAGCAGGCTGCTTGTTTTGAGGTCGGTCCAAATGGACCCAGAACCAGAACCATACACTAAATTATGGGCTTACTACAAACGTGTGTTTTTTTTTTCATTTCAGATATTTGCACTTCAGTAGCATCTACTGCTGCATCACAATCAATACAATCTCCTCTTCAGTAGCTCTTACAAGCACTAAATTTTAAAGTCAAACTTAGATTTTTTTTAAAGGCTCTTTTCTATATTACTGTCATGTTTGTGTAAGTTTTCAGTCATCCAGGAAAAATCTGTAAAAAAGGCTAAACAACGTTTTGTCCTTACTCTGAAGAACTTAATCATTTCTGAGAGAAACTGCTGTTAGAGAGATTTATATCCAGTAGTTCCCTCTCAGAGGGAGATGTTAAACCTGACGTGACTCAGAGCGGTAAACAATGAGCAGCTGAATGTCGTGGACTGGAGTCTGAGGGAGGGTCCTGAATGTCCTGGACTGCAGTTGCAACCAGATGAAAAGGTGTTAATTGTGCAGTTACCAGATGAGTCCAGCAGGGGGCGCACAATACTTATGGGTCATTACAAACGTGGCATGAAGAAAGCTTGTGTCCCTGCATTCTTTCTCATAAATATCCCCCTTTTCAGGTATGCTATTACAATAACATTAAATGTGCCTTTTAGCTAAACTATAAATTTAGTATCTGTGAAACTGTATTTAAAGGTTTAATGCATTTTCTAAGGCTAAGACTGGTTTATCGTAAAGTGTGAGCTGTGCTAGCATTAACACAGTTGGCATCATGCTGCTACAGTGCCGTAGATGAGGTCATGGTCAGAAGTACCTATTTGCACTAATATTAATTCGAAGAGGTTATTAATATACATATAAATTCATACATTTTTTGTCTTTTATTTGAAGCTGTTTGAGTTGAAATCGTAATAAAAGCCTTATTGTTTCTGTACATATTTGAAGCCTGATACATGGAGTTGTACTTGTATCACTGTTATTTTCGGTCATTACAAACATGGCATGAAGAAAGCTGGTGTTCGTGCATTCTTTCTCATAAATATCCCCCTTTCCAGGGCTTTTACACAGTGTGAGGCAGGGTCCTGAATGTCCTGGACTGGAGTCTGAGGCAGGGTCCTGAATGTCCTGGACTGGAGTCTGAGGCAGGGTCCTGAATGTCCTGGACTGGAGTCTGAGGCAGGGTCCTGAATGGCCTGGACTGGATTCTGAGGCAGGGTCCTGAATGTCCTGGACTGGAGTCTGAGGCAGGGTCCTGAATGTCCTGGACTGGAGTCTGAGGCAGGGTCCTGAATGTCCTGGACTGGATTCTGAGGCAGGGTCCTGAATGTCCTGGACTGGAGTCTGAGGCAGGGTCCTGAATGTCCTGGACTGGATTCTGAGGCAGGGTCCTGAATGTCCTGGACTGGAGTCTGAGGCAGGGTCCTGAATGTCCTGGACTGGAGTCTGAGGCAGGGTCCTGAATGTCCTGGACTGGAGTCTGAGGCAGGGTCCTGAATGTCCTGGACTGGAGTCTGAGGCAGGGTCCTGAATGTCCTGGACTGGATTCTGAGGCAGGGTCCTGAATGTCCTGGACTGGAGTCTGAGGCAGGGTCCTGAATGTCCTGGACTGGAGTCTGAGGCAGGGTCCTGAATGGCCTGGACTGGAGTCTGAGGCAGGGTCCTGAATGGCCTGGACTGGAGTCTGAGGCAGGGTTGTTACCTGTGAGCCGTTAGCATAAGGTGATTGAGCCCTTCAGAGTCAGGGCAAAACATCTAAAAACAAACCTTGCTCTGATGACCTTCTTGTTCAACTTTTTTTTTTTACTAATTTACTGAAACACAGAATCTCTTTTGTTTTATGAAACATTTTTACAAAATAAATCAAGAACTTTAAATCTGGCTCTGTCCATATTCACATACTTTAACATATAATGCCCCAATCTCATATGAAAACATCAAATGAGTCAAAACGTGCAATACATTTTTTCCTATCTTTGTTAGTGATGCACAGGAGAAGGTCACAGTGATATTTTAAAATAAATCCCTGTTTTCTTGCAGTGTCTGACCTTGAGCTTGACTACATTGTGGTTGAACTGAATGTACTTTGGTCATGAATGTTTTTTTCTGTGCTTAGGATGAGGTGTAATAAATGGGCAGACTTCAGGAAACATTGGTGAAAGTGTTGTTATTTTCAGACTGTTTCAGGCTTTGAACAGTCGGAGGAAGGTTTCAGAGTCTGAGCAGACTGCCTGAGGGCACTCTGGGTCTAAACCTGGACTAAACCAGGACTAGGGAAAAAAGTAGGGCTAAACCAAGGTTAAACATTAGCTAAATCAGGAATAAACCAGCTCCAAACCAGGTCGAAACAGGGACTAAACCAGGACTAGGACTAAACATCATCTAAGTCAGGATTAAACTGAGAATAAGCCAAGAAATACAGGACTAAATCAGGTCTAAACCAGGGCTAAACCAAGACAAGTCCACACCATTCTATTCTATTCTATCCAAGGACATGATTAGTGCATGACACTGAAGTCTGTGAAGCAGGTTTTTTGTTTTAGGGCTGGCGTAAATGGGCCCAGAACCAGAACAATGAGAAGCTGGCTCCCACACTAACACATGGGCTTTCTATAAACATGTTCCTTTCACTTTTACTTAAAGGCTTTTCTTCCCAGGGACACATATAACTTGCAAATGCTACAGACTGGAAATTGTGATGATTTTGTTAGCCCCTTCTGTGAATGTTTTAGAAATATTAAAATTATTGTACATTATTGTAAACTTTTAGGAAGTGTGTGACGGGCCAGTATAGCCTCAGACAGTCTAACATGTACAGATTTAAAGACATCTAGAGACTGTGGTTCTTATACTCAGAGGTAAACTGGTACAGCGTTTCCCGAGGAAAAGTGATGCGATTGAATGTTGATTGAGTGTATTGCTGACATCAAGCTGTGGTTAGGACAAAACTTTCTTCACTGTTTAATCTTAAATGAAGATAAAACAGAGTATATTCTATTTGGTCATTCTTTGCTCTTAAATCTTGATGTACTGATTTCAAGGCTCAGACCAGCTGTTAAAAATATTGGTGTAATTTGATAACAGTTTTAAATTTGACAAACAGATTGACAGCGTGGTCAGAGCGAGCTTTTTCCAGCTGCGTTTTTTAACAAAAGTCAAGCCATTTTTAAATTGCACTTATCTTGAGAAAACGATTCATGCTTTTATCAGCTCTAGAATAGATTATTGTAAGCACTTTATGTTGGCGTCTCCCAGTCGTCCCTGAGCCGCCTCCAGCTGGTGCAGAATGCTGCAGCCCGTTTTTTAACTAACACGTCCAGACATCAGCACATCACCACAGTCCTTTATTTGCTCCTCTGGCTTCCTGTTTCTTTTAGAATTGATTTTAAAATTTTACTGTTTGTTTTTAAAGCTCTTAATGGCCTCGCCTTGCCCTATCTGACTGAGTTTTTAGTTGTCCGAAACCCTAACCCTAACCTTTTGAGGTCATCTAAACTCCACTTGGAAGTACTGAGAGCCAGATACAAGCACTGGGGTGATCGGGCTTTCTCTGTGGCCAGGCCCAGACTCTGGAACAAGCTGCCTCCTGATATGCGAACCATCACAGACTTTGGTCTTTTTAAGCCCAGGCTTAAAACATATTTATTTCGACTAGCTTTCAACACTTAGCAATGCTGTGATACTCTATATTTTGTTGTGCTAATGTATTTATATTTTTCTGATTTTACTGATTTTAATTTGATTAAATTGGAAAGCACTTTGGTCACCTTGAGTGCTGTAAAGGTCTCTACAAATAAATGTTGATTGATTGATTGGTTTAGTCCTGGTTTAGATCTGACAGAAGTGTTTGTAGCCTGTAGCATTTCTGGAGCCTCTGTCCTCAGCCCAGTGAGTCTGACTGTGAATGGTCAGGTATTTACACAAACACTGAAATGAATGACAAATAGTTCGTCTGTGCAGAGACACTTGTGTTTGATATTAGCTGTTCTAATAAACAATGTTTTGTCTAAGTTGGAGAGAAGTAAAACCATAAATTGTGGCCATATTTTTACCACAAATTTATAGCTGATGTGAATGTCATTGATCATCTAAAATGCGTCAGGGGCAGAATGGCATATTGGTGATGTGACAATAAAAATTGTGATATGAAGTTATGAAGATTGAGCTAATCTGGGGAGATCGGTGAAGCTTGATACGGCACATTCATTTTTGCTCTGCTCTTCACTGTCATTTTTACTGTAACAATGCCAGAGTTCATATTAATAAAAAAGGAAAATAAATAGTATTACGTATTATAATGATCATTGGCTATAATATTTAAACAGACAGGCTTTTACTGATGTGCAGATCTTGCCCAGAAACGCTGTAATTACTGTATTATAGTAGGAATGATGATAAAGCTAATGGCTCAATCCCCCAATCTTTTAAAAAAAAAACAAAGCACCCCTCATCAGGAGAGGAAAAGGACAAAAATAAATAAATAAATAAAAATATCACCCAACCTTAAATTAGCATTGTAACTATGTGTCTATACATATTTATAGGCCTATATTTTTTTATTAAAATGTTTCTCCCCAGTCTGCCCCTGGAGTGCGGGCTCTACAAAACAAGGTAAGCAAAGTAAATAAATCTGACTGTGACAGTATCATGTTTTTATCACTTAGTACAGAAAGGTCTCATAGTCTAATATTCTTATGACTACTGTCATGTCAGATTTAGGTACGGTGCAACTTTTTCAGCACACAGATGAGTTTGAAAGTATGTTCAGAGTTTATGGAGAGCCACAAAATAGGCCAAACAATGTTGTATCTTGTGTGGTTTTTACAGTGGCCAAAAAAAGTCATGTCAAGACGAAGACTTGTGAATCCACAAAAGGACGCAATCATCTACATCACGACTGGGCAGGACAAAACAGGCTTTGATGTTCAACACATAAATGCTTATAAAGGTAAATATGAACAAAGTGTAATTTATGCTTATCTGATTTAAAAATGTTTGCAATGTGATTGTTTTTTTTGTTTTTTTTTAGGGTGTGTGTATGTTTTTCTAGGCCGTGGGATATTTGCCACACAACACTTTTCTGAAGGGGACTTTCTTTTAGAGTATAGGGGAGAACTTCTAAAGAAAGAAGAATGTTAGAGAAGAAATAGGATTTACCACGAGAGCCTGAAAGTCTTCATGTATGAGCTCCATTTTAATGGGAAGCTACGGTGGTAGGTCGTGTTTTTGTTATCACATTTTTAAAAAAGGGGTGGAGAAGGGCTGCTCAATCTGAAAAAGAGCTGATGAATGGGAGACACAGGTTTAAATATAGGCAGCTGAGCAGTGATTGGGTCTGTGGATGAGGAAGTAGAAGGCAATTGGCTGAGATGAAATGAGCAGCGGGACAGGACAGAGAGCGGCAGGAGATTAGGTCACAGTCTTTTTGGTTGAACTTCTGCATTCATCCTAATTTGTCCCCACAGTGTTGATGCTGCAAAGAAAGAGTCCTTCGGGAGACTTGTGAATGATGACAACCTCAATCCTAACAGCAAGATGAAATATTTAGCTGTCCAAGGAAAGCCCCATCTGTGTCTGTTTGCAAAGAGAGACGTCAGTCCAGGAGAAGAGATAACATACAAATATGGACCTTAAGACTGGCCATGGCGATGCAAGGTGAGTAAAATATTACACATTTATTTTGAAATTACTCAAGTAGTACTTTTTCTTTCTTTGTCCCCCCAAAACGTGTTCATCATTTCTCCCAGACTTCACAGACTTTTACACTCAGCTCTCTTCCATTTCCCCATCCATTCTACTCCTTGGCGATTTTAACATCCATATTGACTGTCCCAAATCTAAATTCACAGCAGACTTTTTGGACATTTTAAACTGCCTTAATCTCACCCAACACGTCAGCTCTCCCACACACACACATGGACACATTCTTGACCTCGTCTGTTCCTCAGCCTCACTCTCAGTCCACAATCTACTACTGACCAACCTCACTATCTCCGACCACCTGGCCATCACTATGGACATTCTCACTCCCACTCCCATTTCTAAACAAACCCGTACAATAACATTCCGCAACCTCAAATCACTCTGTCCTATCTCCTTCTCTTCCTCCTTATCCAATTCAATAACCAACTCTTCCCTACCTACAAATCCAACGACTTCAGAACTTGTCGACCATTACAACCAGTCCCTCTTGTCCTGCCTTAACCTGCTTGCCCCCTTAAACACTAAAACAGTCACTTTCTCCACCTCTGCCCCTTGGTTCACCCCGGAACTCCACCATCTCAAAAAGAAACGCAGACAACTAGAACGTCTTCAAAACAAAACCGGACTCACTGTACACACCAAAGCATACACAGACTTCATCTCCACCTACAACACAGCCCTCAAAACCGCCCGATCCAACTATTACTCTCAAATCATACACTCCAACTCCTCAAACCCCCGTACTCTGTTTTCCACATTTGCTCAGCTCACCAAACCCATTGACAGTAACACCTCCACATTCACAACTGACAAATGCAACAACTATTTGTCATTTTTCCACTCCAAAATCCGAAACATCCACACCTCACTTAACTCATCTCTCTCTAATCACTCCCATCCAGAACTCGACCTCAACCCAACTCCAAATTACAGTTTGTCCTCTTTCCAGGTCCTATCCCTTTCTGACACCACCAAACTCCTTTCCACCATGAAACCTACAACCTGTCGTCTTGACCCCATCCCTTCTCCCCTTTTGAAGGCCTGCTTCCCCTCTCTTACTCCACTCATCAATAGCATCATAAACACCTCCTTCAGCTCCGGTACTGTCCCTCCCACACTCAAACTTGCCACAATCACACCTCTTCTGAAAAAACCTGGCCTGGATCCTGACAACCTGGACAACTTCCGACCCATTTCCAATCTCCCTTTCCTCTCTAAAATACTAGAACGCGCCATCTTCACCCAACTCCAGCAATATCTTATCAACTTCAAGCTCTTCGAATCATTCCAATCTGGTTTTCGCCCGCACCACAGCACTGAAACAGCCCTTCTGAAAGTCACCAACGACCTCCTTCTTGCCGCAGATTCTGGTTCTCTTTCTTTACTCCTCCTCCTTGACCTCAGTGCAGCATTCGACACCATTGATCACACCATCCTCCTTCACCGTCTACAGTCAATTGGCATCTCTGGCACAGCACTGTCCTGGTTCTCCTCTTACCTCTCTGACCGTCATCAGTACGTTTCTATAAACAACTTCAAATCTCACACCTCCCCTGTCACCACTGGAGTTCCCCAAGGTTCGGTACTTGGCCCCCTCCTCTTCATAATTTACATGCTTCCCCTTGGCTACATCATTCGCCACCATGGTCTCCGCTTTCACTGCTATGCCGATGACACACAGGTCTACATCTCTACCAAATCCATCACCCCAGTCACTGTCTCCACCATTACAAACTGCCTCACTGATATAAAAACCTGGATGGACCACAACTTTCTTAAACTAAACAGCAAAAAAACAGAACTTCTTATCACTGGACCCAAATCTCTCCTTCCTTCTGCTCAGGACTTTTCCCTAATCATCGATGGCCACACTGTCACCCCGTCTCCCTCTGTTTGCAATCTCGGCATCATCTTGGACCCTACCCTCTCATTCAAGTCCCACATAAACCACATCACCAAAACATCTTTTTTTCATCTCCGCAATATTGCACGTCTCCGCCCCTCCCTCTCACAACCTACCGCAGAAGTCCTAATCCATGCTTTCATCACCTCCAGACTTGACTACTGCAATAGTCTCTTATATGGTCTCCCCTCCACCCACCTTCAGAAACTGCAACACATCCAAAACTCTGCTGCCCGCCTACTCACCCACACCCGCCCCAGAGACCACATCACCCCCGTCCTTAAACAGCTCCATTGGCTCCCCATACAATACCGTATCCAATACAAGGTTCTTCTCATCACCTACAAGTCCCTCTGTAATGGAGATGCCCTCCATTACCATGTTTAGTGTCATTGAATGTGTTTAATGGTAGTTTTAATCTTGATTGTAATTGTAGCTTTTAATGTTAATAAAGCACACAGTCACATTTTAAAATATTAGTTTATTGATTTGTAGAGGGTAGCATTGACATACTTACATACTTGTGGTGTTCCTGAGCCAAATGGAGGCTAAGGCTTGTTGTCTCCCTTTTGAATGGGTGGAAGAAACCATTTACTAATTAGAGGGGAGTTTGGGTATTGGTTACACTCTTATTGTCTTTATTTTGATTATTGATTTGCTTAAGGATTACGTTTACCTATGTTTTGTGTAAATACTTTATTTTGGATTTCAGTTGTGGTTTAAAGGGCTTGTTTTTGTAAATATGTATAGGTTTTGTTTGTGATGTTTCTCCTGTTGTTGGTTGAGTCCTTCTTTTGTTCCCTGTGTAGGTGGGTTATTTAAGGGGATGAGTTGTGATTTGTGTGGGGTGTGCCAGGAAAAAAAACATGAAATAAAGCTAAAGCCATGGTTTTGTAGATTTGAGTTTGCCTCCATTTATAATTTTTGTTGCCTCCGCCGGCCATGCTGACAAGTGGTGTCAGAAGTCTGGAGATTTGAACCAGGACATGATGTTAAGAGGTGGGAAAAACATCAATGAGGCAGTAGAAGATGGTGAACCCAGTACAACAGCTGGAGCAAAAGGAGAAAATCCTTGCAACAAAATGGAGGAGTTGACCGGTATGTTAAAATCTCTCATGCAGTCACAGGTAGCTAGAGATCAGCAGCTTGAGAAGGAGTCAGCTCAACAGGAGCAAAGATGGAAGAATATGGAGCGGCAATTTAAGCAAATGCAGGCCCAGGTGAAAGAGCTGAGAGACGAGCGCTATGATGAAGATGACACCTTCAGACATAATGAAGAGGGAGGAGACCCAGATGAGGGGCCAAGTGGTTATGGCCAGCAAAGGTGGAGCCAGTCTCGACCAGAGATAGTGCTGCGGGACCCCAAACTACTTCCACTCACACCAGAAGATGACATAGAGCACTTTTTGACAACTTTTGAGAGGATGGCACTAGTTTGTAATTGGCCAAAAATGGAGTGGGCTGTGAGATTAATTCCTCTGCTCACTGGTAAAGCAAGGAGTGCTTATGTTTTAATGGACATGGCTGACACAAATGATTATGTAAAAGTGAGAGAAGCCATTTTGGCTAAATATGAAATTACTGCTGACACATACAGGAGAAGGTTTCGATCCCTGGACATTCATCAGGGTGAGACTCCAAGAGAACTTTATGTCAGACTTAAAGAAATGTTTTACAAGTGGGTGAAACCTGAAAAAGCCACTGTGAAAGACATTGTGGAGCTCATGGTGATGGAGCAGTTCCTGAGGATGGTAAATCCGGAATTGGAGGTTTGGATCAGAGAGCGAGCGCCAAAGACCGCAGAGGAGGCAGCAAAACTTGCTGAAGTTTTTCTGTCAGCCAGAACAGGAGCCAGAAGGACTACATTCAGCCGGGATGAGCGGTCGGCTGGATATAGTAAGCCCGATGGGAGTGAAAGGGGTGGTGCAGCTCAGAGTAGGACATTTCCTAATAAAAGACAATTTATATCTGACAAATATGCACCTTACAAAAAGTCAGGGCCAAAGCCAGATGTGAGGTGTTATCAGTGCAACCAAATAGGTCACACTCAATATACGTGTCCAGCAACAACTCAGGGTAAGCCATCTTTTCTATGCTCAGTGCCTAGGCCAGTTACATCTACTATTGTTAATACAGTTAAAGATCCAGCTCAAACAGCTCCTGTTTTGGTAAATGGTCACAGGGAAATAGCCCTCTTAGACACTGGAGGCTTCCAATCAGTGGTGCTATCTAGTTTGGTACCAAGGGAGCTTTGGAGTGATGCTAAAGCTAAAATAAGCTGTGTTCATGGGGATGAGAAACATTACCCAATGGCAGATATTTATTTGACTGTTGGTGGCCAGACATTTCTCATGCCTGTAGCTTTAGCACCAAAACTGCCCTACGCTGTCATTCTAGGTCTGGATGTCCCAGTATTGCTTGATTTAGTCTCGGCTGGTAAAGATACAACTCGAGATGGCCACTTCGGTAATGCTGAACATAATGAGTTGTTCGAGCCATTGCCTATAGACAGAAGTTATAATATGGTTACCACCAGAGCCCAAAAAGCTAATAACCCCCTGGAAGAGCTGCCATTTTATAATGTAGAAATAAAGACAGGACCAGTTAAAACACACAAGACCAAAGCTCAGAGACGGAGGGATAAGTTTTTGGGTTCACCTAAGTCGGATGTAGCTCAGCAAGTGCAGCCCAGCCTACTTGATTTTGAAATCCCAGCAGATATAGGTACACTTCAGAGGGCTGATACCACACTTCAACCATGGTTTGATAAAGTTACAGTGGTGGAGGGTAAAGAGAGAGGCAGGGTAGATGTGCTTGCAGATGCAACATATGTAGTGAGAAATGGGATTTTGTATCAGTGTAAAGCCAAAACCGAGGCCATAGCTTTACCTCAATCCCTCAGACAGAAGGTGATGGACCTTGGTCATTCAGTTCCTTGGGCAGGCCATCTTGCATTTCAGAAATCTCTCCATAGGATAGCAAAGCGCTTTGTGTGGCCAGGCATGTACACGCAAATACAGCAGTTTTGTATATCGTGCCAAAAGTGTCAGTTTACAGCTAACAAAGGGGTTCCCAGAGCCCAACTTCAACCATTACCTATAATAAACATCCCATTTGAGAGGATAGGAATGGATGTAGTTGGCCCTCTTGAGAAAAGTTCCTCTGGTAACCGTTTTATACTTGTTATCTGTGATTATGCCACTCGCTATCCTGAAGTTTTCCCCCTTAGATCAGTTAAAGCAAGACAGGTTGCTAACTGTCTATTACAGCTGTTTTCAAGAGTTGGCATAGCTAAGGAAGTTCTCACTGATTGTGGAACAAACTTCTTATCAAAACTTCTGCAGCAGGTCTATCAGTTGTTAGGTGTAAAGAGCATTAAAACCACTCCCTACCATCCTCAATCAGATGGACTGGTTGAGCGTTTTAACCAAACACTGAAGAACATGTTGAGAAAGTTTGTCTCAGAAACGGGCTCGGATTGGGACCAGTGGCTCCCCTACTTACTTTTTGCATACCGAGAGGTGCCACAAGCATCAACTGGGTTCTCACCATTTGAACTATTATATGGCCGCCAGGTGAGGGGGCCATTGGACCTACTTAAAGAACACTGGGAGAACCCAAGGGCTGCTGAGGAAAATGTGGTCACTTATGTTGTGAAAATGAGAGAGAGACTGGAACAAATGACTGAGCTGGCACAGCAAAATTTGGGACTGGCTCAGAACAGTCAGAAAACCTGGTATGATAAGAGGGCAAGGGAGAGGTCATTTGTACCAGGACAACAAGTGTTGTTGTTACTTCCTACTAGTGACAGTAAGCTTCTTGCCAGGTGGCAGGGCCCTTATAGGGTCACAAAACGGTTGGGAAAGGTGACCTATGAACTCTATATGCCAGACAAAAAGAAAAAACACCAAGTCTTTCATGTTAACTTGTTGAAAGCTTACATGAATTCGCAGCAGCAGCAGCAGCCGTCCAGCCCCGCCGCCGCCCACCAGCAGCAGCAGCAGCAGCCGTCCAGCCCCGCCGCCGCCCACCAGCAGCAGCAGCAGCAGCAGCCATCCAGCCCCGCCGCCCACCAGCAGCAGCAGCAGCAGCCATCCAGCCCCGCCGCCCACCAGCAGCAGCAGCAGCAGCAGCAGCCGTCCAGCCCCGCCGCTGACCAGCAGCAGCCGTCCAGCCCCGCCGCCGACCACCAGCAGCAGCAGCAGCCGTTCAGCCCCACCGCCGACAACCACCAGCAGCAGTCACTGTCCAGCCCTGCCGGTGACCACCAGCAGCAGCCATCCAGCACCGCTGACCACCAGCAGCAGGAGCAACAGCTGTCCACCACTGCTGTCCAGCAATTCTTTGTTCGAGTTGTTGAAGGAGAAGAGGAGGAGGGAGAGCAGTTCTTCCCTGTAGGCAGTTTAGAACCTGGTGCAGTGACTCTTTTCCATCTTGAGGTTTCACAGCAAGAAGATATAAGACCTCTACTTGAACCAGAGTTGTTTCAGGAAAAGCCAGGTTTTACAACATTGGTCCAGCACAAAGTTAACCTGAGAGACAATGCTACACCCAGAAGGAAATTCTATAGGATTCCTGAACGTTTAGTTCACCAGCTAAAGAAAGAAATTGAGTTAATGTTGGATCTGGGAATTATTGAAACATCAACAAGTGAATGGTGCAGCCCAATTGTGCTGGTTCCAAAAAAAGATGGCACACTTAGGTTCTGTATTGACTTTAGATATCTCAATGCAGTCTCCAAGTTTGACCCTTACCCAATGCCACGCATTGATGAACTTTTAGAAAGAGTTGGGAGAGCCAAGTTCATAACTACTTTGGATCTGAGTAAGGGTTATTGGCAGGTGGCCTTAGCACAGGAAACAAAGGAAATGACTGCTTTTAAAACTCCTTTTGGAGTTTTTCAATTCAAAGTGATGCCCTTTGGACTCCAGGGGGCGCCAGCCACATTCCAAAGGCTCATGGACCAGGTACTGATGGGAGTGGGAGATTTTGCTGCTGCATATCTTGATGATGTAGTGGTGTTTAGCAAGACCTGGGGGGAACATGTGGTTCATCTGCAACAAGTGCTACATCTGATTAAATCTGCAGGTTTGACAATCAATCCTCACAAATGTAAATTGGCTCAGAGGCAAGTGGAGTATCTGGGCTATGTGGTTGGGCATGGACAAGTGAAGCCTCAGCTGGGGAAGGTTGAAGCAATTCAGGCATATCCAGTTCCTACAACCAAGAGGAAGGTTCGGGCCTTTGTGGGGTTGGTGGGATGGTACAGCAAATTTATCCCACACTTTGCTGAGAGAGCAGCAGTTCTCACTGACCTGACAAAAGGTTCTGCTCCGAATAGGGTCAAATGGACTGAGGAGTGTGACAGAGTTTTTAATGACTTGAAAATGGCAATCACTAGTGATTCTGTACTGCACAGCCCTGACTTCTCTCAGCCATTCACATTGCAAACAGATGCCTCTGGTGTCGGTATAGGGGCAGTGTTACTTCAGGAGGTGAATGGGGAGAGGCGTCCAGTGGTCTTTCTTAGTCGGAAACTTCAGGACAGAGAGACAAGATACTCAACCATTGAAAAAGAGTGTCTTGCAATGAAATGGGCAGTGGAGTCCCTGAGATATTATCTCTTGGGCAGGCACTTTATTCTGGAGACTGATCATCGTGCTCTGAAATGGTTACAGCAAATGAAAGACTCAAATATGCGTATTGCAAGGTGGTATCTTTCATTGCAACCTTATGACTTTACTGTGTATTATCGGTCTGGTAAAACAAATTTGGTTGCTGATTCTCTGTCTAGGATGTATGAAGATTAACTGGTTGACTAAGGGGAAGGGGGGAGGAAATGTAATGGAGATGCCCTCCATTACCATGTTTAGTGTCATTGAATGTGTTTAATGGTAGTTTTAATCTTGATTGTAATTGTAGCTTTTAATGTTAATAAAGCACACAGTCACATTTTAAAATATTAGTTTATTGATTTGTAGAGGGTAGCATTGACATACTTACATACTTGTGGTGTTCCTGAGCCAAATGGAGGCTAAGGCTTGTTGTCTCCCTTTTGAATGGGTGGAAGAAACCATTTACTAATTAGAGGGGAGTTTGGGTATTGGTTACACTCTTATTGTCTTTATTTTGATTATTGATTTGCTTAAGGATTACGTTTACCTATGTTTTGTGTAAATACTTTATTTTGGATTTCAGTTGTGGTTTAAAGGGCTTGTTTTTGTAAATATGTATAGGTTTTGTTTGTGATGTTTCTCCTGTTGTTGGTTGAGTCCTTCTTTTGTTCCCTGTGTAGGTGGGTTATTTAAGGGGATGAGTTGTGATTTGTGTGGGGTGTGCCAGGAAAAAAAACATGAAATAAAGCTAAAGCCATGGTTTTGTAGATTTGAGTTTGCCTCCATTTATAATTTTTGTTGCCTCCGCCGGCCATGCTGACACCCTCCATAACCTAGCTCCTCCTTACCTTACCGATCTCCTCCGCCAACACTGTCCCACCCGCCGCCTCAGATCAGCAGACACTGATCTCCTCACTCCCATCATCAGGACAAGGCACCGAACCATGGGCGACAGAGCCTTCGCTGCAGCTGCCCCTGTCCTCTGGAACTCACTCCCACAACACATCAGGAATTCGGACTCTCTACCAAATTTCAAATCAAAGCTAAAATCTCACCTGTTCAATCTTGCCTTTTCATAAACGTTTTTTTTTTCTTTGTGCGTGTGTGTATGTAAAGCGTCTTTGAGTGTCCAAAAAAGCGCTATATAAATTCGATGAATTATTATTTATTATTACTAAAACTTAACACAGACAACTTTCTGTGAGAGTCAGAGTTGGGTGAATGGGAGTAATATAGTAATATTTTTAATTTTTAAAAAGGGACCATGTACAATTTTTAACATATATCTTGCCAACTAATGCATTGTACCAGAGTTAGCCTTAGGTTAATTTACATCTGCAGTCCCCAGGCAGGGTACAGTACAACCCCATGACATTTAACAAACAAAACAAAAGAAACAAATATCTGGTTGAAACACAGTGATCACACACAATATTCAAACAGACACAGAAGATCAAATAAATCAGAAGCGGCTGCTCTCCTTTCAAAAGTCACAGGCTCAACTACAATGGTATAACTTCTATTTTCTGTTTTTCCTCTGGAGTTCTGAAGATTTGAAGAGTGGTGAAACAGAATGAAGTTGCTTCAGTTGTGCAGAACGACTTCTGTATTGTTCAGTTTGCCCACTTTACAATAAACACAGACAAGTCTCAACCAAGCATGAATACATCAGACAAAGCTCTCTGAAGTTGGACGTCTCTTGTTATGCTTAGAGTGGTGCAAGCAGTAAAAAAAGTATGTGGTTTTGATGAAGAGAATCTCTCATACCAAAAAACGAGTATTGGACTAAAATTAGGACATACACTAAATACAATCTGTGACATGGTGATGGCAGAAAATGAGGAATTGATTAAGTCCACTGACACCTTTACAAAGCTTTACAGTTCCCAGTGGTCAGAGTATGTGTCTCACAGTGCATTGAACACTGAGTAATGCCAAGTACACTGCTCAAAAAAATAAAAGGAACTCTAAAATAACACATCCTAGATCTGAATGAATGAAATATTCTCATTAAATACTTTGTTCTTTACATAGTTGAATTTCCTGACGACAAAATCACACAAAATTATCAATGGAAATCAAATTTATTAACTCATGGAGGCCTGGATTTGGAGTCACACTCAAAATGAAAGTGGAAAAACACACTACAGGCTGATCCAACTTTGATGTAATGTCCTTAAAACAAGTCAAAATGAGGCTCAGTAGTGTGTGTGGCCTCCACGCCTGTATGACCTCCCTACAACACCTGGGCAGATGGTCTCCTGAGGGGTCTCCTCCCAGACCTGGACTAAAGCATCCGCCAACTCCTCGACAGCCTGTGGCGCACCATGGCATTGGTGGATGGAGCGAGACATGATGTCCCAGATGTGCTCAATTGGATTCAGGTCTGGGGAACGGGCGGGGCCAGTCCATAGCATCAATGTCTTCATCTCAATCTATTTATTGGTTGGAGGCAACTAAAACCATGAAACCATGACAGAGAGCTGTATGCTTGCAAATAGAGTCTTATAGCGACTCATTCACTGACAGTTTCATGTGTTTAAATACTAGGAAGTAATAGCAATTAATAAAAGTGGATATCAGAAGTTGATGAGGGCCACCTTTAATTGGCTGAGAGCCAAGTTTGGTCTGGGGGCCAGTGGGTGTCTACCCCTGGTGTGGATGTTAGCCCTATCTAGAGCATTTTTCTCCATATTCCTGTAAAATAACTCAGTAACTCTGCTCATTTCTTTGTTCTTTTTGCCTTATTGTCTTCTATAATGCTCCCCCTACAGTTCAGAGTAAAGCACAATCATAAATACTCACAAGTCCAGTTGACTCCTGTGTGATCCCTTGCTCATCTTTGCTTTCATTTTCTCCTCCACGTATCTGGACAAAGTTTTTTCTTCTATTTGGCTGCTCTGGAATGAAAATTGAGAAATAAAGCAACCGCTAGCTTATTGTTTTGCTAACTGGGATGTGCCGCTTTCTTGCCAGACCCGAGACTTCTGTGATTCCTGGTTGGTGGCACTTGTGTCACTTTCAAACCAGAGACACCAGGGGGAGATGAGTGGCGCTTAATTTACCCCACAACAACTCATTTAACCATCACACAGACTCCGAAACTGTTTATATAAGGTAAAAATTATACTGAGCTCTGCTTTAAGTATGTTGTTTAAATGGGGCCTGAGTTACAGTCACCTGTAGTTTGCGCTACAGCTCTTTAAAACATTTGTAATTGGTTTACACTTCTTTAATCAGTTGTAGTTTGAGTTGCAACCCTGTAAAAAAAAGTTTTATTAAAAACAGTTTTTGTTATTGCATTCTTTTTGCATATTCACCCAGTCACCATAATCATCATGGCCAATGAAATGTTTAAGATATATATAACTCAATACTTAGTTGTTTACTTGTTAAAATTGTTTATTTTCATCCACTTTTAGCTGTGGCAGTGCTGTCACTGTTCTTACATTGGTCCACACATCACATGATTTAAATAAATAAGACTTTTTTCTTTACAAACTTGTGGCAAATTTATCATTTGAAATGTTTCCAAAATTGACCTAAAACAGTTTTAGCATGGTCACCATGAAGAACATCAAATATTTGGCTGCTTTTACACTGTATACTTTATATGTAGTGTTTCAGGATAATCACTTATGATGCTTCCTTTTACAATCGTATTCAATGCACATAACCTTTTATATTGGTTAAGATTTCTTCAAACTTTAAATTTATAAATATGGATTTAGGGGTTTTTGTATTGTTCTTGCCTTGTGTGTATTATATGCTGATGCGTCATTGTCCCTTTAAAGACCCCAAAAGGTTTATTTGGTTCTCATAAGTCTAAACACTGATGAGATCAGGGAGCTGTGTATAGAGTTCTGTAGCTTATGCACGAACCACAAATAGACCTGAATTTTTTTATTTTTTGTAGTCTTGCTATCAAGGTCCCCTCTCTCTAGGACCTCAGGAAACAGTAGACCACCTAACTCACCACTGGGCTTGTTTCAGAAAAAGGCAGGCTAAACCATATAGACTTGTCTGTGTGTGTGTGTGTGTGTGTGTGTGTGTGTGTGTGTGTGTGTGTGTGTGTGTGTGTGTGTGACTTATTGTAAAATGTAAACTTTATATCATGCTTTAGCAAATGTAGTTTTGATGCAGTGCTTATTTTTCTGACAAACCAAGCACTCATGAAAAAGTGGGAAGCACTCTCAGTGAGTTTTTTCCTGTTTAAATAAAGTTTAATAAAACACAGAGCCGAGGCGTTCAGATGCTTCAGGTACATTTATTGGTGACAGCGACACAGCACTTCCTGGATTAACAACTGTATTTGTAATACAGTACGCCTCTTCTTCCACCCATATCACACTTCTTCAGCTTAAATCTTTCACTCATCAGAAGTTCTTCTTTGCATTCCCCAATTTTGTCATCTCGGGTGAATCTGTCTTTGTCAAACACCTCAATCGTCACACTCCGCTGGCCATTTGGAAGTTGAAAAAACGAGTTCCAGTAAGGGTTATTGCTGGTCCTGACTAAAGTTCTGTCCACCCCCACCGCGTTTTGTACCTGCAATGTAGAGAGAACAGAGAGGACAGGGGTTAACAAGCTGGCAGGACAGAATGACAGGAGCCAGAGCTGGAGGTACAAGGTAGAGTTTCTGTTTCTGTTCTTTTTGTTTATGAGGAAGATGGATCAGTGGGACAGCTTATATTAGATGGTTAGAAGATGAAGGGACAGTGAATATTGTATATGGGTTAGAGACCTAGAGAAAGCCCAAAGAGAAGATTTATAGATGTAGTGAAAGAGGAGATGAAGTTACGTGGTTGGTTTGAGAGAAGAGGATGCAGAGGAGATGGTCAGATGAAGGCAGAGGATTTACTATAGACACCTCTGAAGGAAACAGACCAGAGGAGGAGAAGTGTGTAGAACTTACCACCACATAGACATCTGGTTTGCTAAAAGCATCTCCCCACATCATATTTCTCCCTTCAATGATATTCACTAGGATGTTTTCCTGGCAGTACGTAATATCGCCGCTCGTTCCCTCAAAGTAGAGCGCCACCATCAGGAAGAGGACCACAGCAGGCTTCAGCATCTTCATCTCTCCGTCTCAGAGCAGACTCAGAGAACTGTGTCCAGCTCAGACCAGACCTTCCTTTTATAGAGCCCTTACCCTCGCCGTATGATGTGGATAAATATTTTTGTCCAAAAAGTGTTTGACAAAGACAAACTCTGAACTCCTTCCACAAACACAAAGGACCAGATCTTCTGGATCTCAGCACTAGAGGTGGACCAGACAGTGGCACAGAAGGGGGCGTATTCCAAAACCCTTCTCTTTAGACTGGGCAAAACCTACTCTAAAGAGGTTGGCCGTGCGCCAGGCTTGGGTCAAAGAGGCTGAACTTGAACTGGCACAAATCTAAGCTGGGCAACAGCTGTGCATTTGGGAAAGGTGGGATCTGAGTGTGTTTCACGCAATTAACAAATCAGACATAAGGCACTGCTTTTAAAGGTGCACGGAACCCGAGTCCCGCAATCCTGTCCTTACTGGGAAAAGAAGTGCCCAGCTCTCAGAGGAGGAAACAATGATCCTGGCTGAGCTGATGCAGCGAAGCTTCTGCACAGGAGTTCTGGGCCAAGCGGCATAACTCTGTGCCCGGCTGTGTTCAGGGCAGTGCCTGCCTTGTCCTGGCCTGACCGTGGCGGCCCTCCACGTCCACAAGGAGTACGCCCCCAGCTTCACTTCCTCCTCTTACCACTGCCTCTCTCCACTGGCTCATCCTCTGTCAGGCCGCCAGGCGCAGCCGACACACAAGCGAACAGTTTACAGTAGCTATACAGTTCCATCTTTTTTTTTTATATATTTTTGCTTTTCCGCACCGCAGACAGCAGTGCATGACAGAGGAGGAAGAAGCGTGTCCAATGTGGGTGGGGATCACTGACGAATTTTGGAGTCGTGACTCCAAGTTGAGAACCAAACAAACCCGACCTGAGGTTCGGGCCGTGTTCCGGGCCCATAATTACAAGTAATGGTTCGGGTCCAGGTCCAGCCAGGCCTGCAACACCCAGCCGTGCAGAGAGCGTGTCTTTTCAGTTACAGGAGAGTGAGTGTTTGTGTGAATAACAGCATGTGGCCGATGCACTCCAAGGCACTCAGCAGATTTAATGAAAACAAACAAAAGATGACTTTTCTAATGCGCAGCCTTCACTGATGCAGAGGTGACATTGGCACACTGTTTAGAAGGATCTTTGGAGTGTGGCGCACCGTGCACATCAACTGCTGGTCCACTAGGCTTACTTTGAGCCACGACTCTTCTTCTCTCTCTCCTGTCAAAGCGACAGAGCTGACAGGACAGAGAGATCCGTGAGCAGCAGGTCATACAGAGCATACACATCCTTCTCCACCTTCTACATATTTGGCTAAGGGTGACATGAGGTAACCAAAAGCTAATAGCACAGCCGTTTGCAGTTCCTTTGTCTGTCTGCACCTAATTCTTTATACAAATTAACTATGTGCAAGATCAAATAGGTCAAATAAATAACCCTTTTTTTGTCTAACATACATAGGGACAACTTGTATGACATGTGCATCACTAAGTGTAAAATAGACTGTATTCAATGGAAGGCAACAGCTCCATTTGGGTTTGCAACAACATGAGTCCTGTCTAATTTTGTACCATGAACAATTAGAAAAAAAAAGAAAAGAGTTTTTCATAACTCAATCAAAGGCAAGCATTTACTTTTTAGCCCAGTACCACTCTGACTGTTGAAAAGAATTAAAAAATGTATCTAATTACACGCATTGTAATTAATTATCCACGATTAATCACATTTTTATCAAATAGCATAATTTATGTCAGAAATAAAATATAGGAGCTTATTTGTATGTTCTGACGTATTTTAACTTGATTTCAAACTAACACCACAGTCAAACTGAGCAGAAATCAGCGTTTGTGCATCGACCTCCACCTCCAGTGCACGTAGTAACTCTGTCCTCTCTCTGTCTCCTCCTCTGTGCTCCTCCTGTGACCTCCATGTGGACCTGTCCCCGCTGTCCTTCACATCTGAACCAAACAGACCTCTGTCTCCTGTGTGCATCAGTCATCAATCCCAGAGACAATGAGCCTCGACCCCGCAGTTCCCTGTGGTGCAGTCTGTGGGCACATTATCCAACTGTTCACAGCTGAAATCCACTCACATTTGGTGTTTTGGTGGTGTGGATGTCCAGCCCTGGTTACTGTGCGCCAGAAACTAGGTCATTGAGAAAAGTTCTGTGTTGTCATAGACAAGTTCGAATAATTGCATTAAATTTATTTTTACGTGTTAATTTCTCTGTAATTAATTAATCTTGATTAACGCGTTAAAGTCCCAGCCCTATAATAACTAGCCTTAATGAAATTGAGCCATTAAAAAAAATCCAAAATGAATATTGATAATTTCCTCACACCATCTAAAATGCACCAGAAGACAGGAAATATGGTCTGCTCTTTTAATTTTCTTCTGGGGGAGGGCCCCAGTCTGCCCTACATATAACAGCTTATGTTGGCTATCTCTTGCTTTCCTCTCGCCTGTGGGCTCATTAGAGAGAATCATCTGTACAGCAAACGCCAAATTCAGCATCTTTTGGGATTTCTCAGCTATTGAGAAACATATGTGTTAGTGTAGGTTAACCAAAGTGAATGAAAATTAGGAACAAGTGCCCTTTTGAAGGTTAGAGCAACAGCTTTCAAAAATCTCTGTGCACATCCCTGTTCAGAAACAGATTAATTTCACTCTGCATATAGAAAAATGGTGGTTGGCCCCACTGAATCACACTCCCAAGTTTTCTGAAAAGTTGCCGGCCCTGCTCTTTACCTGTCCAGGTGTGTCTGTGGACATTTAGAGCAGTAGTGGGGAAGGCTTTGACTGAGTCCTCAGTACTTTCTTTTACTGTAGTAATGATGATGTTGTGATATTATTTCATATTTGCTGTCAGTAGTGCTCTCCTCTTGTCTCCTTGCAGTATGACAGACATGTCCAAAGTGCAGCCTGGGGGCCATTTTAGCGCAGGTTGAGATTTCATATGGCCCTCATCTTCAATGACAAAATGTATTACTTATGGCCCTTAAGGCCTTTTGTACAGTTTTTCTGTAGCTTTGTGCATCTCATCTTCTCTGTGCTGTGTATTTTCAAATTAGTTTGTTGAAAAATAATTGTAGTTGCCATTTTTATGTTCATAGTTGTTATTTTGTTGGGACTTCTTTAGATTGTGTTGTCAAAGAAAATTATTTATAATTATTTGGCTTTTAAAAACAAAATACTTTGTTAATACAATGTAAAAAAAAAAGTTGCAAAACCTCAAAACGTCATGGCAACAGAATCCTTCAAGATTTTGGGGACTCAAGTTTTAAAAAAAAATCACTTAATTTGATGTAAAATGTCTATAAACTTTAAATTTTAAGTTTTACTCAGTATCATTATTTTTTTAACTCTTACAGTCAACATATCCATTGTTCATAAAAAGTATTATTGATAATAACAAAAACTAAGTATACTAAACCTAATAAAAGAATAATACTTACAATGAATAATAAGTTGGCTGTAAGGTGAATTAAAAACAATAATGACAGTGAGTAAAACTTAAAATTTAAAGTTTTTAGACACATGAATGTTAAATCAAGTAAACAAATAGTAGGTGGCCCTAAAACTCAAAAACCTTGAGGGATCCTGTTGCCTTGAATTTTGAAGTTTTTGCAGCATTTTTTTTTTTTTTTTTACAGTGTAATACTAAAACAGTGTGCATTTACTGTCGGCTCTTGAAGATTTGCGCACCTTTAAACCCGGTCCTCTCTGAGACAAGTCTGGACGTCTGCTGTAGTGTGAGCATAAATAATATGTTTTTGTCCAAAAAGTGTTTGACAAAAACAAACTCTGAACTCCTTTCACAAACACAAAGGCTGGCCTCTTCAGTTTGTCCCTGAGCTGTTTACTCATCATCACACACACTCATCATTTACTCACGGGGTGTACTCCTCTACTGCAGTTATTATTAGGACTGTTCCATTAACATAATATTCATAATCACTTTTATTTTGGTTATAACTGACATCATAATAATTTAAACCTGTTATTCATTGACTGAAAATATGCTTAATTTGTTCTGCCTGTTATGTACTGTATAGAGTCAAATTACACCATCTGCTGGACAAAATTAAGACATTTTTCACACAAGTTTTCCAGTGCAAGTCAACTTTATTATATTTTCAGGTAGTTTGTGGATCTAATTGTTCTCACTGGGATATAAAGCTCAGACAGGTAAGTAGGGGCTTGGCCATTTAAAATAATCATTAACATTTTAAAATCAGTCCTTCTACCTACACAGCAAATTCAAAAGTGTTAAAATCTGGGGGTTGGCCTTTTTTCAGCAAGAGTAGAGTTGATTTTACACTCTAGGAGTTATGAACTGTTTTATTTTACTCCCATTTATTATGTAGTTGGTGTTAAATCTGAGAGTCATGAAGGAGAGTCCTCTAAATAACTCCTTCAGAGTTAATGTGAGTAAATATAACTCTTTAACTTGTAACTCCCAACTCTAGACAGGCTGATAACTCTCAAGGTGTTAATTGCGTCACCACGCCCCCTCAGACAGCTCTTGGACGTGGAGGACGCCTTTGTTCGAGCGGAGTGCGGACGCTGCGGTCGAGTAGGAGACGGTTTGGTTTGATGCCTGCTTTGATTGGTAAGTGTATATTAACCTAATGGTTGTTAAATTTCTAATATTTTTCATGAAAACCGCGGTGGAAAACATTTTAGAGCATGTTTTATATTCATGAGTTAACCGCTAACTTTGCAACTTCTAGTCATGCTTGCTTCGGTTTTCAGTACGCCATGAGACGTTAATGCAAAATAAATATTAAGTTGTTGCTTCTTTTAACTAGAGGTTACCGTTAGATACGAACATTTGGCTTAATAATTTGCCTAAACATTCTGAAGGCTAACGCCATTACCATTCATTTATGCTAGCGCTAGCTTAAATGCATGTAAGCTAACAATTGTACTCCCCCCAAAAAACGCAATTGCACATTTATAATCGAGGCAGTCACTCGTTTGAGTACATGAATTTTGAATTCAAATTTATCGTTGCATATATCAAAATGCGCATATACTCCTACTCTCTCTGGCTTACTACCTTTCCCACATGTGTGTAACGTGTTCCGGACACAGACATTTTTTGAAGATAACTTTCGATTACTCCCTGGTGAAAATCTGTTCATAATTTCATTTCATTACGATTGTATGCTCATCTATTCAAATTGTATGTACATTACAAATGTATGTAGCTAAATCCATTCTCTTTTCGCAAGCAAAAATACTTTGTTATAGCCAAAACTGATCTATAATTTAATTAACTCTGCAATATTTTGGTGCCCTTTCAAGATAACAACAACAACAAAAAACGGCCAGTTTACCAGTAAACATTTAATCTCATTGGTGAAAGGACAAAAAATTGCCTTTATTTTGCAGACTGTGCTCACATATAATTTTAAAGTTTAATGACCCACATTATCATATGCAAGTATTTATTACTTTTAGCCTAAGAACCATTATTGCATTGTCATTTGAGTTAGCAGCCTGCATGACAAATAACACCAGTCTTGTTTATTTATTTATTTTTTTATACATATCCACACTTGTCTCTGGACCTTTTTTGTAGAGGGTAGGATGTCCTGTTACTTTTGCCATCTAACAATGCCTGAACTGATCAGTAATTGCATTCTGCTTACAGAAAATGCTTGTCAAGGTCGAAAATGGCGGTGTTAAAAAGTTTATTAAAGTGCCAGACATCGAAGGAACCTTTGATCTACCCTTATTTCTTTGAGAAGGTTTGTATTGTATTCAGTTTCAGACAGCTGAATGTGTTTTAATGCTCTGGTAGTGTGTTTTGAGGGTTTGAGAAGTTTAAAGGTAACATTCTTTTTATTACTCTTAGTAATGAACAAATTTGGCCTACAACTGCAAACCACAGGAGAACTTAATATTACTGATGAAACGGGCACTGAGGTCGATGCAGACATCTTTGATGAACTGCTGAAATCTGGGGTTAAAAACTTCAAGGTCGACTACCAGTATCCTGTAACTGGTAAATTGTGTTGATTTTGTCATAGGGAATTCTTGGAACTAAATAAAATTTTTAAATATTTGTAACCTGCCCCCCCCCCCACCCTCTTTTTTTTTTTTTTTTTTTTTTTAAGACTTTCACATTGATGTTGTACATGATGCTGCAGAGTCATCTGTTGTGGACCTATCACCACCTGCACAGTCACCCAAATCACCGCTTCTGCCAGACAACCTGTCATCGCCCTCATCAGGGTCAACAATTACACTGCCATCAACAAAAAACAGAAATGGACCGCGATGAAGCAAGTCAGGTATTAGAAATAACTGAAATGGTAAATATATTCTTTTTTTTTTTTTTTTTTTTATACATATATTGACATATCTATAAGGGCTATAAACAAACAAAATATCTAAAAACTAAACGATAAACTACATCTAAAAGGTTGAAGAAGGAAATAACTAGGCCTTACAGAATCCTTTGTCTTGTTTTTTATTTCAAGGCTGGGATAGTGATGTAACATCCCTGTTGTTACTGCTACACCTTCTCCCACCAACATCGAAAGGACCAAAAAAGATGGCCAAGATCAGCTCAGCACAGGCGGCCGATCATTTCATCAAATTTGTCAAGGTGAATTAACTTTTTACGATCACCATTATCATACAGCAGTGGTTTGAAACCCAAAGGATTGACTGACATATATCAAGAGTAGCTGCTGTGCAAATATGTAGAAATGTTGTTAATCAACGATAATTAAAGGTTTTAACATTTATTAATTAATTTGGATGAACAAAATAAGGAACAAAACAAGATCAAAATGAAGCAAGAATGTAGTAAGATGTCTGATGCGGTTTAATTAAATAGTCGTGACTGCCAATGTACTGTAACATGTTTTTGAAACTAACAAATGTACTGCATCAAATTCATTATGAAGGTTTACAGTTGATTTTGTTTTTCCTATTCTAGGAGGGAAGAAGTCTTTCGACATTCCTGGAAAAGGTGGAATTGAGACAACCATTCCTACTCTGCATTGGAGAACAAAAGAAGAGAATCCGAAGGTTCTTCATTGTCATGGACCAAAATGCCATTCCGTGTGCTGCACAGACAACTCTGGCTGCGTTTGATACCCTCTTCAAAGCCCACTATGTATTCAGCGTTTCTTATGACGAAGCACTTACAGGTTTTTATACATTCATTCAAACCACTGTTTATAACATAGATGTTGGCTCTACATGTACTGTTCATGTTGAACATCCTTTTAAGTGTTAATCTTTAAAATAAAGGTTATATATTTTATTGAATATGGCCTACCTCATTTTTATAGGATAAAAAAAAATCCATCAACACTATAAATAGTTAATTTTAACTACCTATGGGTGAAATTGTTACTCTGCAAAAAGTTCAGATTTAACACCTAAAAAAAGAGTACATTTTTACCCTTTTAAAGGAGTTGAATATTAACTCCCTAAAAAGAGTAAATTTTTACCCTTTTTGGGAGTTAAACATTAACTCTCTAAAAAGGGTAACATTAACTCTATTCTGACTGGTCCCATATAAACACCGGAAAAGGGTTGAAATTAACTCCCATGGAGTTAATTTGACCCTGTTGAATTTGCTGTGTAGGAGCTAGTGAAGAGAAGCCAGCACAATCTGCTCACACTTTTTTTGTTCAAGTCAGTAAACAAGCAATTTGGACTTGTTGTAGCCTATTTAGTGATGTTTGAGAGCTGGGAGCAAGACCTTGAGGCCCTATTCTTCCTCTTTTGGTTGGCAAGTGGCCAGGGCCACCTTAATAATAATAATGCATTAGTCTTATATAGCACTTTTCTAGACACTCAAAGTCGCTTTACAATTTGATGCATTATTCATTCACTCCTCAGTCACACTTGGTGGTGGAAGTGTGGCTGCCATTGTGTGCCTACGGCCCCTCCGACCACCACAAACACACAATCACAGACACATACAGGAAAGGTGGGTGAAGGCAAAGACACAACGACAGTATACAATGCTGGGAGTGGGCTTGAACTGCCGTCCTGCAGGTTAGTGGTAGCGTCTCTACCAACTGAGCTAGGGGTTCAGTAGCCTGTAGTAGGCTGTAGCCAGGGGCCTACAGGGGCTCCTTTTGCTCCCATCGCAAAATGAGCTGTTTGCAGAGCAAACTTCTCCACTCGCTTCTCTTTCTCTTCTTTCAGCTGCTGAAGTGAGCGTGCCTCCCCATCCCCTGCTGAAGCTGTTTATGATCATATCTCCGAGAGTAAGAAATTGATTGTCATCAAACAAAAAGTGACTTAAAGCTTGGCAAGACTAAAACACATCTATGGACTCAAAACTCTCCCCAGTGTCACTAATTTGTAGTTATATACTGTCATTGATCAGGCTCATAATGCCTTATTGTGCGCTGACACACAGGACAGTGGCAGCGGATGCAGGCTCTGTATAATCACAAGGGTACATTTATTGATTTATTTGTACAGTCTCTGTGTCAGTACATGATACCTGTGTAGTAAAAAAAAACAAAAAAACATGTTTGTCCACAGCCTTTACCCTCATAGAACCAAATTGTTCTTTATGTCTACTCTGAAAATAGCATGATCTGCAAACCATTCTGTTTTTATTTACATTTCTACCATTATATTTAAGTTGCTGTTGTTGCATTAATATTAGAAAGCAGTCTCAGGGCGTTTCAGTGATGGTGAGGAGCAGCCTGTCCTCTGCAGCTGTATTTGTGGACCTCAGGGCTTGCCGTAGTTTCTCCCAGAAAAGCGGCTGCTGCTCTGAGGCGTGGGGCCAGCTCAGGTACGTCCTTGTCTTCAGCATCTTCCTCATGCGATGATACGGAGACATGTGGGATGTGGGAATGTCCTCCAGAAACACCAGGATCAGAACGTCCTCATGCTCATCAAACAAACGGAAACTAGGGCAGAAATAAGAATCAGAAAACTGTCTTTTTCCATCTAAGTAAAGATGTTTTTACATTTGTCCAACTCAAACTCAAATCGTTTCTTCAGAGGTTTCTATAACAACTACAAGACACACCTCACCTGAACAGGTGTCTGTGGACATTTAGAGACAGTACCTGGCGAGTTGCATTTCTTTGGAGCACCACTCGCTCTGCAGATATCGGCGACTAATGACACTGATGGTTTTTCTGCTTCCATAAATAGCATCCGCGATGTTTTCCACAATGGGCTTCCCTGTGAATAAGAAATTCATATCATTTTCAATAATGAAGTGACTGTGGTGCCACTTACCCCGAATGCACACCGGGGGCGTTGTAGAAGCAGATTGATTTGGGTGCGTCTGTTTAAAAGCGTCAATTTACACCGAGGGCTCCGCTGCTGGAGCCACTCTCTCCTCTGTTTTACAGACGACTCACCATCTGATCACAAAACTGTGGCCAGACATTCAACTTCTGCATGTTGTTCTTGTAAAATGGCTGCTTGATGTCGCAAATTACGTGGCATTTCTCACCCTCAAAAATGTAACTTCTCAATGCGCCGTGTTTACCTCACCGCTGTGTCAGTGAGCCTTTAGTTTGAAAGTGTAGTGGAAGTTTATTTTGACACTTGGAGCCTGTTTCCTGTGTTTCCTCGGCTGTAGCTCTGCAGATTGCCATGGAGCCACTTGAAAACTAGAACTCAAACCTATCTGTAGCAAAGCAAAGCAGTGAGTTGTTCCTGGGACGTGTGCCGCCGTCGGTCTGAACTGTCAGACTGAATAACAGAAAGTGGTTCAGACGCCGCTGACACAACTGTGCTGTTCCACGCTGCTTTTTGTGTAAACTGGGGGTTAGAGGAAACCAAAATATTCTTATAACAAAGGTTGTGAATAAAATGTCTGAGCACTACAACCACTAAAAATCCTGTGATTTTTAATTGCAATTCATGTCTATGTATTTTTTTTCCCTCTGAAGCACTTTGAATTACACATTAAATAAATTGTGCTATACAAATAAACTTGCCATGCTCTCGCCTAGGGCTGTGGGAACATATTTTTAAGTACACAATAAGTAAGTGAATAAAGTTAAAATAAAATTCTGTGTAATGAGACATGTACCTGGGAGGAAGTCGCGGTGGTGCAGGCACAGCTTCCAGCCCTGCTCCTGCTCCAGGTGGGGCAGCAGCTCTGCGTAGACCCATCCCTCGTCATGGGTGTTGTACGAGACAAAAGCGTCGTACTGACAGGCCACTCGCTTCTTCCTGTTCCTGGCGTCAAAAAGCCAGGCCAAGAAGATGTAGTAAGCGTAGGTCAGCTGAAATCTGCTGAAATGGTAGGTGAATGAGGCCATGAGGAGTAGGATATTGGCACAAGTGGTGGATATGAAGCAGATGAAGCCTACGTCCATGAGACAGGACTGCATGTTCAGCTCCAGAAGTTTTGTGTTCTTAAACTGCGGTGGGTAGTTGCACTCAAAGCTGTGAGCGTAACTTGTTTGAGTTTGGTTGTTGTTTTTTGTCCACTGTACAAACCAGGCATTGTCACAGTCACATGTGAAGCTGTTATATTTTAGATCTAACTCTAAAAGACTTGGCATGGACCTGATGATATCTTCACTGATCACCGAAAATGCATTTTTTCTCGCTTCAAGAAACTTCAGCTTTGTAAGATTGGCGTTGATCAGAAAGTCTAAGGAGCGAAGGTTAGTGCTGCTTATTCTGAGTTGTACGAGATCTGGGATCAGAGAGAACAGACTCGGAGAAACATCCATGAGGTTGTTGCCGCCGATGTCCAAATAAGAGAGCCGAGGCGTGTGGGTGAAAAAGTCATCAGGAATAAATAAAAGTTGGATATTTCTGCAGGCAAAAGTTAACAGATTTGTCAGGCCTTGGAGGAGGTTTGGCGGAAAATGGGACTTACCTCTGGAGCGCTGCACAGAAAATGTTAAATTTTCTAAACGGGACAAGAAAATAAATGGAGGATTTTTTAAAGGAGAGCTACTCCAGTATTTAAAACGATTGTTCTCTAAATCCAGTCTTCTTAAATTTATCAAATCTTTAAAACAATCTTTGTCTAGCATATCTTCTTTAAGTTCATTCTCTTGCAGCTGCAGATAAATAACACTTTTCAGACCAGAGAAGCAGCCCTTCTCCAATGTGTGGATCTGATTTTGAGATAGTGACAAATTTGTAAGCAAATGCAGGCCCCTGAATTCAGATTTTGTGATAACACTCAGTTTGTTCTGAATCAAGTGGAGGATCTTTAGATTTGGTAAGCTGCTTTGAAAAGCCCTGTCCAATTTTGCAATAAAATTTCCCTGTAGTTTCAAAACTTCCAACTTGGACAAACTGAAAAAAGTGCAATTGCTTAGTGCTGTTACATAGTTACACTGCAGATTTAGCTCTTTGAGATTTGTCAATCTAGCAAAATCCTGACATCTGATTGTTTTAATGTTGTTAAAGCCAAGATCAAGTTTCTGAAGTGAAATTAGATTTCTTATTGCGAACGGGACACTGAGGAGTTTATTGTTACTGAGATTCAGGACCCGTAACCGCTGAAGAAAGGCAAAGGAGCCATTATCAATGGATTTGATGTTGTTACTCCCCAGATCTATCTCCATTACTTTATGGCACAGCTGGAATAAATTGGAGCTGATGAAATACAAGTTTTTGTTTTTCTGTAGTTGCAGCTTTGACACTGTTGGGATGGAGCAGGACATGTTGATTAGGATGGTGAGTTTGCATTTCATTGAATTTAACTTGACAAAAATTAAGGAAGTGTTGAAAGTTGAAAATAATTTTCTCCATTTTTCACTAGAGACCATTTGAACTCTGCTGATGTCCAGAGTGGTCACGTGTTTTAGCACCTTCTGGTTCTGTACGGCCCATGTCAGGTTTAGCTTGTCTGAAGGATTTCCAATGTTCAACATGGTTAGCTTTGGAAAGACATCTGCTGTTATCTCAAACATCTCTAGTGGATTTTCTGACAAGTCCAGGTATGAAATGCTGATCAAATTATTTGTCAGATCGTGTGAGCTAAAAGTGGTGATCCCATTGTTCCTAATATACAGGCTTTTTAAATGTGGCATGTGCTGTAAAATCAAATGAACCTGCGCAATGGTACGCAGTTTGTTGTTGGACAGTTGAAGCACGTTAAGGCTGCTCAGGGATCTGAAGGCATTTGGCGCTACTGTCTGAATTTGATTAGATTCAATATCTAACTCTACGAGTTTGAGCAAACCATCAAAGACGTCATCTTCAAGTTCCAAGATTTCATTACCGTTTAATATCAGCCTTTTGAGAGAAAATAACTGAGAAAACGTGCCTTTGGAGATACACGAAATGGAGTTCCGTGTCAGGTCTAGCGTGGTCAAAATGGGGAAATGTGCTAAATCTAAAACTTGTATCTTTGAAATGTTGTTGTTGCTCAGATCGATGCTTTTCACAGTGCGAGGGATGTCTTTGGGAACTTCAGTGAGTTTGTTCTTAGAGCAGATGGCTTTCTCTTCTAAGATGTAACAACCCCTGAGTGTAAATCCTATGACGACAAGTCCATAGTTAAATAGGAAGAAGAGAAAAAGTATGTGTTTCATTAGTGAGCTCGCCACCTTAAATTTAGAATCCATTTTTTTGAGGAAATGCTGTTCAGAGACTTTCACTCCTACAATCCAGAGAAATAGAGAAGTGAATACACAGCAGCCACCAGCTTACAATGTTCTACTGTATAATCAGAGGTGGGCAGAACATGTACAACCAGAAATACTGCTGCTACTACTACTACTACTACTGTAAAGATGCAAACACTACTACAACTTGTGCCGCAACCAGCAAGTTTCTGCTACAATTACAAGGACAACTACTTCAGCTGCTGTTGCTGTATGCATAACTACTGCTACATGTGCTGCTACAGCTACTAATATTACTACCACAACTGCTATGACTAAGAGTACTAAAGCAGTCACTACAGCTCCTTACTGCAAAGTACAACTACTAGGGCATGTAACTGCAAGCCAGCATTTAATTTTGTTTATACTTTTATATCAAAATCTAAAATGTTAGCCTACGTGGAGACACTAACCAAGAGGTAAATTGATATTTTTAAGGTTTATTCTTTTTTGTGGGGAATTACATTGGTACATTGTTCTTTAAGGGTGATTTTGTGTATTCTTATTTGAAAATAATAAATTATATTTACATACCTTTAATATGAATTGACAAGCATTTCACACAGAGGCCTATATAATCTGGAGATGGTTGATTTTAGTGATTAATAGTACAAATTACAAATTTTATTATTTTTCTCAAAAATTAAACCCTGACTTTACAAAAATTATGTTTATTTTGTGTAACTACAAGGAGATTAAAAATTGTCAGTCCACTCTCCGGGTAATCACATGGCCCCATCATATTCTATGGGAAAATACAAGAATTTCATGCATTGGCCTACACTGGAAACTTGGCTGAATCTGATGGAATACAGTAAAAATATCAAATTTTACTACTATTACTTTTTTTTTTTTTTTACTACTTTTCTTCAAAAATGAAATGCTGATATTTTAGAATGCACAATTTAATACTGTAATGGCAGTGAGATTAAAACATGTGGTAATAATGGAAGTCAGTGTGAGTACGACTTTCAATCTGATGCTACACAGAAACTAATAATGCACCAGAGTTTTTGGTAACCTCATGACCAACATCCTTTTTTAATGAATGACAACAGTGACTTGGGTTTTCAAATTGGCATTATTATTGAATATTTGATATTGAGATATTGAGATATTGATATTGAGATTTGATTTGACTTAAGTTGTTTAAGAGATCTATGAAGAAAAATATAGAGAAAACATATTAATGTGTTCGGTTTTTGTCCTTAATCTCACAGTTATGATACCTGAGGATTAAATGTATTTACTCATTAATTCACAACATGCTTTTAGGACATTTCTGTAAGGATATTTTATGCTACAAGAAAAAAAAAACAAAAAAAAAAACAGCATTCAGAAATTGTGAATTTCCAGTACAGCTTAGTTAGCACAGAGCCAGTGTTCAATACATAATTATGTGAATTACTGTTTATTTTTTCCCCCCAATTTTTTTTTTAAATAATGAAAGTTACAGTAGTTAATTTTTTATAACTGTTTTAACAGTTAAAAATAAAATATTTGGACTTACAGAATCATATTGTTTTAAAAATTAAAAGTGCTAATTTATACCCTAAATATGCACCGTATCTCTGGGGATACAGACTGTAAAACTGTAAATAAAATCATGTTTTGAACAAAAAAATTATAATAATCATGGAAGTGTGTTATTATAGCCTTGATACATTAGAAAAAAGCATTTTTTTTAATTTTCCAAAATAATTATATGCCTGACAATTTAAGGGTTAAAAAGTATGTACCGTAAAGCTGTAAGTCATGTATATACTAACATTACTTTGAGTACTACTGAGCTTTCTCTGATACTTCACTCACACTCTCATTTACGTTCCAGATTTGCTGTGTGTAAATCACAAGCAACATGCCCACAGTTTTTTTTTTTTTTTTTTTTTTTTTTTTTTACTGCACACACAATTTAGCACCCTTCATAGAAAATCTGGCCTTGACTACAACACTACTTTGTCCACTTTACCCACCTCTGAGTACACGAGAAGTTTACTCACTGTGTAGTACCACCACTGTGGTACTGAAATACTGCTGCTGTCCTGTTCCTCGCCTCGATGTGGATTCAAAAGGACAGTTCTTCCACTAAACACTTGATAAAACTGTCTGGTTTTGGGAAGTGGAAACAGAAGCTTCCCCCCTGCTCAGAAACTCAGAAAAGTTCAATCAATTATTTACACTAACCACAGACAGGTAACATATGGTGCCTGTGCATGTGGGGCGTCTCGTGCCTCAAACTCACTTCTGTATTTTCCTCTCATTATCAGTCAGATGCACCAAAAAAAAAAAAAAAAAGGTATTTACACAAAACATAACATAAACAAAGAACAAGTGCATCATTTACAGTCATTCCCACACAACTTCACTATTTCTAATGTGTACAAAGTTTTTTCTTCCATTTGGACACTCTGACAGAAAGAAAATTGAGAAAAAAAACCCATCATTAGCTTGTTATTTTCCTGTGATGTGACGCTTTCTCACAAGACCCGAGACTTCTGTGACTCCGGGTCAGCAGCGCTCACTGTTGCAAGTGTCACTTTCAGCTCAGAGACAGCAGGGGGTGATGCCGCATGCTTCATTTACCCCACAACAACTCATTTAACCATGACATGGACTCAAAACGAAACAGTTTATTTTAGGTTAAAAAAAAAGTTACTGAGTTCTGCTTTAACATTAAATAAGGGACTTTAGTTCAAAATATTATTCAGCATATTTCCTACATCTGTGATGCTGATGCGCTGCAGTTAGCTTACCTTATCTTGTAGCCTTGTGCAGACAAAAATATAATGGGCTAGTCTATACAATAATCAATAATAGTCGTTTTTATCCTTTAGTGTGACAGGATGTGTTTAATGTAGCACGGATCATTATTATTCCTCGATAAATACGTGAGTGAACCACTTGAGTGTTGCAAGTTTCTTTACAAATGCTTCTTACCAGCAGAGTTTAGACACTAGCGCCACCTGCTGATATGGATAGTTACTACGTCTAGCACATGTGCAGAGTGTACACGCTGCCCTGTAGTTGATCTGAGTCGCCCTGGTGTCTGTGGACTAGTGATGGGCAGATGATACCTCAGTGTGTGTATCACACTTCCCCTTATTGTGTCGACACTGTATCACGCTGTGTTGGTATGGGTTCCATCTAGTGGTTTAAAAAATGTACTGCAGCTATACTACAAAAGAAACATATTGTAATGAGTTTGCATTACTAAGTGCAAGATACTACTTTTTCCATGTGAACATAACAATTGGGCCCATGTTCAATAATCTCTGTGATAAAGTGAAATTAGAGTGAATATTCTTATGATGATTTGTGATGATTAATGAAACACATTTTGCGTGTGTCATATGAGTGTTATGAGATCAAAATGATCTCCCACACGGAAGAATATTTTCTCTTTCTTGCAGGCTCCATAGTGACGAACGGTGTCGTAGCAACAAGTGGATCGATCTGTGCTGGACTTCCTGATGTAGAATTGGCGCCTCAATGACACGTGATACAATGTGATACAATACGACACAGTCACTGTGTCTGTCACGTGACTTTTCTTAAAGTGATATGCTAAGTGACACAGCTCGGCTGAGACATTGCTTTTAGCGTGACCACCTCAAAAAGTGCAAAAAGTGGGACAAGTTGGGCGATTTGGTGGGACAAGGTGGGACGGACTCCAGAAATATTTTTTTTGATTTTCAAATCTACCAACTTACTGAGATTTGCTTCAGTTTAGGGCCTGTAACATATTTGATGTGCTGTTTTGCATCCAAAAAATGTACTGAGACTTTTTTTCAATAAAATAAAAAAGGTGAAACAGAGGCCCAGGAGACAGCTCCAGGAGAGGCCTGTCCTGAAACACAGGGCAGCAACAAATACTCAACCCAGACACAGGACGCCTACAAATATTTATTCTACATTTTACACAAGGAACACTGATCTGACCTTGTTTTTAACTTGAATCTCACTTTTTATAAAATCCACTGAGCACCAAGGAGAAAGAGGGACATTATCTTAATAAGTGGGACAGGGGAACAGATGCTTAAATGGCTGTGCAGTGCAACCAAAAGTGGGACAGGTGGTCACCCTAATTGCTTTCAGCGCATGATACGTGTATCGGTGCCTCGGCTCGTTTAGACCAACACTACCTGGGACTGGGTAGTTCATAACCAGCTCTTGAACTTCTGTAAGGGTTCTGTGCAAATGTGGTTGAGTTCATGCATCCATGTGTGTGGGACAGTGAAGAGAGGAAGCAAAGTGGAGAGAGGAGGCTCCTGTCCCGGGAACAGACTTATAACAGAACTTCTTTCTTTTCCGGTCATCACAGCAACTCATCTGTCTTCTAGCATGCAGCGATTTGCATTTTCATTTGGGTTTAAGATTTTTTATGCTGGATGCTTTTCTTGACACAACCCTTTCCATTTATCCAGGCTTGGGAAAGGCAGAATACACTGGATAGTGACCCTCTGTAGCTGGATTTATGTTGACCCTTTCCATTAGTTTAGTGTCCTTCAGACCCTTTGAGTTGATCAGAAGTGGGAATTAAAAGAGGTTAGAAGGATCACATTAAGATGAAAATAAACTTACAGACATATATTCAAATAAAATACATTTTACAGATCCAAAAATATTTATCAACCAGCAACTAAACAGGCATCTGGCAAAAACCTTTAAAACATCCCTGTTGTATCAAATAATCTGTCTAAACATATCTGCACTAAAACCTCTCAAACTCTGCCCTGCTTCACTTTACCTGCTTCAAACTTGGCCCTAGTAACGGTCAGGTGCTCTGCTGTGGGTTTCAAAATCTACCTTCAGGTCCCCCTTTATTTTTTGCTCTCATTTTGGCATTTCTTATGCTAGAGTGATGATATTTGACAAAGATGTTTATTAAAAAATTGACTTTAGAAAAGTAAATAACATGTCTACTGTCCAGATTAAAAAAACAAAAACAACTCTCTCTTTTCCTCTTAAAGCCCTTTTTGGTCTCATTGACTCACATTAAAATCACTTATTTTGACTGCTGCCATTGCAATACAGAAATGTTAAATCATGATATTTATGTTAAATCATAATAATTCAAAAAGTCAAAAATACCCACATTCCACCTTTTTTTTTTTTTTTTTTTACTGTGGTACTGGTAATACCTGCACAAACAAGAAACACTTGGTATCTTTAAAATGGTAAATAATTTGTTCTATTTACATATGGGGATTGAAAATATGAAAATGCTGTGTATGATGAGGACAGGGGTTAATGATTAATAAACAAAAACAAAAATTTCTTCATGTTTTATATTTTTAAATGTGACCCAATGACTTAAAAGGGCTTTAAGAGGAAGAACCAGATTTTTTTTAAAGGAGGGCCTGAGGGTTAAGATCAGAGTATAATATATAACTATACTTTTTTTCATGGATTTTTTTATTTTTATTTACTGTAACCCAGTAACATCTTTTTATAGATATCAAGAATATTCGTGTATAGACCAAGTAGTTGCAGAGATACAAAATTTCAAGCAGGGGTCTAAAAAAAATTGGTCCTTTTTTTGGAGGAGTTTTCGGTGAAGAGGATGCAGAGGATTCTCCTGTGGACACTTTAAAGAATGAAAAGACCAATGTGAGTCATAAATAACGATCATTTATTAAACCCCAATAAGTTAAGACGAGTACAGTGCGTCAGTCTGGGAGCTCTGTTCAAGTAACAAACCGTCTCTACAAAAAGTCCCAGAAAACACTGCCACGTTTATCAGATATATGTACAAACAATATGTTACAAATCAAAATGTACAAAGCACAGAGACACATTCATATGAAGTATTAATGCTATGGACAGGTCCTAAAAGGTCGCTGTTTTTGTGCTTTCAAACACGTACACAGACATCAACATGGGAACAATCAGAATTCATGCTGTCTAAAGTCTTCAGGCTGTGCTCAGTTCAGTGTAAAAGTCAGCATCCACTTTGAGAGATCACACCACCATTTGCATAGGACTGGAAAATGGAAACACTGACTTTTACTCAAAGGGTTTTCAAAAGTCCCCTCTTCTGCTCATAGGCAGAATATGACTTGTTATTGTCTGTATATACATTACTGGCCTGTAGTGTGATGGGATAAGTTTTTCCTGTTGTTGTTTCTCTTGGTGCCCCTTAACAGAGGTAGAAGAACTAAGATTTTTGTTACTTCAAAATGATATATTCAAGTATTATGGCCTGAGCAAGGGCGATTTTAGGATTAGACATTTAGGGGTGGTTGAGGTCCTTGTCAGCCAAGAAAGGTCAACAAAAGAAGCATTTAACAACAGATACAACATAGGAAAGATGTGATTTCCTACACTATGCTTCCTTTTATAGAGTTGTAGTTTTCTATAGTGTAGGATTATGGGCAGCCTAGTAGAAACATTAGAAATGTTACGGCAACATTTATAAAAATGTATCTTTGTGAGTTATGTGTGTTGTCAATATTGGTACTGTATATTTTTATACCCTGTTCTAAAATCACTTAAAGCCACTGGGTTACATCTTGCAGTGCTATAACCTACCTTAGGGGTGCTAAGAAGCATGATTCAGAAAAGAAATTCATTAATAGAGGCGGCAGTAGCTCAGTAGGTAAAGCTGTTTACCTGCTTCCAGCATTTTGGCGCCGTGCTGCAGGACCACAGACAGACCTGATGGGGATCTGGACAAAACCACTTGAGTATAGGCTATCTATAATTCAACTATAAAAGAGTCTAATTTTGGGACCCCTCTGACCCTGAAGCCCAGGACAAATCTCCTGGTTGACTCGCCCTGTCGAGTCCCCTGCCATACTGCTATTGTGTCCTTGGGCAAGACACAGGAGACGCTGTAGGCACAGAATAGTTGCCACATCTCTGTCAGTCTGCCCAAAATTTACCTAATTGTAAAGTGATTTTGAGAGTCTAGAAGAGTGCTATATAATACTTATTATTATTATTATTGTTATTGTTATTGTTATTGTTATTATTATTATTATTATTATTATTATTATTAATGTAAGATGTGGGCATCTGGGGATAGTTCTGAAACTTTGAGATGATTTCTTCTGATCAGAGCAGAACAGGAGACTTTTAAAAAAGAAATGAGGCCAACAGTGCCCTCCAGTGTTCACTTAGCTCCAAAAGTACCTTATTTTTCCTCATAAAGCCACAAAAACCCTGTGCAAAACCATAATTAACTCATTCATCTTATTTACGTTAGAGGTTGTGAGTGGCTGGAGTCTAACCCAGCAACTATGGGCCTTAGCGGGGGTACACCCTGGACAACCACTTTTGTGTAGGGGCTAAATGAACTCACCATCCCTACAATAGTGTCATTTCAAATACTGCAGATCAATTTTGGTAAATTCTGAATGTATATACAACCATATAACACTGGAGGGCACTGTGGTGCACAATCGCACATCACAACACGTTTTTTTCTGAACAAAGAAATGCTTTTAAAACCACTCAACAAGTACCTTTATCCGTATATCCTCTTAAACTTTCTTATTATGATACATACAAAGCAGCATAGAGATAATTTTTCACAACGGACGAAAGACTCAATGAGGTAAAAACGACTTTAAAACCCCTCGATCCGCTCACAAAACAAAAGCACCGACTAAAACAGCGCTACCGTTTCTTTAAATACATGCAACAATACAGCCGCCCCCCGTCATTTCAGTAGGAAACATTACTAATATTATCACTCTCTTACATGGTTAATAATAATAAATCCTTGTTTTTGAAATGTACAAAGTGGAGCCCTGTTCAGAAAGACATAAAGCACATTGTTTTAAAAGAGTAAGGCATTGTTTTTTCCAGCACCAGGATATTATGGATGTGCTACGGCAGCCTGCATGGGCCAAAACATGTCAAGAGGATGAAAAAGAGAATGTGAAAAATGGCAGAAGAGCTTTATTAAGGTTTGATATGTGCTTTAAAATGTGATATGGTAAAGTATAAGTAACTTTATACGCTTATTACTGCCACAATAGATACCAATTATATGGTAATTACCTTTTTTAACGTATTGTATACATATCTTGTGTTTGAGGGGAAAAAAAGTTTAATTAGCATATAGCTTATTGAAATAGGCCAAGTTTCAAGGATTTCAATGCATGAAAATGTTCTGCACAAAATGTCTAACAAAAACTAGTAAAATACTTGACAATGGGTTCTTAACAAGGAGACACTCTCGCTGGTTATTGGTCAACATGGCTTGTCAACGCTAAATGGTGGTGAATAATTCTTCCTGGCTACACCTTGTACATTTTGCAGTGTTTTCTTAATACCTTGCCATGTAAATACTGACTTTTATAGAATATTTTAGCATGGTCAGCCATTGTCAGTGATCCAGGCTGATTGAATCACAACAAAAGGTTTAAAAAGAAGTCATCTGGACTTGTTTTTTCAAAGTAAAAGATGTTTCACCTTCATCCATGAGGCTTTCTCAATTCTGAAATTGAACTGGTGAGAGAACTGGTTTATATGCTCCTAGGAAGGAGGATTTTTAGATCTGAAACTAATTCCTATTGGTTCAGGAGACTTAAAAGACTTGAAATATTTAGCTCTCTCATCGGTTCAATTTCAGAATAAACAAAGCCTCTTGAATGATGGAGAAATGTCTTCTACTTTTTAATCTTTTTTGTGGTGGTCAGCCATTGTCATTTTTGCACAAGTCTCTCAAGTTGAATTTCCAAAGCAAAGTACCAAATGCACAGAATTAACAGCCTGTGCACACACTGAGAGAGAACCAATCAGAAAAAAACTCAATATAGAGCCTAAGCATTTTTAGAAAAATATTCAATTTGTAATACTACTGTGGAAGTATGGTGAAAGGGGACGAGATCACAGACCACTCTGGGTATGACTGGCCTGGCTAATACTGGGTTTCTAATACAAAAAGCCTTAAGACCTGGATAATTGAGACACAATTAGTCCTTAACCTGTCTTTATCTTCCTTTGTAAATGTGCTTTCCTGAAAACTACACTTTTTGTGCTTGGTAAATGTGCTTCCATATGATGTCAGATGTGGCAGTAATATGCTTCTGTTCAACATCACAGAGAGACAGTATAATGGACATGTGATGGAAGCTGGTGTTAGGTTTAATGCTGTTTTTGATGCTGTTTGAAAAATGGCTGGTACTTGTGTAGAAATGTGTTATGGAAACAGATATGTGCTTTTAAAAACGTCAGGGCCACAGCGGTGAAACTTAAACAGCAGTTGTTTTTTTATCTTCTCTCACAAAGCCTCTGAGGGCGACCTGCACCCATGGCTCTGTTTGCTCTGAATTTAAATAAAGTCTGTAAGATTTATTAAAAAAAAAAAAAAAAAAGTCCAAGAGAAAGTCCAAGAGTCATTCCAGGCTGAAGCGATGGTCATGATGGTCTTCAGCAATGAGTCCAGGTCTAAACCAGGACTAAACCATCGAAGGAAGGTTTTCAAAGTCAGTTTGAGGCTGAAGGTGAAGAATCCTGGACTAAACCAAGACTAGGACCATTGTAGACTAGTTCATGCTAGTCCACGGTTTAAAAAAAGAGGACTAAACCAGGACCAAGTAACCAATCAGGGAAGGTTTTCAAAGTCAGTCTTGGTTTTAGGTTGGAGGTGAAGAATGCCGGAATAAATAAAGACTAGGACTTTTGATTTTATGTCACAAAGATAATCTGAGTAAAGAGTCCAGATCTAAGCAAGCCAGGACTAATCCAGGACCAGGAAACCACTGACCATGGATAAAGGTTTTCAAAGTCAGTCTTCATTTTAAGCATCCAGGACTAAACCAAGACTAGGACCATTATAGAAAGTTAAGAGTCCAGGTCTGACTAAACTAGGACTAAATAAGGACCACTGGATGAAGGTTTTCAGAATCAGATCTGGGTTGTAGGTTGGAGAACTGACATGAAGAATCCTGGACTAAACCAAGACTAGGACCATTGTAGACCAGTTCCTTGTTTTATGATGAGATTACAACGTTTTTCAAAGTCTGTTTTGGTCTTAGGTTGGTGCACTGCAAATTTTCAATATCTATATTAGATAAAATTACTTGAATTCAGATTATTAATCTTGATTTAGGCAATTTTCACTAGATTAGATTTATTTAGTTACTAGGTAACTTATTACTAGATTATTTGCCTTGTTTCAAAGTATTTTTTCCCTGTTTCAAGCTATTTTTACTTGTTTCAAGCACAATTATCTGCAAATAATCTCGTAATAAGTTACCTAATAACTAAATAAATCTAAACTAGTTATTTTTTGCTTAAATCAACATTAATAATCTGAATTCAAGTCATTTTTATCTAATGCAGATTTCGATTTTTTGCAGTGTGGAGGTGAAGAATCCTGGACAAAACCAAGACTAGGACTCTTGTAAACCAGTCCAAAGTTGACCTGAGTGTGGAGTCCAGGTCTAAGCAAGCCAGGACTAAACCAGGACCAGGAAACCATTGACCAAGGAGAAAGTTTCTCAAAGACAGTCTTTGTTTTAGGTCAGAGGCGGACTCCTGTGAGGAATCCAGGACTAACCCAAGAACAGTTCTAGACCAGTCCATGAGGTTTTGAGTTCACAAAATTGGTTGGAGTTAAGAGTCAAGGTCTAACAAAACCAGGACTGAACCGGGACCACTCACTCGATCATTTGAGGAAGGTTTTTAAAGTCATCCTTGGTCTTAGGTTGGATGTGAAGAATCCTGGACTAGACCAAGACAGTCTGGAGTGAAGAGTTCAGACTGACTGGAGTGAAGAGTCCAGGTCTAAACCAGGACCACTCTAGGACCTTCTGTGAGATGTCCCTGGTGTTATCTTTAGGTCACAAAGGAGTCCTGGACTAAACCAGAGCTATTAGACACTGGTTAGACCTGGTTTGGGGTTGGAAATCTACATCAGTAACATATCCAGGACCAAACAAGGTCCCCTGTAGACCACACTATGTTTTATTTTTGGGAAAAAAGTTCTGATTTTATTCTTGGATCACAAGTTGAGGGGTCCTGGAGTAAACCAGGACTAAACCTGAAGTTGTTCAGTAGTTAGACCTGGTTTTGGTCTGGAAATCACCATCAGTTTTCAAGTATTGAGGACCGAACCAGGGCAATTATTGGCTCACAGGGTGGACTCCAGTGATCGGGCCAGCAGGTCTTCGTGGTTACAGGTTGGACTCTAATGATTGGTCCAGCAGGTCTTTGTGGTTACGGGGTGGACTCCAGTGATTGTTCAGTGACAGGGTGGACTTCAGTGACTGGTCCAGCAGGTCTTCGTGGTTACAGGCTGGACTCCAGTGATCGGTTGGTTATAGGGTGGTCTCCAGTGATCGGTGCAGCAGGTCTTCGTGGTTACAGGGTGGTCTTCAGTGATCAGTGCAGCAGGTCTTCGCGGTAACAGGGTGGACTCCAGTGATGGGTCGGTTACAGGGTTGACTCCAGTGATTGGTCCAGCAGGTCGTCGTTGTGGCTGTTGCTGTTGGAGTCGCTGTCATAGCTCTGAGGACTGGACGATGTGGCGGCTTCCTTCAGACGCAGCAACATGTTCATCTGAGAAAAAGAGAGACTTTGTTAAAACCAGGACTAAGACTTGATTAAACAAGGCCCAGGTCTAAATCAAGACAAGAACTAACCCAAGGATGAATCTGGACTAAACTGAAAAGTCAACCAGGAATACCAAACCCACAAGACTAAACCTGGACTAAACCTGGACTAAACCCAGTCCCAGTCCTCACCAGTGGGTCGGGGTCACTGTCGCTCTGGGCCGGCTCTTTGCGGACCCCCTCTCTCGGGGCGCTGTACCCATCAAAGCCCACGTCCTCAGGTCTGAGCTGCAGCAGCGGGGGCCAGTCCGACGGGACAGAGGACCAGGGGTAGGTCTCCGTGACCCAAACACATGGGTCGTCCCACACTGCTCTGCGACCGTATAACTGCGGGACAGAAAGAGAGAAATACAGGTTTAACTAAGCCAGGACTAAACCAGGATTCAATCAAGAATAAACCAGGACAATAAACCAAAAATAAGTCAGCACTACACCAGGTCCAAACAACCCCTAAACCAGGACTAAACCAACGCTACACCAAGACTAAACCAGGACTTAATCAGGACTGAACCTGGATTAAACCAGAACTAAACTAGGACTGAACCAAGACTAAACCAGAACCAAACCAGGAATATACCAAAAATAAACCAGAACTAAACAAGGACCAAACCAAATCTGAATCTGGACTAAACCAAGACTAAACCATGGCTAAACCAGGATTAATCAGGAGTGAACCTGGATTAAACCAGGACAACAGCAAGACTAAATCAGAACCAAACCAGGACTAAAACAAGACTAAATCAGGGCTAAACCAAGTCTAAACCAAGTCTAAGCTCCTTATTTGGTTGACTCACCTGCAGTCCCTCCCGTACGGCCTCTAACATGTACGGGACGATGGAGTAGTTCCACAGATCCGTGAACCAAACCCTGGAGCCCTCCACATCCATGGGACAGGACAAGAACAGACGAGGACCTACAAGAACACAAGAACAATTCAACTTTCATTTAAATGTATAAGCTTTAAAAAAAGAAAAAGATTGCTGCTGCTCAATACATTTCTTACCAATAGTGACGTCCGAGGAGCTGTGTGTCTCCAAAAACCTGTTGAGATGGTGCCAGACTCGAGGAACCCAGTCCACGATCTTCACTAGGTCCAGGTTTCTGGTTCGACTGAAGATCTCGGTCTCCATCAGCCTCCTCCGCAGGAACCTGCCCAGGAAGCCTTTGACCGGCTCGGTGTGATTGGCACACAGCACCCACCTGTGGAAAAAAAAACATTTAAATCTAAACCAGATCTAAGCCAGGACTAAACCATAGCTAAACCAAGACTAAACCATTGCTAAACCAGGGCTAAACCAGGGCTAAACCAGCAATAAACCAGGGCTAAACCAGGACTAAACTAGGACTAAACCTGGATTTAACCAGGATTAAACCATTACTAAACCAGGTTTAAATCAGGACCAAACCAGGACCAAGCAGTGGTCTATACTTCAAAATTAATCCCCATTAAGGCAAAAGTGTCCTAAGTATCACCAGAAAAACTCAGAGTACCACCAGTGGTTCCTGCACCACAGTTTGAGAACCACTGCACTAAAGCACCTAAACTGACACTAAAATCCATGTAACCATATTGCTGTGTATTTGACCATTGAGCACTGAACATCATTTGCAATAAGGTCTAAGGATCTGCTGCCATACAAATATAATGAGTTTAACCTGAAGTTGTGGTGGAGCTGCAGGTTCGGAGCAGAGGACGTGGCCTGGCTCATTGTTCCGATGATGAAGGGACTGGAACAGAAACACAACATCACATGAGTAAAGTCTAGAACACATCCAGGGACATTTCTGTCATTTTTACAACTTTTTACAACTTAATCATGCTTTCACTGTCCAAACGCATGCACGTGTAGGAGAATTGGTAAATCTAAATGTCCCCATAGTGAATGAATGTGAGAGTAAATGGTTATTTGTCTATGTGTGTCTCTAAGAGCGACTATCTGGCCACTGTACAGGGTGTACCCCGCCTAATGCCCATAGATAAGCAAAAGAAGATGAATAAAACAACAATATTTTCAGTTTTCTCTTAGTTGGACTAACACTTGGGCAAAGCATTCTGATAAGCTCTAGATCATGGGGGTCCAAAATATGGGCTGGGGGCCAAATGCGGCCGCAGTCCAGTTTTTATCGGGCCTCAAGTTTCATTATTAATTGCCCAAATTGCCACAGAGAGTAATTTTTACTGAAGGGTTTGAAACGCAGGTAAAGGGCTTCACATTTGTGTGAGATGGACCTGGAAGAAAAAATGAAACTAGTGGTTGGTGGCCAAGTATCCATGAGAGTGAATCACTGTGAAAGACTCCTGAAGGAAAGAGACAAGAATTACGGCACCTCTACTAAGTGGCCTTCCAGAGCATTTATTTTTCAGTATGTAGTTCTTATGGGAAAAAAATTGGATACACCTGCTGTAAACTTAAAAACATTACAAGAGTCAAAGAGCATTTTTTCCATGTGTACTTAACCCCACTGGGTCTAATTCCACTGAGCTCTGAGCAGGTAATGACAGACCGATTTCTGATTATAATCACAGCAGATACTTCATGAAACTAAAACCTTCTTAAAATGTGAAAATGTCAGACAATAAAAGATTTAAAAAGGACTGTGTGGTGTTTGTGTTTTTGAACTCACCATTGCTGTGAGTTGCAGTTGAAAAGCCCGTTGAAAATCTCTCCCAATGAGCTGACGTGGTGGAGGTTGTCGAGGATGACCACCAGGGGGCACTCTGTCCCTGAGACCCCACTGCACTGCTCGGCCAAACCAGAGAGGTACTGACGCAGCTCCTTTAGAAACACAAGCAGGGATTTAAACTTTACACCGTTTAGAATATTGTATGTACATTTCTCTTTAGGTTGAACCAGTGCCATTCAAGACAACATTAAACCGGTTTAGATCTGGTTTAGTCATTTTTTTGTCTTGGTTTAGTCCTGGTTAAGTCCAAGTTTATTTTTGGTTCAGTCATGTTTTTGTCCTGGTTTAGTCATGGTTTTTTGTCTTGATTTAATCCTGGTTTAGTCCTGGTTAAATCCATGTTTATTTTTGTTTCAGTCATGTTTTTGTCCTAGTTTAGTCCCAGTTTTGACCTGGTTTAGTCATGTTTTTTTTTTTTTTTTTTTTTTTTTGGGGGGGGGGGGGGGGGGGGGGGGGGGTTAATCCTGGTTTATGCCTGGTTAAGTCTGAGTTTAGTCCTCGTTCAGTCATGTTTTTTGTCTTGTCCACATTTAGACTTAAATTAATCCTGGTTCAGTCAAGTTATTTTGTCCTGGTTTAGTTCCAGTTTAGACCTGGTTTAGTTGTGGTTCAGTCATAATTCAGTTCAGATTTTATTCTTGGGTTATTTTATCGCAGTCTTTTATTATTTAATCCAGGTTTAGTCCTGGTTTAGTCCTGTTTAGTCCTTCTTTAGTCCTGGTTTAGTTCTGGTTTATTATTCTTAACAAATTAAGCAGTGTAAATTCAAATATTGCATTTCTCCTTTCCACATTTCTAATTGGACCACAGCCTCTCAGTCCTTGGTCCATACCTTGCTGGATTTGTGGTCAACGTTGAACGTGACGATGGCACCAGGGGTCAGAGGTCGTCCCTCCAGCAGCACCATGAACCGAGCGAGCTGATTGGCCAGGTGGGTTTTGCCCGTCCCGCTGGGCCCGGACAGAATGACGCGTCTGTGGTCCTTCAGTAGAGACACGTACCGCTGCATCATGGGCTTCGGGATCAGTGAGTCGAAGACCAGCGAGTCCACAGAGCCGCTGGACACTCCTGCAGGAGGGACACAGTCATGGTAAAAATAATGTTGTAATGATTAATCCTCAAAGTATATAAGCCTGCAGCGGTGGAAGAAGTACTTACTTTTAAATGTACTAAAAGTATTTCTCTCATGAATGTGTTAAATGTGAGGGATTTTGCTGATTCCAGATGAAATGAACAAACTGCTGCAGTAGAAGAGACTGAATCTGTCACTGAGCTCTTCTGTCTTTATTATTCTGATGTTTCTAAAGCAGTACTACTTTACTGCATCTGTTATAATCAGGGGTGAAAGTAAGCCGGTACGGCCCAGTACTACGTACCGGCATAAGATTTAGAGGGGGTACACAGTACTGGGTGGAAGGAGCTGTCCGACCGTTCTTTGCTGCTTTAACACACATTAGAAAGCAGCCGTGGGCCGCGGACGCTTTTATGAGAAAAAAAAATCTGATGCTAAAGCATGTGAACCAGGCAGTGCTTTATCTCATCATATATGCGTCTGTGTGGTTTTTAGTGGCTTATGATCGCTCCGTGATGTGATTTAATGCACAGAATGTCCCTCTCCCCTCTCATCATTCACTGATTCTCTCGCTTCCTTAAACAAACGCATTGAGCATGCGCGTCTTAAGCCCCAAGCACACCTGGAGCGCCGCCTCAAATTACACCAAACGTTTGAGAAGGCTCCAATATAAACGATGCAGAGTTTAAAATATGTGTTTTATCTGTTAACAACTAGACATAGTGACAGAAGTGGCCCAGGCTGTGTGAGGACAGACCGGGCTGTTCTGTTAGTGAGTTATTAGCGAGTTAGCAGCAGAAAGGAGTTTCCCCGTGCTCTGACTGCAGCAGGAGTCGGGAGCTAATGCCTGTGTCCCCCCGAGCAGCAGCTACTGTCCCTCAGTGTTTACAGCTGTGTGTCTGTGTCACACGGAGCAGAGAACCATCTTTGTTACTGCAGAAGTACAGGGGACCATGTGTTTTCAGCCACCGCCACGTGCCTCATAGGAAACAATAGGGTCATATTTTTTGACATGGGTCCGGTGTGTATTGGCCTTTACAGGGTGCGTTTGATTTGTTATCAAACCCTGTATTAGCCATGTCTATATTTTTTATTTATAGTCAAGATTCATTCTCAACCGCATATCTGCTTTTTCTGCTATTAAAAATATATATGTAGGCTTAATTTGTTATAGTACCGTCATAAGCAAAAATATACTTTCACCCCTGGTTATATTTAAGTGCTGTGTGTCTACAATGAGGCCATGACAAAAACACACAATTTTAAAACTCAAAATACTCTGTACTTCAAACCAACTCAGAAATGTAGTGGAGTAAAAAGTAAAAGAACCCCTTGTAAAATTTACTCAGGTAAAGCACAGATACTTGAAAAATGTACTAAAGTAACTAACTACCTTTACTTTGTTACATTCCACCACTGCTCAATAAATTGTCATTGCAATACTAGCTATAGCAATATTCATTTCTGGGCGATGGTGGCGCAGTGGGTTAAGCATTTGCCCAGCAACCAGAGGGTAGCTGGTTCGAATATCTGCATACTGTCGTTGTGTCCTTGGGCAAGACACTTCACCCACCTTGCCTATGTATGAATGTATCAGTGTGGCTATATTTGGTGGTGGTTGGAGGGGCTGTAGGCACAGTGAATGAATAATGAATAATAACTGGGTATCTAGAAAGGCATTATTATTATTATTTTGCGCTACTACTACTACTATTCCATTAGTCTTCCATGTGCCAGACATAGCTATAGGGGTGGAAAGTAATTAGGAGTGTGCAAAGCCACAAATCCCACAAGACGAGACAGGACCCGAGACTGGGTTAACAAAAACATGACGACGTGAGATTTTTACATTGTTGAAATATTTTACACAAATAAAAACTTGTATTTATTCACCTTAACATTATAAAATGCAACAATATTTAGGTGTATTTTTTAAATCAACTTGTTATAAATGGTATTCTCTTTGAATAATATTCAACAGCAGAACATATATACTGCCAAATGTTTTGTCACAAACTCAACAGACAGCTTCTCCTCTGTAAAAAGTGCAAACAGAGCCTGATCCTGAGGTCATGAGCCTGATTCTTACTTTCATGAAAATCTTGTGACATTTTGATCTTACGAGATCACGGGATTGCGAGATGTTACCACACCACTACTAGATACCGTTACTGAAGTTACTTAAGTACATTAAAAAGTACTTCCTGAGTATATATTCTGAAACATATTTCGGTGGGTGATAGCGCAGTATTAGTAATAGTAATAACAGCGGTAGTAGTATTATTGTTGTGACACTACTAGTAGTAATAGTAGTGGTACTAGTGGTATTAATAGTAGGGGCGGCAGTAGCTCAGAAGGAAGACTGTAGGCAGCATTGAGAGTCTAGAGTTTTTTTGTTGAGTACATCTACTTCTACTTGAGTAATATTATTTTGCAGTAACAGTACTTTTACTTGAGTACAGTATTGGACTACCTCTCCCATCTCTGGATACATGAAAAATGACTTGGTGTGTGGCTTGTTGTCCTGTACCTTTGAGTTGTATGGTGATGCAGTTGCTGTCCCCCACCAGGTATCCGCAGGGCAGCAGCTCAGGGGTGCGGGCCCCTTGGGGCGAGCTGGGGCGCTGGATGTCCCCCACGCTGTAGCCCTCCACACTGTCACAACTCAGGCCCAGCTGGGACACGGGGTCCACGTGGCTGATGTACTCCTGCAGCCCACACACACGGGACAGTCAGATCAATCACTGGTTCACCTCAGCTGATGGTTCATTTATGCATGCACGTAAGGGCTAACCACTCTACCACCATGCTCCCATATACAGTATAATTTACCTTAAAGAGCCGTCGAACCACTCCATCCAGGACGTCCCATTTGGTTTTCCCGCTGACACCAATACAGCCGATGAGGAAGTTACGTAAGCGGCCATCCTGAGAGAGATATATCTGTTTATTTTTCAGCTGATACAGAACTGTTTGGTTGTTTATTTAACCACATTCTCTATTTGTTTTTGTTTTTAAACACTGACCTCTGTCCATTTCCCGTCTTCGTCCAAATTGACAAAGATTTTCACGTGGCGTCCCTCCTTCCTCAGACCGCTCTCTCCAGTGTCATCCAGCAACATGTCTGACCCAGGACAGAGGAAGATCAAATAAACTAAATTCAATTGGTTCAGGAGACTTGAAAGGGGCTCAGTAGTTTCAAGTTGTTAAACAAAAACTTTTTCATCCCAAGGACAAAACTCCCAGTTACAAACAGAGTAATGTTGAGTATTCCATCCACTGCAGTGAGAACTGCAGTACTTTGGAGAAACCAAACTTCTGCACACAAAGTTATATCAGCACTGCAGGGCCACCTCCAGAGGACCAGAGTCTGCAGTACACCTCCACCTGAAGGACACAGAGCACTCCTTTAAAGACACTGACGTCCAAATCTTTGCCAGAGAGAAAGGACGGTCTGAGTCAAAGAAGCAATCTTTGTCAAAAAAGAAAACCTTCTTTGAACAGAAATGGTGGGCTCAGATACAACCTCCCATCTGTTTACAACAGTCTCCTGAAACAAACACAAAACAAACCAGTTTCACTCAGGTCATTAACGTCTGAAGGAGCTGACCAGGCCCAGGAGGGTTAACCACTCTCACTCCAGCTGAGGACAAAGGACTGCTAACGACCCAAAACTACTGAGGCTCTTTCACAGTATTTTTAGTCTTTGGAACCAATAGAATTTATTTTCAGGAGCATATAAACCAGCTTATTAGCCTGACAAGCCAGACTATAACATTAAATGTATAGTCTGGGGACGGTCCATAGCCAGAGATCAAGCTCTAAGGGTGGAATCAACGGATGTCATTCAAACTGCTTCCGCACATAATAGGCCAGCGCTCTGACCAATCAGAGCAACGGACAAGGTGAGCTTTTTTAGCTACCAGCAGAGCCAGCTGGTATATTAGACTTTTGCCATAGTCGTTCAGCAAAACAGCGAATACAACCTTCTTTGATTTGAGCGCTTCTTTCTGCTCCACTTTCAAAGAAAACCCAAATCTAACTCTTCCAAAATTGATGTCAAGGCCGATTCAAACGACCGCTGTTTGTTAGCCACAGCCATCGTAGTTGTTCTGCTCTGCAAGGTCGCCCAGCCCTGTCGTCATCGTGCTAAGCCCCACCTACTCAACTCGCTACACACCCACTACACAGATAGAGCGTTGTGATTGGTCCGACGAAGCCCTGGATGGAGCCAAGATTGGCCCCTATGGTGTGTTACTAGACCAACCTGCTAGGCAAAAAATATTTTCTGCCGCGAGGGTGCGTCTAGATTTCTAGGCTACCAGCTTATACCATTTCAGAATTGAGAAAGCCTCTTGGATGAAGGTAAAATGTCTTCAACTTTAAAATCCAAATACAGATGACTTCTTTTTAAACCTTTTATTGTGGTAACATTATATAGAAATTAAGCAATAGCAACAGAAAACAGTAGTCACAATACAATAAAACCGTAAGAGTGGTAGCACCAAGAGTAGTTATAAAGTGTTGAGCTGAGCATCTCTCTGTGTGTCTCTTACCCAGACTGGTGGACTCGCTGGTGGTCAGGTTGAGCCCTGGGTCCCCAGCCCCCATGGGTCCCCCTGGTCCCCCTGTCCCCTGGGAGAGGCTCTGTGGAGGGAGAGAGGAGGAGATGGAGGCCTGGGAGCCCGCTCTGCTGCCCTGGTTCTCCAGCTTCAGACGGTCGTTCTCCGCTTTCAGCTTCTCTATCTCCAACTGCAACAACCAACATAATACAAGCAATTAAACATTTCCAAAATATATTATGAGGAACAGTTCATACAGTATATATCTATGGAACGGACCTGCATGCGGTTCATGGCCTCCCGGAGCTGGTCCAGCTGGTGGGCTGAGCTCAGAGCCTCCAGCCTGATGTCTGTCAGCTTCATCTCCTTCTCTCTGAGCTCACTGCGCAGCTGCATCACCGTCTCCGCCTCTCCGTCCAGGCACTCGGACAAACTACCAAGAAAAACACACATATCCTTTAACACGTGGATCATCCTGAATACATTTTCCCTTTTCATATAGACGCAGAAATAAAAACAGCAGTGATAATTCCCCTCATGAGCTTACAGCGAATTGGAATGCGTGTTCCGGATCATGTGACCTGCGGAGGCAGAGCCGTTGTGGGGAAGCTGAGGTGACGCCGGCAAAGACAAGTCAGTCATCTCCTCGATGTCGGAGTGAGACGAGGCCGATTTGGGAGACTTCTTTTTGGTGAAGGCCTGTTTGAACGAGCTCCGCAGCTGCAGCAAGGAAAAACACAAAATGGAGACAGGCCATTTATGTTGATATGGATAGAGTAACGAGAGAAGAGGAGGAAGAGGAGGAGGAGGTGCACCGGGAGAAGGAGGTCAGAAGCTGTGGAAAAGGGAGCCGAGACAAAAGGATCTGAGGTGAAAAGGTCTTATGACTGAGATCCAGCTCTACAGGACAAACTCAGCACTCTGTTCCTGTTTGATTACATTCATGCCGAAGCTTAAGGCAAACCTGGATTAAAAAAGTTTCTGACACAAAAATTTCTGTCACTTTTCATTTAAAGAAATGAAAAATCCTTGTAAATGATGATGATGGGAGTGAGTGCATAAATATCTTGTAAAATGGTGTTGTGCACCTGTGTCGATGAGGAAATAAGTTCAACTTTACTGAAGCCATAAGAGAAACTTGTCCTGGTGCATGCTTCCAGGATCCTGGGCAGGAGTACTTAGCTGTACCTTTCAGGAGGACCTACTCAACCCTGGTGGTGGATCTTCTGGACCAAGCATTGAGGAGGTCGACTAAACATTCCAGTGATTCAACCACTACCTCCAATCTGCTTAAGAAATGAACTCTCTTACAGCAAAAGTTGAGCTTAAGAGTGTAATTTAGGCAGGGTCCTGGTCAGGAGAACCTAAAGCTGGACTCTACACAGACACAGCGACAGTATGCAGCGGTGGGAGCGCTGTTTGAACGGCCAACTTTCCAGTTAGTGGGCGAACGGCTATGAACAACTGAACTACTGGTCCACGTGGAGTGACAAAGTAGCAGTGTACTCTTATTGTCAGTTACAAGCCAGGATAAATGGAGAGGGTTGTGTCAGGAAACTACGGAACTGTATTCACTGTAGAGGTAAGATCTTAAGCCCGAGCCCGAGTCCGAACCCGACCCGGCCCGAAATTCGGGTCGGGTAGGGACTAAAATGACAATCATTACGTTCGGGTCGGGTCGGGCCGGGCTTCTCTCTCGCTGACTTTTTTAATAAATATATGTTTATAAAAATGTATACTAAAACGATGTGTGGATACTAAACTAAGGAATACTTGTTATAAATAATGTAAATAATTTGGTTTAAACAGAGAAGGCGCTGTAAGGTAATTGCTATATAACTACTACTAAACAGGAAGCGCAGAGCCAGGGCACGCTTTGCGCACGTGTCGTGAATGTAATCTTCCCTCCGCAAGTCCGCATCTATTTTGTTTAGGTCTCCCTGATATGGAGCAGCAAGAAGTCAAGGATAAACTTAAGACAGGGGAACTGAAAAGGCAAACACGCACCGCCGGTAAGAGTGAGGCTGCAGTATTTCTCCGCGTAATTAAGCGAGTGCGCATCAAGATCTCTCTTTCACTCTCTTTGTCTGGCCTCTTATTCTGTGTTCCAGCGTTATTTCGTTGTGCAAATGCATTTATCATGATCATAAAAATATGTAGATTATTTTAACCTTAAGAAATCTTGCGTTTTTTTCTGCCAAAAATACTATGGGATAAATTGAAATTTCGGGTTTGCTTCGAGCTCGGGCCTGCAAATCAAGTTAATTGGTCGGGCTCGGGCTGGGTTGGGCTTTAATGCCCGCGGGCCTGGGTCGGGTCGGGCTGGATTTTTTAGGCCCGATCTTACCTCTAATTCACTGGAAGAAAAACGTTTCTGTTTTTATGAGAAAAGTTTGTTCTATTCTTATGAGAAAAGTTTCATTTTATGAGTAAAATTATTTGTTTTTACAAGAAAAGTTCTGTTTCTTATGACAAAAATAAATCCTTAGTAATATCCATTTCAAACTGAAGCTTTTAGCCCTCAATGCCAGAGACCTGTTGTATACAGAAGCACATAAATGCCTCAACTATTCAGCTTAATAGGTTTTGTAGTCATTAAAAATTACTGATGGTATAATCTTTAGTTTGTCCTCTTTGCCCAGACGTCTCAGGTCTTTGTCCCGCTCCTGTTGTCCTCTGCTCACTGCAACGTCAGCTCATTTGAGACCTGCTCGTGTGCAGTGCATGCTTTCTCTCTAACTTGCTCCTGACCTGTATGTACTATAATAAGAGCTTGAGTGGGACATTATCCTCATAAAAACAAAACTTTTCTTGTAAAAACAGGATTTTATTCTCTTGTAAAAACAGAACAAATTTTACTAATAGAATGAAAACCTTTCTCATAAAAACAGATCTGTGAAGACTCAGGGTACTTGCAGCGCAACAAAACATTTAAAAAGACTTTTTTTTTTTAAAACAAAGTCCAGATGACTGCTTTTTAAAACCTTTTGTTGCCATAAAAACAGAAACTATTTTACTCATTAAAAACAGGTTTTTTTTTTTTCACTTTTAAAAATGGAACAAATTTTATTTATAAAATCAGAACTTTTCTTGTAAAAAATGAAAATTATTTTACTAATGAAATCAGGATTTTGTTTTCTCTTGTAAAAACAGAACTTTACTCATAAAAACAAAAACTTTTTTTCCCAGGTGAACACAATATATTTATGTGGAAAAGGCATAAGAATTAAAAAAAAAAAAAAAAAAAAGCTGTGGTGGTCCCAGAAGCACGTGAGGTACCTGGACAGTTCTGCAGTTTTGTCCTGTTCAAGCTCTCTGAAATAATCATAAGACCTTTTCTGGGGGTGTAGCAGCAGTGCAGGAAGATATTATTATTATTATTATTATTATTATTATTATTATTATTGTTAAAAATGAGTGTGTTAGGATGCATTCAGGAGAGACTGAAGGGTTAAAGCGTCAGGATGAGTCCAGCGCTGGCCTTACCTCATAGACCTGCAGCAAACGGAAGCGAGAAGAAGACACAGACAAAACACACAGTTCATATACGGGCCTCAGAGGGAGTTTAAACATAAACTAATGGGCTCTAATGGGGCCACTAGCACACTGCACCTGGACAGGGGCCCCGCACAGGCTACAGGACGGGTTTATTATTATTAGGGATCGGAAGGAGAGACAGGAGCAGGGAGACAAAAGCTAACAAATATAAGACTAAGGCAAGAAGGGACAATGGTAAAGGCAAAATAAATGACTGGGGTGGTTTAGTCTGGTTGAGTTTGTTTTAGACCTGGTTTAGACCTTGTTTTGCCCTTGATTAGACCTGGTTTAGTCCTGGTTTAGAGCTGGGTTTAGACCTGGTTTACTTCTGGTTTAGAGCTGGCTCTGAGCTGGTTTTGTCCTTGTTTTGTCTTAGTTTAGACCTGGTTTAGTCCAGGTTTAGTCCTAGTTTAGACCTGGTTTAGTTTTTGTTTAGCCCTAGTTTAGACCTGGGTTTAGTCCTGGCTTAGACTTGGTTTAGACCTGATTTAGACCTGGGTTTAGACCATGTTTAATTCTGGTTTAGACTTGGTTTAGTTCTTGTTTAGACCTGGTTTTGTCCTTGTTTTGTCTTAGTTTAGACCTGATTTAGTCCTAGTTTAGACCTGGGTTTATACCTGCTTTTAGTTCTTGTTTAGTCCTGTCTCTATCCACAGAATCTGCGACACTGAACAGTTCACCAACACCACACAGTCTCTACTGTGGCTCTACTGTAGCTCTACTGTAGCTCTACTGTGGCTCTACTGTGGCTCTACTGTAGCTCTACTGTAACACATGACTCATACATCGCTGTCTTTGGCTTGTCCTCCTGTGCACAGAATGCTCTTCAAAGAACGACAGAAAGGAAAGGGTTTTAGTCGTGTTAGAGAGCTTTAAACGCATTTAAAAGGTCTATATTCTGCTTTTATTCATATTTCTAACCCAGTCTTGGTCTCCTCTGGAAAAGCATTGTTTTACAGCCTTTAAAAACATTATGAGACTAAAAGAGGACGTTTTTAATAAGAACTCTACTGGAGCCATAAAGAAACAGGAGAAGAGACCAGCAGAGGGCAGCAGAGTGTTGCCTTCTTTTGAACATAATTTAAAAAAAAAAAGTTTATTTCCTTAAACTTTTGGACTGATGCCAAAAGTAATTTGACTCCAAAAGTAAAAATGTATATGAGGAATCAGTGGAAACACATAGCAAAAAGTAAAAGTAAGTAAAAGTAAAAGTAAGTATATATATATATATATATATATATATATATATATATATATATATATATATATATATATATATATATATACTTACTTTTATATATATATATATATATATATATATATATATATATGAAGAAAACAAAAAATGCTGCAAAAACTCAACAGGATCCCTCAAAATTTTTGAGTTTCTGGGCCAACTCAAAATCTCAAATATTTTTTGTTCACCTAATTTAACATTCATATGTCTCAAAACTTTCAATTTTAAGTTTTACTCTATCATATTTTTTAAACTCATTTTACAGCCAACTTACTATCCATTGTTCAGAAAAAGTTGTTAAAATTGTAAAATAATTTTATTAAATTTATTATTTATTTAGTTTTTATTAAGTTTAATTATCAATAATAATACTTATTTCTAAACAATGGATAGTCCGTTGGATGTAAGATGAGTAAAAAAATATTATAATAATGATAGAGTAAAACTAAAATAAAAAGTCTAAAAAGTTTTTAGACATATGAACTTAAAACAAGCTAAAAACAAGCTAAAAAAAAAAAAGAAAAAAAAAGGTGATTTTGCAGAATGTAGCCCCTTTAAAGCTAGGACTAGACTCTAGCCTATATACTAATTCCTTTATGTTTAGTATATTCACCTTTTCACCAGTGAAAGAAGCCTGAGGGAGAAACCCAAACAAATGAGAAACAAACAGGAAAACACCAGAAATGACTCTAAACTCTAAAGTCTAACCCGGAGCAGAGACGTACCCAGTTCTTCTTGTTCTTCTTCTTGTTCTTGGCGTCGGCGTCCATGTTGGAGCCAATGCTGGAGTGGCTGGTGGCGCTGGTGATGCTGCTCACGCTGTCGGATGAGTGCTGCCTCCGGATCCTCAAGTCCGGGTTCGGATTAGGGCTGGACTGGGACTGGGACTCGGACTGGGACTTGGTTTGGGACTGGGGGCTGCCGTTTGGACCAACTGCAAGGATAAATGCAAATTTGTACAAGGTCGTAGAGACATAATTCATTCACTACTTTTTTGGTCGAATGCTAGTTTGATATTGAGGGCCAAGCGTGTTGTCTGAATGAGCTGGAATCTGCATCCGTACCGGTCTTGTCGGTCTTGGCGCTGAGCTCTGGAGTGTTGATGACTCCGTTGATGGCGGCTTGAGCCACAGCGTTCTGCTTCTTCAGCAGCTCGATGGTCTTCCTCAGGTCGTTCAGCTCGGAGTCCTGACGGTACATCAGATGTTAATGTAAAAAAACGTACAGAGAAATGTGTTTTAATGGTGAGAGTTGTCGCCCGAACCTTCTGCTCTGCCGTGAGAGTGAGGCTCTTCAGGCGGATCGTCATGTTCCCCAGACTCTGCTCGAATGCTGCCACAAGATGAGCCTGTAGCAGGAAAAAAACATGCTTTAGAGTAGTCATTATAGTGGAAGTAAGTAATCTTTGCAGGTGAGGGAAGTACTGGATTTCTTTACTTAAGTAAAAGTACAGATAACGAAACAAAAATTTTGCAAAAGTAATCATAATCATAATCCCAAATGGTGACTAGGGGCTAGTACGCCACTATTACTCATATTATGGTTATTATTTTTGGCTCGGGTCGTGCCCTGGTGTATCGTGGCAACAGCCCAAAGCGACCAATGCATATGCCCTGTACAATAATAATGATGGTACACTGAACAGCTAACTTCCAGGACCTATTTGCATAAAATTTGAAGTCAATGGAGATCTTGCAACATTCTCTTTCAAAGGATCTGCACCAGTTTATTATCCATATGGTATCAGTCAACTTTTGAAAATCTCAGAAGCCATAAACTGCACAGGTGTCTCAATATTGTGACCTGATGCTCGACGTCACAAAGCCAGAAGCTACAGAAGAAGTTTGCCGCTGAAATATTCCCCACTCAGAGAACTCTGTCTGTGCCTCAGGCCTCAGACTCTGTCTCTGCATCTAAAGTTTAAAGTGTCCCCTACAGCTGTGGAACCTGCTGCTCTTAAATTCACCTCCTCTGGCTGTGGGCGCGTCTGCACTGATCAACTTTCTGTCTCAAATCACACTTTCCACTACTACTACTACTACTACTACTACTACTACTACCGTATTTTCCGCGCTATAGGGCACTCCGGATTATAAGGCGCACTGTCATTGAATGGTCTATTTTCAAACTTTTTTGACATATAAAGCGCACCAGACTAAAAGGCACATTAAGTGAAACAAACCAGTCAGATAAGTCAGTCAGTCAAACTTTATTCAACCTGTTCACCATAACTCCCAAACTTGTTCAGTTTTAACGCATGAAAAAAAAAAAATCTGAGACCATTAAAGAGATAGCGTATTCACAATAATCCATAACTGTTCAGTTAACGTTATAACAAAATACAACACAATACACTCACTTTTTCAGTTCATTCCTCATCCACAAATCCCTCAAATTCTTCATCTTCAGTGTCCGAGTTAAACAGTTGGGCGATTACGGCATCCAGCATGCCCGGATCCCTCACGTCATTATAATCTCATTATAAATTATATATCTCGTCAAATAAATTCATATATAAGGTGCAATGTTGTTTTTTGAGAAGATTGAAGGCTTTTGAGTGCGCCCTATAGCACGGAAAATACGATACTGCTACTGACAACAACTACTGTTAGTAGAGACTCCTTTCCTTCCACCTGCCTTTCCAAGATGCCCCTTTTATGCACAGACAGATATAACTATAATATTATTAGTATCACTTGCTTTTACAGTCTTTTGTTGCCCTTGTCACATCTTATTTGAGATGTGTTGCTGCCATAAGTTTATAACAAGCTATTCTTTTTCATGAAATGGTAGAACATCTCAGTTTCAACACCAGAAAAGAACAAGCCAGAGTACTTATCATGCCACTCCCAAGCCTGGATAAATGGGTTGTGTCAGGAAAGGCATCTGGTATAAAAATTATGCTAAAGTATTAAGTGGATCACTGCACGCTAAAAGGCAAGTTATTTTCTGTGACGAACCCAGAAGAGAAAAGCTGAAAGGTGTATATGAGATTTGTGAACCACTGCATTCTGTTTTTATTTTCTGTTTTACACATAGTCCCAACTTTATGGCAGAATTATGGCTGAAATGTGGTTTAATCTTGTAGACAGTGGAGTTTGTTGGGACTGGTTCTGACTGTAATCTGACTCTTATCTCTAGCCCAGGTTTAAAAAGGACACATGTCACACCGAGCATGTTACAATCTGATGGTTCTGCCTCATGCGCCTCTGCAGAACTGTCTCCACAGGTTTCCTCTGTATCATCAAGTGGAGTCAAGTACCAAACATTTATCATAAATATAAGAGAGCATGGAATGACAACATAGGTTTAACTTTCAGGAGAAGAAACAACTTAAATCTCAGGTAAAAAAAAAAGTTTGATATCTTTGCACCAATTCTTAAAGGTCCCCTGTTCTGCTAAATTTACTTTTCCTCTCTTTTAACCCTGATCTAATGTGGTCTCCTCCTCAAAAAACAGACCTGGAGTAGTATTCTGTTTGAGTAATCCTGTATGCTGAGGCACTGCCCTTCTCCAGAGCTGAAAACGCTTGGTCTCACGGCTCTCAGAGACATGTGAAACCAGGAAGTGCTCCTGTGCTTTCTAAAGCCCATACACCGTCACCGGACTTGTTCGGAAACCTCCGTCACTACGAAGCATTCAGCTCATTTATCTTTTAGCCTCATGTCGCTAACAGCCGTGCTAAAAAGCCATTTTATTAAGTCAAAGTAACAGGTCCCCAACAGAAGCAATATGTTAAGTTTTAAAACATGAAATGCAAAGTTGTCAAACATTATTTAAAAAAGCAGAATATAGTACGGCTTGTTGGAGAGTAATCAGCTATGGCCTAACTCCTGTCCATAGCACAATTAATTCCAGTCAAAAAATGTATTACTTTTGTTTATTTATTTATTTTACTGAAATGAATTGCATCTGAACCATATATCCTCATGAATGGTGTGTGGTGTTTTCTTACGTTGGCACTGAGCTGTGTGGTGAGAGCAGACACTTTCTCCTGAGACGCATCCAGCTCCCGGCGCAGTTTCCGAATCTGAGGGAACACGAAAAACAAAATGTATTACACAACATAATAAACAACATCCAGAGAACTATAGATAAACAATAAATAAACAATGTCCTGAAAAAATGACAGAGGAACAAGACTGAACAAACGAGAGAGTCTGCCAGATCTCAGAGGAGATATGGGTGAAGGAGATATGCCGATACTTGGACAGAAGCAACCGCTATGACTCACTTAGGAAGAAATACAGCTGCAAATTGTGATGTATGGCAAAATCATGACCTGTCTGGGGTAGTCTGAAGACTTTTTTAAAAGTTCTGTACCAGGAATTTAGTCTGGTAACGCTTAGTTTGACTTTGGCTGTTGCCGATTTTGCAATAAAACCCCAGAATCCTGTGTATTGTGAGCAGCTCTGTCCTTATTTGTGAGTGGGGACAGCAGCAGAAGCCAGTTGTACAAAGACTTGTGGAAAAAGTGGGTTTGTTTGAATGTGGTGGTTACGTAGGACGTCAGTGGGACTTTACTGTTGTTAAAATGAAAACAGGACAAAGACAAAAATCCCACAGAGGACTGAACAACAACAAGGACTTCAGTAGAACCAACAGGAGATGAAGGAAAGACCTAAACGATGTTACTTTACAGCTACAGCCAGACTTATTTTTTATATCAGATTGAGTGGAGCGCAGTTAAAAAAAACAAACCCAGGTGTGACACAGACAGGAAGCTGCAGCTAAATCCAGATCTGAAGGTGAAAAGTGCTTATTACAGGTGAAGATTAGAGACTGAGGATACAGTGGGGGCGTGTCCTTACCTCCGACTGAGACTTCTCCTCGTTCTGTGGGGACGAGAGCACAAGAAGAAGAAACAGTGGTTAGTGCAACAGACAGAGAGACATCTGAGCAAAGTGCAACACAAAATGGGTTGGAGTTAAGTCTAGGAATAGTTTTGTTTTTACTGAGAAAGTGTAAATAATGATTGCAACAATCCACATGTTGATTAATGTTGATTTGGCAAAGTTTTGACACCAGATGATCCTCCTGAACTTGGTACATTTATCCGGGCTTGAGGCTGGCTCAAAGAGTACACTGCTTTGTGGATTAATTATAAAGATGACATTACTATGTCAAATTTGCACATAGACTTTTCAGGCTTTTTGAGTGTCCAGTGCTTAAAAGCATTTCAGTCACTATGAATAAAAGCACAGCAGACTCCGATTATGCTCACTGTGTGTCTCCGATCCCATTTCTCCAGAGAACTAGTCTAAATCACTTATGTCTCGATCTACATGCAGAGCAGAGAGCCAAACTACTGAGACCACACCACTGTGAGGTGTTCAAGTGGTCTGGGAATTTACCAGCGGTGCTAAAACTTTGTAATGGTAACTACTGTTTTACCTAATGCTGTAGTCAAGACCGTACTAATCAAGACCAAGGCAAGGCCGAGACTTTCAGGGTTCAAGACCGAGTCGAGAACGAAACTTTTAAGGACTGAGACCAAGTCAAGACCAAGACCAAGGCAAACCGAGACCAGGTCAAGACCAAACCCTATGAACTAACACTAAATACATAAATTATTATTTTAATGCAACGGACTCCACAAACAAACAGAGAGAGATCATGTTCCTATCTTCTTTGGAAAACGAATTACTCCAATTTTATGAAAAATAGCATTTCTTATAATGTTTAGTAAATAAAATCTCTGAGACCGCCACATCCGAGACTGAGTAAAATTGGATTCAAGACCAAGGATAAAACTGCTGACAAGAGCGAGACAAGACCAAGACCCTAACAAATTGTCTCAAGACCGGTCTTGGGCACTACCATACTAGTTTTACCAATAAATATAAAAAATAACACTTTTTCTTTACTAAACAAAACTAAACAAAAAGTGTTCCTCACTTGGTAAATGTGTCTCACACTGCCCCAGAAACGTATCTAAGCTACATCAGTCAGTCTTTCACTTTTAAACACGATGGTCTAGCTTGGGAGGAATCATAATATGTGTCTTGTCTGGTCTAAAAATGTATGAGTCTGTCTCTAAACACTGGACTAATGTTGTTCTGCCTGTTTAGTACTGAGTGCTGGTGAATGCCTCTCCAGCTTAATCGGAGTCCGGGGTTTATTCCAGTTTAAAACTACTGTTATAATCGCAGTAAGTCCATAATTCAGTTTCCTCGACCTGCAGGTGAACGTAGTGACTATATAGGTACGAACGTGCATTGTAATCTGTGAGTGCTTTTGTTGTTCGAATAGACTTGGAGTGAACAATAGCCACAAACTTCAGCACAACACGCCCTGTTTCTGCTGCAAACACATTGACACCCATACACTCCTGTGTTTACCAGTCACACTGTTCATATCCATAACAAACATGAACTCAACTGAGTGTTTTTTAGTACAGAGCCTTTTAAACATGCATCTACAAATGGGTCAAAGAAATTCTGCTGCTCAAGTGGAACTGGACCAAGTTTAAACTCACTTAAAATATCTGTGCTATTACAAGTCACTAAAAATGTAAAGAAAGTGACTCAGTACTCAATGAAACTTAGCTGTTGTCTAAATGCGAGGATCTTCTCTCATTTTGGCTTTTCATTTTCGGGAAAATCCACAGAAAACCATCGGCCTCCTCGTGTGCAGTGACTTCATAGTGATCTGGCAAGTTTTAAGCCAGATGCCCTTTCTGACACAACCCTCTGCATTTATCAGGGCTTTGGACTGGCACAAAGAGTAAACTGGCTTGTGACAGCTATACAGTTATTAAGGTTAAGGTAGATTTTTTTTGTCCTGGTAGGGAAATTTGTTCTCTGCATTTGACCCATGCTTCAGCCAGGTTTGCCAGATCTCACTGACAGTTTCCAGCCCAAACAGAACTTAAAACCCAACCAGCACAAGAAAAAACAGCCCAAATCACAACCACTCTAAATGTTAAAACTGTCATACTTAAAAAGAACACAAAACTTAACAGCAGCACTAAAAAAGTAACACAAACAGGTTCCCCACAAAGACTGCTATCAGGCAACCAAAGCTTTCCGTCAATCCACAAAAAACAAAAAAAACAAAAAAAAAACATGAAATGTGAGCAACCAACATGAATCACTCATTTTAAAACAAATTTTAAAATGAACTGGTGATATGAGTGGAAAGGCACAGCAGTTTATTGAAATGTGTTATTCTACTTTGTTTGACATAAAATTACTACTATTTTCACCGAGGCCAAAATAAGTTTCCTCCACAGGGTGCTCCCTTAGAGATAAGGTGAGGAGCTTGGAGTAGAGCTTCTGCTCCTCTACATCAAGAGCCAGCTGAGGTAGCTCAGGCATCTGTTCTAGAACCTCCTGGACACCTCCCTGGGGAGGTGTTCCAGGTGTGTCCCAACGGGAGGAGACCTCCGGGAAGACCTAGGACACGCTGGAGGGGACTGTGTCTCTCAGCTGTCCTGGGAACGCCTTGGGGTTCCTCCAGGAAAGCTGGAGGAAGTGTCCAGGGAGAAGGAAGTCTGGGCGTCCCTGCTTAGAAAGGCCCCAGATAAAGCGGAAAAAGATGGATGGATGACAACTATTTTAATGGTATTTTCGCCAGAATATTTCCTAAAAACACAGCAAATGTTGTGAAAAGCTGCCAAAATTTTACCAACCAGCCCAAAGCTATTTTTTTCCAGCCTGAGGTGTTCAAAAGAAGCCCAACTGGGCAGAAACCAGTCCAATCTGGCAACACAGATTAAGTTGCTGGGATTAAACCTGTCAGGAGCAGAGGACCAGATCAGAGCCAGAATCCTGCTCAGGAGGACCCAGCTGGAGGATTAGCCTACTGGGCTTGTTTTAGGTTGATGGGGAAAACCAGAGCAAACAGAAAAGACCCACCCAGTGCTGTGAGGTGACACTCACAGTGCTAACCAAATGGACAACGTTATGCAGCACCACTCTCTCCAGATGTGTGTTTTGGCCCTGTGCCTCTCCATTCCTGAACCACAGAGATCAGTTGATCATTAATGACATTCACTCCACCCTCAATCTGTTTGCACTCAAAATTAATGTTAAATAACTTTTGTCTGGAATGATACTCAAATATAGCCATGTACACGAAGATCATGTACACTTAAATCAGTCAAATGGCACCAAAAAGTGGGGCAGAATGGGCAGAAAACCATAATTTGGAAGGTGTCACATAGGATGGCATAACATAGCGTCAATTAGAAGTAGTATTACTGCTAGAAACTCCTAAAAAGTTGTATCAGATGCAAGAAGCACTAAAAAAGGCAGAATGGGACAGAAAACCATAATTTTGAATAATAAATAAACAAACAGCAGAACTTGTGTTAGCACAAGGTTTAAGGTTTAAAGTCAAGTTTTAGGCAAAGTGGGTGAAGTGTCGTCTCTGCCTACTGAGCTACCCCACTAAATGTCTGATTACAGTTGGAAAAAAAGCAGGAATGTGCATGTATCTGCACTGACAGAGCTCTGACTGTAAGATCTGTCTTTAGATGTCTATCCTTCCATTTATCTAAAGTGAAAACCTGTGATTATTAAATGAACCAGTTTTAAGGAAGACACAGCAAATAGAAGCCAGCAATGCCAACTATGCATACATTTTTACAACAGGAAAAATGCCAAAATAACATTTATGGTTATGATTATAGTGCAGCTTTACAAATCCATGCAGCAACTGTTTCCCCTCTAATTCCATAATTGGTCCTGTTTCCTACCGTTTGTTGCCAGACGGCGCTGGTCACAGAGATCGTGGCCATCATTTTGCCTCCTCCTCTTCCTTCCTCTCTACTTCTCTCTCTGTTAATCTCTGAAGTAAACCTGCAGCTCTGAGCTCATCCTCTCACTGAACCACTGAGAGTTACCTGCCCAGGTGAAGAGGAAGAGGGCGGGGCCAGGAGGACGGAGCTAAACTCTGATTGGCCGCTGTTTGAAAGCGGGTTGAACCTAGTGAACCTGTGCTGCTGCAGATGGGATTGTTTTTTCTTCCCTGAGGTCATGGATCAGTATAGATGTATCTGAAGGGAGTTTTACGAGAGCAGAGACATTCACAGACATGTTCAGTTAAAGCAACTAATTGTTCATTGAAATGGGAATAAAACACCCTTGTCTACAGCCAGTGACTTTTGATAGATCCTGACCACTGCAGAGCGGGAAAAGCCCACACATCGACTTGGAAGAGAAAATAGAGTCCAGAGTCAGGACTCAACCTGAGATTAAGACAAGGCCAAGACTTTCAGGGTTCGAGACCAAGTCAAGACCAAGCCTTTTGAAGAATCCAGATGAAACCAATACCAAGGCAAACTGAGACCAAGTCGAGACTAAACCCTGTGAACTAACACTAAATACAGGGGGAAAGTAAAAAAAAAAAAAGTGGTTTAAATACATTAAAGATTATTTTAATGATTTAATGCCACAGACTCCTGAACAAACAGAGACTTATCATGTTCCTGGTTCTTCTGGTACAGAAAATGTATGACTCCAAAATTATAAAGAAAAGCATTTTCTTATAATGTAAAAAATAGTCTCAAAACCAAGACCGGTTTCTGATGCTACAACACTAATACATAGAAAAAGGAATTCAGATGTCCAGTGGCAATGATACACTACAGAAATCTACCTCAGTAGTATTTTAAAGAGGCAACTTGATCCAGTTTTAATAAAATTAAAGCATGAAAATGAGCTGCGCTCTTGTTGGAAGGTGTGACCATTCAAAAAACTTACATGGTGTCTGACAGAGATTGGTCAGTGTCACCTAAAATCTTATTGGCTGAATATTACAGTGTGTTACTTTGAGTTTTGGGTGTTTTGGTGTGCTGTACTGGTGGTACTCACCGTGGAGTAGATGGATGAAGTGCTCGAGACCAAAGACAGCGAAGATCCATGGACTAGAAGACAAGAACGCAACAGAAAATAGAGATCAGAAAGTGCATTTGAAAACCCCCACAAGATACCTGCCCCAGTGTCTCCTCCTCCTCCCAGACTGGACAGAAATGGCAGACCAGGACGTGTCTTTGGTGACTCACAGAGGAGCTCATGTATATCTTCTGTTTAATCTCTCTGCACCACAAAGGGCAGACGACAGCAGATCCTGTTTGAGGCGTGTGCAGAGCCACATCACAGCCATTCATTTAATATTAGCAATAAAGAAGCAGAGGTTATGGAAGGGAAACTATGGGCCTGAGGCAGTTACTGTGGCCAGTGAGTCACAGAGGCAAAATATTAGTAGAACAACTTCTGAAAGCAGCTATATTCTGCTTTTATTCATATTTTGAACTCAGTCTTGGTCATGGCAGCATGTTTTAAAGCCTTTAAAAACATTATGTGACTAAAAGAGAACATTTTAATAAGTACACTGCTGGTGCCATAAAGAAACAGGAGAAGATGCCAGCAGAGGGCAGCCCAGAAAAAAAAAAGCTTTTTATTCCCTTAAACTTTTTGTCTGATGCCATTTTCCTCCCAAAGTAAAAATGTCTGTGAGGAATCAGTGGATTTTTTTTTTTTTTTTTAATAAATCAATGAGAGCAGACTGGATGTAGAGGCATTGTTGTTGATTGGTCAGTGCTTCCTGGAGTGAGCGGGGCTTTGTGGTTGAACTGAGCATTCTGAGGCCTCAGAAACTCAGCGCCAGAGAATACAAGATACTCAAACAGAACAGAACTCCAGGGTTGTTTCTGATGAGGGGACAGCATTAGGACATGGGAGAAAGCTTAACCAGGACTAAAGCAACACTAATCCAGGATACAATCAGCTCTAAACCAGGTTTAAACCAAGACTACACCAGAACTAACCAAACCACGTCCAAACCAGGACTAAGCCAGGCTCGTGATAAACCAAGTCAGTGCATCACTCTATAAGAACATTATTATTGATTATCTGAGTCCCGTCTCTGTTTGGGCTGTCCCACAAAAGGACAAAAGTCTTCAGAGCAGATCATTTTCAGTTAGTGCTGCGGCGGGTCAGTGTCACTCTACACGACACGTTCGTTTGTGTGAAGGGCGTGACTCTGAGTTTAACATGGATCCTACACCTCTGTCCCGTCACTCAGCACGAAATGCTATCTCTGCCTCGGAACATAACTCTATATGTCCCACAGAGAAAGACATGCTACGGGACAAAGAGGACAGGACGGAGAGTTGGTGAGAGTAAAAAAAAAAACAAAAACAAAACAAAGGTCTGTCTGTCAGAGAGAGAGAGAAAGAAAAGTTTTCACACCAAAAACCACCTCAGAAAACGACATTCCCAGAGTCTTTCTTTAACAAACTGAGAAGAGACAAATGTCAACAAAGCAGGTAATAAAAAAATACATTAACATTAATAAATAAGGACAAAACCAGGATTAAACCAGGACTAACTAAAGCAGAATTAGGTCCAAAACCAGGTCTAAACTGTGACTAAATCAGGACTAAACAAAGGCTAAACCAGGACTAAACCAGAATTAAAGCAGGTCTAATCCAGTCCTCAATTACTTCTGGACTAAACCAGATCCAAACAAGACACTAACCAAAGTTAAACCAAGACTTAATCAAGGCTAAAACATTTCCCTGTTATCTTTTACTTGAATATTTGTTTTCTCCATTAATAAAATAAAATGTTTAAATTAATCCACCTCTGGATAAGTGTCCTACAGAAAAAAACTCTTTACTCTGTGGGAGAAAAGACTCAGAAAACTGTGAGAGGAGGAGGAGCTGGTGGTGGTTTCTGGTGTCAGCACTTTCACTCTGAACCCTGTAATCTCTCACAGACTCTGGGTGGGCCCCACTCTGTCATTTACCTTTATATCACTCACACGTTCATCACACGCTCACAACTGGAAACCTGCGATATATCTGCAATCTGCTATTGTCTGCGTCTGAAGCCTTTTGTTTTCCAAGTCTCAGCTACTTTCTTTTTTCTGAGCAGTGTCCTTTCCCTCTGGAGGCGGCCACAGGAGATCGTCTGCCCCCTGGTGGTGTGTGCAGTGATTCACACAGGCTTCTGATTTGGCATAGGTTTTAAACCAGATGCTCTTCCTGACCAAACCCTCACCATTTATTATGAATCAACTCATTTGTGACCCCTTGTGGCTGGACTTGAATATTATTAGTGCGTAATACAATTAGCAAAATACACTACAAAAATCAATATCCAGCATTTTTCAGCATTTTTTTCATTTAACTTCAGATTATTAACCTTGATTTGAATATTTTTTTTACTAGATTAGATTTATTTACTAATATGGCTAGATTATTTGTCAAGTTTCAAGCCATTTTTACTTATTTCAAGCAAAATTATTTGCCAATGGGGTAAGAAAATTCAACCAGGATACTAGAGTAAAATGAAACCAAGGAGCGACTGTTCCTGTTCCACAGTGTCACTGTCTATGTGTTTTCAATTAAGTTTTCCAAACTCCACTGCCAGCCTTCTCGGTGATCAGGCGCGTAATTTCCGGGGGGGTTAGGGGGGTTATGACCCCCCCCCCAAAATCAGGTCGAGCCAATATAACCCCCCCAATAATCACAACATCCCGATGAGTACAAATATGAATTATCTTGCATGAGTAACTCATCGATTTTCTGTATTCTTTTTGTTTGCCAGCAAAATAGTAATTAGTTTATTCCACCCCCCTTCCCTCCCCGTGCAGAATACTTGGTACGGCCCAGTCCACTGTCTCTCCTGCACCTTGGCTGTCTGCTGTGTGTCGCTCAGTCACTGGTGTTGAAGCGGTGATAGTTGGCGAACTCTAACCTGTGTTATTATAAAAGAGCACTAAAGAGCCAGTCAACAGTTTTACAGAGTCGGTCAACGCCAACCGCAACGAAAAAGAAAACAAAGTACTGCCCAAGAGGAGGTAAACAGTCGTATTGTCAAGTTAGCTGATGATTTGACTAAATTGCCAGTGTGAGGTAAAGCTAAGGAGGCTGCCACAGAATATGTGCTGTGTGCAGGACTAATGTCAGTTTACCACTGAATGCTAATTTAAGTAAGTGGGGAGATGACATTATTTACTAATCAGCCTTGCTGTTGTGCTAACACTGACACTAGCCTAGTACATATCTGAAGTTAAGTAAATCATAGTAAAAGTATCATAATGCATTTCTAATACAGAAACACCAAATTAGCATACTCCTTTTACAAAAGTGCATGATTCAATGTGTAAAAAAAAAAAAAAAAATAGGTGGAGAGTTTAACCCCCCCAATATTACACCCAAAGTTACGCCCTTGTCGGTGACATCACACGGCAGACTTTGAGTGTCTCCACGTGTCCTCCTGGTGGCACAAGTCATAATGGCACGACACAGACACGTCATGCCATTCTGTCTTATCTTATGTAAAAAGTGCAAACATGAAAAAAAAAAAATGAAAAAAAATCCAGCATTTTAATGCTTAAAAAGGTTTAATCGCTGAAGCCTGGTCAGGTGCTGGCTAATGCCTGGCACGCCTCATGCGCCACCTGCGCATATTTTTTTTAAATGTATTTATTATGTTATATCATATTTTATGTATTGCTTGATATATATATTTTTAGATAAAGCATGTTTTCAGACACCCATTTAATTTTCTATTTTATTTATATATTATTTAAAAATGTATATCTATATTTAACAAGTAAAGTGAGTATTGAGATTTATATCAAATATTGTTTGTGGTGTGGTGTACATCTTATTTTTTTTTTTTTATAGTTTATTACTGGTCTAATACTGGTCTTATTACTGGTTGCACATTGTATTGAAGCTACCCCAAAGTCTAAAGGCTCATTTATACTCTACGTTAAATAAGCATTACATTATATCATGTTTTATATAGTAAATACATATAAAATATAATGAATACATTTATAATAATAATTTGTAAATATTGAGTGCCACAGTGTCACTGTGTTGATGTCTTTTAAATAAAGTTACCCAGTAGTGTACGAGTGTTTCTGTGTGATGGCCTCGTGTCACAGGTCATCATGCCACGCAGACGCAGGGCTCACCTCCACAACTCTCCTCCTCCTCGCCGTGTCCGCCGCCGTCACAGACCTGGGCGTGCACACAGGAGGCGCATGAGGCGTGCCAGGCGTTAGCCAGCACCTGACCAGGCTTCAGCCATTAAACCTTTTTATGCATTGAAATGCTGTAGTGGACTTTTTTTTCCTTTTTTCGTGTTTGCACTTTTTACATAAGATAACATATTATACTTTACTAGATACTGTCGTCAAAGACAGGTGTTTCCACACCCAAAGGGCATTCATGAAAGTATGAGGAAAACTCTGCTTTCCAAGTATCTTCAAATATTTAAAGATAAACTTCATACTTCATAAGAAAAGTACTTTAATGACTAAGACTAAGGCTTGATCCCCGCTACTGGCATTACATACTGTCGCTGTGTCCTTGGGCAAGACACTTCACCCACCTTGCCTATGTGACTGTGTGACAGGCTTTTAATGATGCCAGAAAACATACGTATGTAATAATCAGACAGTTCTAGTTGAGTTTTGAAAAGCTGCCCATAAATGGACTGTGTTTTAGTTAAAATTTTAAAAGTTAGCAAATCACAATTTTTAGTTTACATTTATTTTTAGGGTTTCTGCAGGGTTCAATTTAAGTCCTTTTTATACCTTTTTACGACCATTGTTCCTGAACATTACACAGGTAGTTGTATCAAATGTATGTGACATATTTAAGATCTGTTTAAACATATTTAAGACCTAATACTCTGCATCTTGGCAAATTTAAGACCTTTTAAGGTCTTTTAAGGTCTTAAATAATAATTTTTGATTTTAGGAATTTTTATTTTTTTATTTTTTACTTTTTAAGAATCTGCAGAAAGCCTGTATTTGACCTTTATTTAACCATGAAAGTCCCAGATTAATGATATTCTTTGCAGGGGACCCCTGGCCCCATTGGGGATTGTACTTGTTTTTGGCAGTATGCACGGGAAGAAAGGGCAAACTCCACAACCTGCTGTAGTCTTGGTTAGTTCTTGTCACCTAATAGATTAAAAATCCTAGCCCGTGACCAGTTGTTTCTAATCTCTGTCTGCACCACGAGAACCTCCTCTGAGTTACGACCATGTTTTTAACAGAAATCCCTTATGTCTCAGAATTTTTAGATTCTAAGTCGTTGCACATTTAAATTTATTTGTTTTTGTCGGGTACAGATTTTGACTTCTTTTGTTTCTTATTGTAGGAAAACTCTTTTTTCACCCAGGAAACAGGTGATGGAAAAAACACAAAGTCATGGACCAAAGCTGATTATAGATTTACAAAAAGAATTAGTGCTCCCCAATGTTCACCAAACAATAGGCCTAAAAGATTACGGCTAATTCAGAGGCACACAGGCACACGTCCTGGCTTCAACTCAGACATCACATGCTGCATGCAACGTGACTAAACCCTCACACTCAGGAATACGCTGTAAGAAAATGGTTCTAGTCCTTGTCTATACATCTGTCCAGATTTTTATGAATAGAAAATGGTATTTTAAAAATATATTCCTGTCCACATGATGCACTGGGCAAAAATATTACAAAGTACACCTAATTCTGCTGGACAGAACAAGTTTCCATGCTCCTGCAGGTGGCACTAAAGGACATTTGTGTGAATAGAGTCAGAGGCTGTTTAGTTTTGTGTAATGTAACTGTTAAAACACTACAGAGGTGTCCACAGTGAATTCTCTCCTCTGCTTCCTCATCTCTCACACAGACTAACTTCCTGTCCTGGCAGCTGTACCCTCAGCCACATCCTCCTACTCTTACATTCATTATCCCTCCTCTGATGAACTGATCCTGTCCATCCTCGACATGAACAGAGAGAGCCTGTAACACCGAAGTTCAATCCCCAACATTGGCATTTAGTGATGACTGATCTACTAAAACAAATAAAAACATAACATGTTGTAAACTGTGTTCATGTCATGTTCATTCACATGCTCTGATCCACTTTTCTTTTTTTTCCGTGAAAACAGCCATGTTCACAGAAAACACATACAGATCCTCTGCTCCACAAAGGCACAAAATGCCAGCCACGCTTCAGTCGGTCTGCCCCAGGGCAGCTGTGGCTACAGAAGTAACTGTGTGACTCCACAGTGAGGAGTAAATGAATAATGCACCAAATTGTAAAGTGACTTTGAGTGTCTAGAAAAGCGCTGTATAAAACTGTTGCATTATTATTCCATGACTTGTTCAAGATCTGCAAAATAGCAGATGTATTAGCAGTGAGTGCTAGTCTTTAATCTCTAGACTTACAGTAATAATGTTATTTATGCAGCATTACAACTGAGAACAGTCTTGGAAAGTTTGTCTTTACTCAGTATTGAATATAAATTTAAATGTCTAAAGCTTTAGCTCTGTACTGTGCTTCCGTTTTAGACACTGGCACATTTTTTAACATTGTGGTTAAAGAGACTGTTAAAAATGAAGTTAATTAACTGAGTGTAACCTGTGCTCCTATGCTCTGTTTTATAAGCAACAAAATAGTGTTGTTTTTTATTATTATTCTATTTTGTTCAAACGTTGGCAGTAGATGGAATGTATTAACCTGTTTTCCACCCCTAAATTATCCATTATCCTCATTGCCACCCCAAGATTTTTTCTCTACAACCTAAATTTGGGAAATGTTGGGGCGTTTTTAAAATTTAAATAAAATGAAAACTGTTTGAAAACGTTTTTCAATTCACATGAGCGAATGTTTTATTCCCAATAGAACATAGATAACAAAACATATGTTTACCTGCCCCTGTCCCAACTGAGACCTGTAGGCAGCACATTTGAAAAGAGCTCATTTTGTGATAAAAGTGTCACATTTCTCAGAGTAAACATTTGTTATGTTATCTGTGTTCTATTGGGAATAAAATATTGGCTCATGTGATTTGAAAGTTTTTTAGTTTTCATTTTATTCAAATTTAAAAATGTCACATTTCCGGAATTCAGGTTGTGCACAAAGTAACACGTTTATAAAACCTCTCACCTTCCTCAAATCCGTCCCTGAAGGATCCGGACCGGCTCATAGTCCTGGTCTTGTCATCCAGAGACATGCAGGACGTCCTGAGTCTGGAGTCCTGGTCGAACGGAGTGTCCTGATTGGTCAGACTGTTATTCCTGAGTCCAGTCAGGTTCATCTGGGCACTTGAGGTCGGACTGGAGGCTACCAACGGAAAACAAACATTACATTCAAATACTTCAAATCCTACTACTACTGCTACTACTACAACTATTACTACTACTAGTACCACTATTGCCACTACTACTACTATTACTACTACTACTGCTACTACTACTACTACTACTACTACTACTACTACTACTGCTACTACTACCCTGAAGTCGTACCGAGTTGTCCAAAGTTGAACCTGGTCCCTGAAGGTGAGGTGAGGCTGGACCCAGGTGAAAAAGGGTCCTGGAGCCCGCTGACGGAGTGGGACCTCAGCCAATCACGTGCCTCATCCTGGCTTCGCAGCTGAGGGGCGGGACCGTACCTGGGAAATAGCCAATCATATGTCAGCTTTCAGTAACCACAGTTCTTAAAGGGGAAGTGACACTGGCTGGGTTTCTGTCAGCGGATTTTAATATCACTGTTGCTTTAAAATGATTCAGTGCTTCTCAGACTTTTCACACCAAGTACCACCTTTATACTAAACCAGGACTAAACCAGGACTAAACCAGGTTTAAACCAGGACTAAACCAGGACTACATCAGGTTTAAACTACACCCAAACTGGGTCTAAACTCTGAACAAACCAAAACTAAACTAGAATCAACCCAGGACTACAACAGGTCTAAACCAGAACAAAACCAGGTCAAAACAAGGCCCGAATCAGGACTAAACTAGAACTAAACCAGGACTAAACCAGGACTAAGCCAGGACCAAACCAAGTCTAACCCAAACCAGGTCTAAACCAGGACAAAACTAGAAGTAAACCAGGACTAAGCCAAAACTAAACCAGGATTAAACCAGGTCTGGGTGTAATTAAGCTAAAGCAGACTACTGAGTCCTACCAGAAGAAGCCTGGAAGAAGCACCTGGACCACAGCTTGAGAACCACTAAAACAACCAGGTTAAATCCTGTATCAGGTTTAATAAAAGATCTATTGTGTCTGCTCCCTTTATGAAGCTGTTCTGAGGAAACCCAACCAGTGTCACGATCTGGAGCTCAAACTCTGTGTTTCTGAGCTCAGACAACATGATCTCACCGGGAAAACACCAGATCTGAATCAACAAAGTCAGGGTTTGTTCTTGTAAGCAGCGCATTAGTGACATACAGGATCAGAATCAGAGCTCTGCACCACAAAAAGCCAAAGGAACAGAAGCACAAACCGAGGGACGACTGCCACAACGACGACACAGCGGAGAAGCAACAACGTCTTCACAAAACAAACAACTGAGAAATGTGCAGAAATAAACCAGAGGGAAGGCGGACAGCAGCAGCAGAGAGGAGAGAGGAGGGGAGTGAGGAGAAGAGAGAGGAGAGAGGAGGGGAGTGAGGAGAGGAGAGAGGAGAGAGGAAAGAGGAGCGAAGTGAGGAGAGGAGAGAGGAGAAGAGAGAGGAGACAGGAGAGAGAGGTGAGGAAAAGAGAGGAGAGAGAAGGAGGTACCTGAGTCCCTTCTTCGGGAGAGTGTTTCGGCCACAGTTCACACCGCTGTGGAGATACACAGCAGCTTCAGACAAACGCAAAATAAACCAGGAGAAAAAAACTGAGAAGGCACAGAGAGGAGGGCTGTGACGTCCATCACAGGTCACACACTGAGCCAGGTCATGGGCCGGGGACACTGGGAGTGTTCAGAGGTGTGGAGAAATGAATAACATTTACTCAAGTAACTTAATTGTACTTTTAAGAGTAGTTCTGTGGTGGGAGTAGCTCAGTAGGCAGAGTCATTCATCCACTAAACAGAAGGTTGGTGATTTGAATACTGCCATCAGCACTGCATACTGCCATTGTGTCTTCAAGTAATGTTGTCTGTAATGCACTGCTTGTGTAGGAACAGTTAAGATGTTTTAAACTCATAAGAAGTACTGGATTTGAAGGAACCTGGCAGAGGGACAGATACTTTCCCAGTAAGATGAGAAGACTAGCAGCCAATGACAGCTCACACCTTTTCTATGTGATAAGTCAAAGCTCTTTTATTTCATAGGCTTAACTTTCAATTACTCTGTAAAGCTTCAATAAAGATAGTGCATCATGGCTTTATGTGTAAACATATACAATGTATTTTATTATTCTTATTTTATGTCCCTCTACGGACCAGGTGCTCTGTGTTCTTAATAAAGTTTGAATGAATGAATGAATGACTTTCACATCAAAGTCTTTCACTGTTTGCTCTTTAGAGACTAAAGTGCTTGCTTTGAATAATATTTCACTTGGTCTACAAAAGACCAAGTGAAATTATTGTTATTATTATGATAATATGATGATCTAAATAATTATAAAGCCCAGTGCAGAGGTGAGATGGACAGAAGTGAACAGCAGTGAACTCAGTGAGTGGGCTCATGCTGTGGATGTGACACACTCGACCACCAGGGGGCGTCACCACCAGGCACACCAGGGGAAGACCACTGACAGCAGACACTGACACAACCAGACTTCTTTCAGACATTCATTCATCTCTCCCAGTGACACACAACATGTCAATCCAAGTTGTTGCCAAAAAAACCAACAACACAGAGTTAGCCTGAGGCTGCAACACAGAGCTGTTGGGTCTGGACTTTCCTGTTTGGTTTGGACCAAATCCTCAGGTGTGATGAGTAAGTCTCATATGAAAACAGTGTGCTGTGCCTTTGGGTTAAGGACATGAATGGGTTCATGGGATTGATGAGTTGCTTGAATGGTAGTTCATGGTTGGTGAATAAATAAGTGAAATGTATTGTAAACATCTTTAAACTATATTAGCTCTGAAAACTAGAACGTTTTTGTGTCAGCGGTTGGCGATAGGGATAATCCAGAGCCTTCTCTCTTTCGGCAGTTGGCCTTTGACGTCATTTCCATTTTTGGAAGTAGCTCAAGCCATCGGTGTTCTCAACAGTGAGACAATGAACGGCTTGTAAAATGCAGAATATTTTCTAAACGTTTGTGGCTTAAAAAACTTTCATCTTTGGGGTATAAATGAGTTACGAAGCACTTAAATAGAGGTTGTATGTGTTTTAAGGCTTAAAGGTACTGGAAGCAGCATGTGCTCGTACTGGTTTGAAATCAGTGCTGTAACCTAATTAAAACCTTTAATGCTGTGAACGTGTAGTGTTAATCATCGCGGAAGCCAAGCTAATGTTTCCATGTTGAGGACCACATGTATTTAAGCTATTTGTGTCGAGTGTCCCACACGTTCAATGTATCTGATATTTGTTTTGTTTTTCTGGGTGTTGCACATACAAAAACAAATACATAAAGGAGAACTTCTAAATAAGAAAATAAAGTTGTGTGCTGAGTCCTCTTTATATTTGTTCACTAGCTGGATAGCAACACAGAGTCCTGTGTTGTGAGGACAGCATACAGTGTTTGCTTTGTATTGTGTTTAAATCTAGTTAAAACTCACAACATAGTGACCTGCTCTCCTTTTTTTTTTTTCAAAGACACCACAAAAACACATTAAAGTTGTGTCGACCAACAACCAATAGGAGAAATCCTAGGAGCAGTGGCCGCTCTAAGGCTACAACCTGTAAAGTTTTACCTAAAAAACACTTTTAAAAGAATGATTAGACAGCTCTGTGTAGCAGCAACCTGAAGGTGAACCTGTCTCAACCACAGCCATAGGGATTTACCTGTCCTGCTTCCGAGGAAGAGTGTTTCTAGAGAAAAGAGGACTAGCCAAGGGAGACGAAAGAGGACTGAGGAGGACAACAAGAGGAAAGCAGAAGAGAAGTTTAGAGAAAACAAGGAACAACTGCTGTGGAGTCAGAAATACAACAGCACCATGTTCAAAAAGCAAATCTGCACTGAACTGAGCTAGAAACAGCACTCAGGAGAACCTAGCTGGACTTTTTCCAGATCTGAGCCAGGATCTTGGTCAGGAGAACCTAAAGCTGGACTGTTCTCCAGATCTGAGCCAGGATCTTGGAACATTTTAATTCTGAACCTAAAGAATTACCCGCCCCCCTTGCTCACCTCTCGGACATCCCCGGCTTGACGCTCCCGGTTCGTCCCAGGACGGGGATGTTGTCGTCCCGCTGGTTGGTGCCGCTGCCTGCACTCATCATGTCTATGGACTCGCTGCTGGTGTGCATGCTGCTGACTGAGGGGTAACCCACGCTCCCTGTCCCGACGAGGCCCAGGGTCCCCTCTCTGCTCGGGACCGAGGAGGTGCTCAGGGTTCCGTCTCGGCTCGGGACAGAGGAGATACTGAGAGTTCCGTCTCTGCTTGGGACGGAGGAGGTGCTCATGGAGGTGCCCCAGGTCAGGCTACCGGAGGGGCCTGTGGAGGAGTAGACTGACCCGGGACTGGATGCCTGGGAGGAGGACAGAGAAGAAATGTTTTAGGTTATTCTTGTAATCCCGATTAATTACTAGACCAGGGCTCAGAGGGAGTACAGGATTTCATCTCTACTGTTTGCCGATAGCGTTGTCCTGCTGGCTTCATCGAACCAGGACCTTCAGTGCGCACTGGGGAGAGTTGAGTCCTCCTCAAGCGGAGGAGTTCAAATATCCCAGGGTCTTATTCAGCGTCTGCCAAAAGGCAAAGCTCTCGATTTCCAGTCAATCTACGTTCCTCCTCTCACCAGTATGAGATCTTGTCCTTTTAGTCTTGACCAGGGCTTGACATTACTGTTTTTGCTTAAGAGTTCTTCAAAACTTACTGGCCATTTAGGATTTTTACTAGCCATAATTTATAAGCTGTTTCATGTATAGTACCTGATAAAACAATAAGTGTAACAATGAGACACTATGGCAGGGTTTCTGAATGGCTCAACAAGTTGAATTTAGGACTTTTTTCGACCTTTTTAAGCATAAATCCAACCAGACAAAAAGGCGAGTGAGACTGACTGTGTTACCAGCCAAAATATAAATCTACCTGTGTTTGTCTGGCTGGCGAGTGTTAATGTCAAGGCCTGGTTATTACCCACCACTCCAAAACCGAAAAGACAAGATTCTGGATACAAGCGGCCAAAATTAGTTTCCTCTAGGATGGCTGGGTGCTCTCTTAGAGATAGGGTGAGGGTCTCAGAGTAGAGCCACTGCTCCTCCACATCGAGAGAAGCCAGCTGAGGCTTATTGTACTTTTATCCACTTTTGTCTTTTAATTGTTTTATCATTTTATTGCTTTATACTGTTGTGTTTTATTGATTTTATTGTAATTTGTCTTGTTCAGTCTGTACAGCACTTTGGTCACCTCTGGCTGTTTTTAAATGTGCTTTACAAATAAATTTGATTTGATTTGATTTGGGCATCTGTTTTGAACCTGATGTGGCAAAACAGATGCCATCTGAGTCAGAACTGTTCCTGGTGGAAGTGTTCTCAGCATGTCCCACCAGGAGGAGGACTTTACACAAAGATAACAGTCAATATAACACAATGCTCACCTGTGACATGAGTTTTTACAGTGCAGGGAATAATGCCAAACTATAGACCTGACCAAAATTATTTTCTCCTTTTGTTGTCACAGCTTTGTCATTCATCAGACAACAGTCAAACAACCAGGTCTGAGTCACTTGTACCACCAGAGTTACAGTCAGTGATAGTGAACAGTGAGAGTGATAGTTTTATAAAGTCGCAGATGTTGTGTTGAAACTGGAGCCGTCTGAGTGATTCAGAGATATGAGGTAAAATATGAATCAGAGAAACATGTGGAAAGAGTCATGTTCAAACAAAACAGTTCAGAAGGTCAGGAAGGAAGAAGTTACTGATGGTTTTACACCATTTCACTGTTTCATATGTTTTTGTTATTTCATGAAAGGAAATGTGTAGAAGTCAGTGCTGAGAGCAGAGATGTTGTGTGGTTTAGAGACAGTGGCTCGGAGGAACAGACAGGAGCAGAGCTGGAAGATGTTTCTGTTCTAATCCATCAGAGGCACCTCTCATGTGAGAGGTTTTGGAGTTACCATCTAGTCTGAGATGGTTTGGTACAGAGGAGGGATACTGAATACACTGTAAATAAAAAAAGGCAACAGAATCCTTAAGCTCCCTCTTTCTTTTTTTTTTTTTTTTTTTAGTTTTGGGGCCAACTCAAAATCTCATGTTTTCAACAAATAATATTTTTTGTTCAATTTAACATTCATAGTATGTCTAAAAACTTTAAATTTTAAGTTTTACTCACTATCATTATTATTATTATTATTATTATTATTATTATTATTATTATTATTATTATTATTATTATTTTTACTCTTACAGTCAACGGACTATCCATTGTTCAGAAAAAGTATTATGATTGATAACAATAATTTTAAACGTATTTTACAAAATTTAACAAAAGATCTTTTTTTCATGTTTTTTTTTTTGTTGGTTTTGTTTTTTTACAGTGATATGAGTAGAAGAATGCTTAACAAACTTAGCACTAGGCTTAGAGGAAGACCAAGAGGAGGTTTATGAATGTAGTAAAGAGAGCATGAACTTAGTTAGAGAAGAGGATGCAGAGGATTCCCTGTGGACTCCTCTGAAGGGGACAGTCCAGAGGAGAAGGTTAGTCCGAGTCTAGACCCCTGTACTCACCTGTTCACTGCCCATAGTCCCGGTGCAGCGTCCTGGGAATAGGGGACTGCTCACATCACTCTCTATCCCGCCTACATCTGGGGAATCCACCACTGTGATCACATGACTGCCTGTGGTGGTGGCATGGGGGTTGGAGATCACCGTGGAGTTCTTCATGTTTTCAGCTGTGGTGATGGGAGCCTGTTTACTGGGCTTCCCTCCAAACAACCTTCAGGCCAGGAAACAGAGCGAACACAGCCAGGGTTAGCAGAGATTAGAGGAGACAAATGAAGGAACTAGGACAACACAGAGGACATGAAGAGACAGAAGAAGAATGCTGTCTCCAGTTGGACAAATAAAATAATCCTGGTTTAGGGGTAACCCATCCTTTAATGCCCCTGGAGCAACCTGTCAGGATCAGATATCAGATATGTATAGATTCAGATCCCTTCTCTGTAATCTGGTCAGGAGAACCTAAAGCTGGACCCTTCTCCAGCTCTTGAGCCAGGATCCTGGTCAGGAGAACCTAAAGCTGGACCCTTCTCCAGATCCTGAGCCAGGATCCTGGTCAGGAGAACCTAAAGCTGGACCCTTCTCAAGATCCTGAGCCAGGATCCTGGTCAGGAGAACCTAAAGCTGGACCCTTCTCAAGATCCTGAGCCAGGATCCTGGTCAGGAGAACCTAAAGCTGGACCCTTCTCAAGATCCTGAGCCAGGATCCTGGTCAGGAGAACCTAAAGCTGGACCCTTCTCCAGATCTTGAGCCAGAATCCTGGTCAGGAGAACCTAAAGCTGGACCCTTCTCCAGATCCTGAGCCAGGATCCTGGTCAGGAGAACCTAAAGCTGGACCCTTCTCCAGCTCTTGAGCCAGGATCCTGGTCAGGAGAACCTAAAGCTGGACCCTTCTCAAGATCTTGAGCCAGGATCCTGGTCAGGAGAACCTAAAGCTGGACCCTTCTCCAGATCCTGAGCCAGGATCCTGGTCAGGAGAATCTAAAGCTGGACCCTTCTCAAGATCCTGAGCCAGGATCCTGGTCAGGAGAACCTAAAGCTGGACCCTTCTCCAGATCTTGAGCCAGAATCCTGGTCAGGAGAACCTAAAGCTGGACCCTTCTCCAGATCCTGAGCCAGGATCCTGGTCAGGAGAACCTAAAGCTGGACCCTTCTCCAGATCTTGAGCCAGAATCCTGGTCAGGAGAACCTAAAGCTGGACCCTTCTCCAGATCTTGAGCCAGAATCCTGGTCAGGAGAACCTAAAGCTGGACCCTTCTCCAGATCTTGAGCCAGGATCCTGGTCAGGAGAACCTAAAGCTGGACCCTTCTCCAGATCTTGAGCCAGGATCCTGGTGAGGAGAACCTAAAGCTGGACCCTTTTCCAGATCTGAGCCAGAATCCTGGTCACAAGTACCTAGCTGGACTCTTCTCCAGATCTGAGACAGGACTAACTGCAAGACTAACATGTTCATACTAAATCAAAGAATTGATTCATTACACCCAGACCTGTTTTTGTGGATACTGTTCAAACAAAAGAGCACTCAGTCAGACCAAGACAGAAGTAACGACAAGACATGAATCCATTTCTTTGTTTCTGTGTAAACTGATCCTAGGTGTTTTATCATTATCGGTGCCCAGACAATCTGACGACACCAGCTCCTGTACAGACTTGAACTAAACTCAGAGGAAAAAAAGTGTTTAATCAGCATGTATCCAGTAATGATAAAGTGCTGTGAGTAAGACTGACTCCAGTTCAGGCCTGTTTGGTTTAAGTGAGGTCAGACAGAAAGAGAGAGAGAGACGCTGCAGAATCCCAGAGACAGTGAATGCAGCACACTGTTAAGTTTGTAACAGAATCTGGGTTTGTGGGTCGGCTATAACAAGAGAAAAACAGGAAGAAACTAACTCAAGTATAAAGTTAACTTGGAATTAAACTGAATTATATAGTCTTCAAAACGCCAAGCTTAGTGATCCTAAACTAAAAGACTAGACCAAAACTAACAAGGAACTAATCCGGGACTAAACCAGGACTAAACCTAGGTAAAATCAAATTAACTAACTAAACCCAAGTCTAAACCAAGTCCAGAGGTGGGTAGAGTTGCAAAAATTGTACTCAAGTAAGAGTACTGTTACTTCAAAATAATATTACTCAAGTAGGAGTAAAAAGTGTGATACAACTACTCCTAGAAGTACAGTACTTTTGTTAGAGGTCCTCAAGTAAATGTAGGTCAAGACTCAACTAAGTTAGAACCCAGGACTGAATCACAACTAGACAAGGATTAAAACCAGGACTACAAGTGCGGAGATGGAGCAAAAGAGGTGCCATAAAGACTACCCCAAATAATAATGAAAAAAAGGAGCTTGTAGAATTTGAAGTTAAACATGAAGGTCATCTGAACAAGGTTTGTTTTAAGAAAACGTTTCACATTTGAGTCATTTTTATTGTACAGTTTCTACAGGTAAAATGATCAAGCCTTTGGGATAAAGGGCGAAATGTCTTTTCCAGATGACCTTCATGTTTAACCTTTTTTACTGAATTCTCCTGGATGACTGAGAATTTACACAGATGTCTTTGGGTTTTTTTTAGAGGCATTTAATTAACTCTTGATGTCTTTTTAAAATATTTCAGATGTCATTTCTTATAGATATTTTTTATTTATCCATCAACCTATCAATATTTTACTGAAATCCTGAAATCATTGTTATTATGATTGTTATGATGGAGATAAAATGTCCCATGACCCACTTTTGGATTCTGACTATAAGTTTAACTGTTCTAACTGTAATTTTATTTGTATGTAACTTTTTTACACGTATTATAAGGTGGAGGCTTTAAAATAAGCCCTTTTGGGGTTTTTTGCCTCTCCCCTGCACTTACACTGCTCTTTTTTCTATACATTTTGTAAATGTACATGGTAATTTTTATTATGTGTAAAATAAATAATAATAAAAATAACAACAACAACAAAAAACCCAGACATAAACCTGGTCATGTGTTCACTCACCTGCGTAATGTTGGAGATGACACCTGCTGCCGTCCTGTGAGCCCCACACTTCCTGTTCCTGTCTCCACCCCTTTCTCTCGGTCCGTCTGATTGGTCAGAATAAGCCCTGCCCCATTCAGTTTTCCCATATTGTTCTTATTGGTCACCGACAGCACTGCCGCCTCGATGCTACTTGTGGACGACCTGTTCCCGTTCCTCGCGGCTGCCCCGGATCGCCCCGGCCTGGGCAGGCTGCGGTACTGCAGCGTGGACCGGGCGCTCATGGGTAAAAAGCCGTCGTCGTGGTGGCCCAGGGTACCGCCCACTTCCTGCCCACCAGATTTTAAACCTCCGGCTAAAGACCTGGCTCCAGATTTGGGCAGTTTCCCCAGAGTAGCCGACCCACTGGTGATGGTGGCTCCGCTGGCCGTGACCATCGTGACCACGCCCTGCTTCTTGAAGCCAAAGGAGGAGGTGGAGCTGGGGGTTCGGGACGACAAAGCGGCGGGCTGGGGGTCCGACACAGTCTGGGTTAAAGGGAGGTTTGTCGTGGTTCGGTTTGAAGAAAGTGAAGACTTTCTGGACTCGTCCGACGTAGGAGATAATCTGCCCTTCTCAGAGACCTTGATGTCATCTGTTTTAGCTTCAAAAACAAAAAATAAAATAATTATCTGTCTCTGTTTGTTTGTGGAGTCTGTTGCATTAGATCATTAAAATTATCAGTAATGTATTTGAACCACTTTATTTTTTAAATTTTTTTATTTTTTTTACTTTTCCACATTTATTTAGTGTTAGTTCACAGGGTCTGGCATCGACCTGGTCTTGATTTCCTTTGGTCACGGACCCTGAAAATCTTGGTCTTGTCTTGGTCTCAGTTCACTCTATACTCGAACTGGTCTTGGTCTCGATTACGGTCTTGACTACAGCACTAAGTTTAGCTATTTCTAAATGTTTCCAAAATATGAAAGCAGAAACCTAAGGCAGCCAGAAAAGCAGACAAAGAGCCAGTAATGTGACTATTTTATCGGAAACTGCGGTGAGTCAACCATGCCCTGACCTTGACAAAGGCCTGAAGCCAGGACACACGTTTTAGCTTGTTTTTAATGAAATATCTTTGGCCAACAAAATGTTTTTATCTATCCAGATAGCTCTGCCTCAGTTTCCTGCTTTAATTAGATGAAGGGAGATCCCAAAAGAAAAGATTGCCAAAGGGATACAGCTTTTTACTGTTTGTCATATCCATGTAAAAATGTCTTATACCATTACTTTTCTGACAAAGTATTTTTACACAGGACCTACAAGGCTGGGTTTGGGACAGTGTAGTATTAGTACCAGTAGTCCTCCTAGTAGTAGTTGTCCAAAACCGTTAATTTGGTCTTCCATGCTTATAAACAGACCAGTGTGTAAGGGTTGTACCTTGACATGTTTCCATGGTCACTGTAGTCACTCTACTACTCCAGGTCTGTGAAGACTCTCACTCATCGAGGCTAACTGAATCTCAACAAAAGGTAAAAAGAAGTCATCTGGACTTGGGTTTTCAAAGTAGAAGACATTGTGCCTATATTCAAGAGGCTTTCTCAATTTTGAAATTGAACAGGTAAGAGCTGGGTTATATGCTCCTAGTAAGGAGAAGTTTTGGACCCGAAACTAAATTCTATTGGTTCAGAAGACTTAAAAGACTTGAAAGAGGCTCAGTAGTTTTGGGTAATTAGGAGTCCTCTGTCCTCAGCTCGAGTGAGGGGGACAATCGTTAACCCTCCTGGGCCTGGTCAGCTCCTTCAGATGTTAAAGACCTGAGTGAAACTGGTTTGTTTTGTTTGGGTTTCAGGAGACTGTTGTAAACAGATGGAAAGTTGTATCTGAGTCCACCGTTTCTGTTCAAGAAGGTTTTTCTTCAAAGATTGCTTCATTGACTCAGACCGTCCTTTCGCTCCGGCTAAGACTTGAACCTCACTGTCCTCAAAGGAGTGGTTTGTGGCCTTCAGGTGGAGGTGTACTGCAGACTCTGGTTCACAGGAGTTGGCCCTGCAGTGTTGGTATAACCGCTTGTGCAGAGGTTGTTTGATTTCTCCAAAGTACTGTTATTGCATTTCTCACTGCAGTGGATGGAGTAGACAACATTGCTCTGTTTGCAACAAATTCAGTTGACTTCTTTTGTTGTGATTGAATTAGCCTGGTTGAGTGAGAATCTTCACAGACATGTTTCCTCTAATTTTGGGAAAGATACCATTCAGCTGGTACAAGAATTGAAGAAGACTGCAAGATCTACCTCAGGTTTAACATAAGAGCCAGACAGAACAGCCTGATCCCAAAGAACTTACAGCTGGCCGCATGAGTAAAAGGACACAGAAAACATCCTGCAGAGAGCTTGAACCCAGCTGTTGCGAAAGGATCAGACAGACTCATTTTCAATAAAGAACCTGACGAATAGACTGAAATACTTTAAGACAAGACCTACCCACTGAGCTACAGAGATAATGCATAACCTAGCGAACAAAAGCCAACATATTGAAGTCAAACTAACTATTAGAATAATAAACTTCTGTGAAAGTGTGTGCAGTACCTGTGTGGTGTCCCTTGAGGGCGCTGTTCCCAGAGCTGCTGGTTGTGGAGTTACTGCTGGTGCTCTTGGTCCTTGGGGAGGTGACACCGACCTGAGCGCTCATGCCCCGCCTCCAAGAGCCAGTCTGGGACACGGTCTGGTTCTTTCTTCCTGAACCTCTGGAGATCGGGAGGTCCATGTCTGCCCCTCCCTCCGTGGACCAGGACTGAACCGAACTGTGCTTCTCTGCATCAGTCACCGGCTGCAAACGTGAAGAGGTAAATAACATTAACAAAATTAGACCAGGATTAGATCGGGACTAAACCAGGACTAAATCAGTACTAAACCAGGTCTAGTCCTTTGTGCAGGCCTGTTCAGTCTGTGTCTTCATGGTTAATTTCTGATATAATCCTGCCTTAGTCCTTGTTTATCCCAGTTTAGTTCTGCTTAAAGATGGCACTAGGAGTAAAAATCTCTGACAGTGAACAAGTCCATCTAAGCAAACATTTAATCTCAACAGGTCCCACACAGAAATAACCATGAAGCTCTCAGGGTTAAATGTGCTGACGCATTTACAGAAAGCCGTCCTCAGGATTACCCGGCGGGCCGCAGTAACAGTGTGACAGCCTGAGCTGGTTAAGAGGAGCCCACAAACTGCAGTAATTGTGTTAAATGTTGGAGCTGCGGTCATAAAACACAGGAGTCTTTAGCAAACACTTAGCAACAGGCCGTAAACCAGGCCTCCCTCCGACATGAGGACTGGGACTCAGGGCAGTTCTGTTAAAGTGTGTCCCAATGTTCTTGAATACAGAAGTGGAACAACAAAACGCAATATGCAAATGTCTCCAGACTTAAACCCCATAAAAGACAGTTTGGGACAAACTGGACTGAGCGAAAGCAAAGCAACAGCTTTATGGAACTTCTGCAGAAGAGTTGGGAAGAACATTCTGGGGAATATTTACAGCGCACTCACATATAGGGCCATTTGGGGAGGGGTCTTAGTCCCTCGATGATCCCCACTCACACCTGCACTAAAAAGACCCATGCCACGGCCCGGTTACATCGTCAGGTCTGGGAATGACAGGCTCCTACATCATCATGGTGCACTGTTTGCTTACAAGACGTGCGAAAGCGCTAACACATCCTCTGCAGTAAAAAACAGCATAACAACAGCGGCATTAAGTATCTGTTCTATTGAGTCTGCAATGAGTCCCGTTTGTGAGACACAGACTTTCGTCGCATTTGGGAATAAGCTAGCCAGGCTGGCCAGACAAACTCTTTTCCTATTCTATACAAAGACGTTAGTCTGGTCTCTTCGCTTAAATTTTGTTTCCATGGATGGAATAACCACAAGTGGAGTAACCAATCAGAGAAACAAAGGGTGGGACATAGGCAGTGCACTGGTGATCTGTATCGAAAACAAACACAGACAAAGACAAAAATCCCACAGAGGACTGAACAAGGACAGGTGATGAAGGAAAGCACTAAATGCCATTAATCAGCTCAAATAAGTCATTAGATTAGCTCGATAGCCAGTGCTACCTTGGTTATTCCATATTTGTAGGGCTTAGATACAGTTTCTTTAATCATGAGTAGTTTAATTTTCCACCATTGTAGCCGGATTATAGAGGTGTCTGTCTTTTGAATTGTTGGCACGGTCTGCTGCAAAGAAATGTAAACAAACCGCTTCAGATGTTTTTCAGATCTGCAGAGACTTCATATAAGCAGGTCTAAAGTTCACCTTTTCACAACAGCGGCCCCTCAGACGGTTACGGCCCATTTCTCCTCTGTTTGTACTCGCAACAAAAGGCTGTTACAGGAGTCCAGGTGGAACCACACAGACAGGGATAGACCTATTCACTAAACAAACACTTCACCCGCCGCTCATAAAGGAACACATATTTCTCCTGTTGACTGAAGAGATGATGGCGCAGAGGAGAAACACTGAGAGAAACGTGACCTTTAGAGAGATTTAGGATGGTGTGGGAAAGAGAGATTGGTCTGAAGTCTGCACAGAGGAGGGACGTCTGCAGTGAGAGCTTCTCGCAACAAGAAATGAACGATGAACAATGTAACTTAGCGGTGTCTGACTCAGCAGTATGTCGGGAAATGGCACAAGACCAGGACTAAAATAAGTTTATTGGTTTGGCCTCAAGAAGTAAAATTATGTTTTAGACCAGTGGTTCTCAAACTGTGGTACAGCTCCCACTGGTGGCACACGGGTTACTTCTGGAGGTATGCAGTCCTGATTTGAAAATTTGAAGCTTGGATCACTGGTTAGTCCTAGTTTAGTCCTGGTTTTGTCCATGTCGGTGTGGTCCCTGTTTCGAGCTTCTTTAGTAATGAGTCTTTCTGTGCTAATACCTGTTTGATGCCTGAGTTTAGACCTGGGTTTAGGCTCCTTTTAGTGCATTTAAGATACTTGAAAGGCCAAGGATATTCTGAGAATCGGTGTGAGGGTCTTCCATAATGTTCCTGTGCAAAAACATGTTCTTTCCACCACTAATTTATACAAGGCTTTGTGCTGCATTTAACCTTATAATTTAGATATATTTCAAGTATTTTAGTCCTGGTTTAGTGCTGTTTCCCCTTATTTTTACTCATTTAATGTTATTGTTATCAATGTTTTGTTTAGGCATCATTCAGTTACACAGAATTTTGTTGCAGAAACAACTAGGACATGATATAATCCTGGAGAGTCTTTCTCAGTCTCCAGATTTAAATCCCACTGAAACTCTTGGGTGGGATTTAAAGAAGGCAGCGACAGCACAGAGGCCATCAAACATCACTGAGCTGAACGCTTTTTCAGCTGAAGAATGGCCATAAATTCCAGTCAAGATGTGTATGAAGTTTGTTAGAAGTGAAACAATGCTTCACAAAGTACAAAGCAGACTTTCTTTAGACCTGGTTTAGACCTGATTTAGTCATGTTTTAGCCCTGGTATTGACCTGGTTTAGACCTGGTTTAGGTCTCTCCAGATTTAAATCCCAGTGAAATTCTTCAGTGGGATTTAAAGAAGGCCATCAAACATCACTGATGCTTCTGCAGCTGAAGAACTGGCAGAGACTGAGGCTGGTGAACACAGAATATATTTGTGTGTGTGTGTAGCTCTGTATTGAGTATTTACAGTGTGCAGTGAGAGTGACCTGATTTAGGCCACATTCCTATAACTGAGACTGGAATGTCACACTGATCTGAACTGACTCTGACCTGACCTTACTGTGGACTCTGTGGAGACAGGACTACAGTGTCTCCAGAGACTCTACAGGGTCCACAGAGACTACAGGGTCTACAGAGACTGAAGAGGGTCTACAGAGACTCTACATGATCTACAGAGACTGTACAGGGTCTACAGAGACTCGACATGATCTACAGAGACTCTACAGGGTCTACAGAAACTCTACAGGGTCTACAGAGACTCTACATGGTCTACAGAGACTACAGGGTCTACAGAGACTGTAGAGGGTCTACAGAGACTTTACATGATCTACAGAGACTCTACAGGGTCCACAGAGACTACAGGGTCTACAGAGACTGTACGGGGTCTACAGAGACTCGACATGATCTACAGAGACTCGACATGATCTACAGAGACTCTACAGGGTCTACAGAAACTCTACATGGTCTACAGAGACTACAGGATCTACAGAAACTCTACGGGGTCTACAGAGACTCTACAGGGTCAACAGAGACTCTACATGATCTACAGAGACTCTACAGGGTCTACAGAGACTCTACATGGTCTACAAAGACTACAGGGTCTACAGAAACTCTACAGGGTCTACAGAGACTCTACATGGTCTACAGAGACTCTACAGGGTCTACAGAGACTCTACATGGTCTACAGAGACTCTACAGGGTCTACAGAAACTCTACATGGTCTACAGAGACTCTACATGCTCTACAGAGACTCTACAGGGTCTACAGAGACTCTACATGGTCTACAAAGACTACAGGGTCTACAGAAACTCTACAGGGTCTACAGAGACTCTACATGGTCTACAGAGACTCTACAGGGTCTACAGAGACTCTACATGGTCTACAGAGACTCTACATGGTCTACAGAGACTCTACAGGGTCTACAGAGACTCTACATGCTCTACAGAGACTCTACAGGGTCTACAGAGACTCTACATGGTCTACAGAGACTCTACAGGGTCTACAGAGACTCTACATGGTCTACAAAGACTACAGGGTCTACAGAAACTCTACAGGGTCTACAGAGACTCTACATGGTCTACAGAGACTCTACAGGGTCTACAGAGACTCTACATGGTCTACAGAGACTCTACATGGTCTACAGAGACTCTACAGGGTCTACAGAGACTCTACATGCTCTACAGAGACTCTACAGGGTCTACAGAGACTCTACATGCTCTACAGAGACTCTACAGGGTCTACAGAGACTCTACATGGTCTACAGAGACTACAGGGTCTACAGAGACTGTAGAGGGTCTACAGAGACTTTACATGATCTACAGAGACTCTACAGGGTCCACAGAGACTACAGGGTCTACAGAGACTGTACGGGGTCTACAGAGACTCGACATGATCTACAGAGACTCGACATGATCTACAGAGACTCTACAGGGTCTACAGAAACTCTACATGGTCTACAGAGACTACAGGATCTACAGAAACTCTACGGGGTCTACAGAGACTCTACAGGGTCAACAGAGACTCTACATGATCTACAGAGACTCTACAGGGTCTACAGAGACTCTACATGGTCTACAAAGACTACAGGGTCTACAGAAACTCTACAGGGTCTACAGAGACTCTACATGGTCTACAGAGACTCTACAGGGTCTACAGAGACTCTACATGGTCTACAGAGACTCTACAGGGTCTACAGAAACTCTACATGGTCTACAGAGACTCTACATGCTCTACAGAGACTCTACAGGGTCTACAGAGACTCTACATGGTCTACAAAGACTACAGGGTCTACAGAAACTCTACAGGGTCTACAGAGACTCTACATGGTCTACAGAGACTCTACAGGGTCTACAGAGACTCTACATGGTCTACAGAGACTCTACATGGTCTACAGAGACTCTACAGGGTCTACAGAGACTCTACATGCTCTACAGAGACTCTACAGGGTCTACAGAGACTCTACATGGTCTACAGAGACTCTACAGGGTCTACAGAGACTCTACATGGTCTACAAAGACTACAGGGTCTACAGAAACTCTACAGGGTCTACAGAGACTCTACATGGTCTACAGAGACTCTACAGGGTCTACAGAGACTCTACATGGTCTACAGAGACTCTACATGGTCTACAGAGACTCTACAGGGTCTACAGAGACTCTACATGCTCTACAGAGACTCTACAGGGTCTACAGAGACTCTACATGCTCTACAGAGACTCTACAGGGTCTACAGAGACTCTACATGGTCTACAGAGACTACAGGGTCTACAGAAACTCTACAGGGTCTACAGAGACTCTACATGGTCTACAGAGACTCTACATGGTCTACAGAGACTCTACAGGGTCTACAGAGACTCTACATGCTCTACAGAGACTCTACAGGGTCTACAGAGACTCTACATGCTCTACAGAGACTCTACAGGGTCTACAGAGGCTCTACATGCTCTACAGAGACTCTACAGGGTCTACAGAGACTCTACATGGTCTACAAAGACTACAGGGTCTACAGAAACTCTACAGGGTCTACAGAGACTCTACATGGTCTACAGAGACTCTACAGGGTCTACAGAGACTCTACATGGTCTACAGAGACTCTACATGGTCTACAGAGACTCTACAGGGTCTACAGAGACTCTACATGCTCTACAGAGACTCTACAGGGTCTACAGAGACTCTACATGCTCTACAGAGACTCTACAGGGTCTACAGAGACTCTACATGGTCTACAGAGTCTGGACAGGGTCTACAGAGACGACATGGTCTACAGAGACTACAGGGTCTACAGAGACTCTACATGGTCTACAGAGGCACATGGGGTTAGATTACGCCTGGGTTAGTCCTGGTTTAGACCTGGTTCCTGCTTTCAGTCCCGGTCTGTGTACCTGTGAGCTGAGCTGTCTCCTCTGAGCGGCCGGAGTGTTGGCGTAGGAGGATTTGGAGGAGCTGGTGTTGATGTCGTCAGTGTCGATGTTGTCGCTGACCCCACTGCTCACTGAGCTGCTGTCGTCCCAACTGCAACACACACCACAGAGATCATTACTATAGAACCCAGACCAACAGACACTGAGGGAAAAAAAACGTTTACTTCCTTAAACCTTTTAGCTTCAGGTTTTGTCTGCTGAACTTTAAGACCTTTTTTAGACTTTTTAATGCCAATTTATTCCCAGAATCGTCAGCAACAGAATAATGTATGAATTTTACACTAAGGAATTATCCGTACTACTCTCTGAAACTCAGAAACTCAAGGGTTTTATTTTAAAAGTCTAACACAGATGAAAGAACTCCAGAGCTATGTTTAAAAAAAAAAAAACATGAATAAATGAATCAAGCATTTCAATGATAACATTTCTTCAATAAATATATTTTGTTATTGCAGTGACTCTACCTTTTGTAATATTATCATGATGTTTTGGCAAATTTCAGGACCTAAATGAACAAAATTGAATACCTACTCATAATATTTAATACTTTTACCCCCATCCTACCAACCTGTTTTACACAGATCACAGAGAGGGGACACTGTGTACCCCACAGACAAAAACCTGTAAAAAACAAACAAAACAGCAAAATACAGGGATTCACTGTCATTTCAAGTAAAAAGATTTTGTTTGTAAATTATTATTTGGATAAGTTTGCATATAATTTGCATATTCAGACACCTGAATTTATAGACTTTAATAAAAAGTGCATGCTTTATGTCAGGAACAGTTCACAATCACAGAAACACAGCTTCTTCACCTCATTCTGATGTGGTTTAGTTTAGAATAATTTAAAAGAAAATTAATTTTTGACTCATTTTAATGGTAAAAAGTGGGCAGGGCCATATACTAACTACTACTAATATTAATTGATCCCAATAATTAATTCATTTATCTTCCTTTGCTTATTGCTGTTAGAGGTCGTGGGTACAGAAGCCTATTCCAGTAACTTTGGGCCTTAGGCAGAAGCCAGCTGGTCACAGTCCCAAAATGTAAAGTTTAACTTTTTTAAATAGAAATTTGTCTTTCATTACAATTTAAATAAAACTTCTGCTTTAAGAATAATGTTTGATCAATAATGAGGCTGAATCAGTATAAAATTGATTTATAGGCTGCAGTCCCTGAGCCCTTGGGCCTAAAAGTGAGGGTTAGATTCTGCTGTTATTGTCCTGCTGCTGAAATTCTGGACTTTAAAAACATTAACAATACATAGATTAAAATAGTTGTTGTTTTTTAGTTTCAGTTTATAAAATTCTCCATTAACACCAGAAACACAAAACAACTGTGGGAAGTCTTTGTTAACCAGTAGCCCAACAAAGTTATGAAAAATCAAAGTGATAAAATAAAGCATCTCTGAGATATGATAAAAAAACAAATATACACCCAGAGTCAGGTTTTACCCCACTTGGTCGGATGAGGGTTAAGGCCTTGATTTTGAAATGTAATACCTATTTAATGTTTTTAAGACCTTGGGACTGCCCTGGTTATGGCCCCACACTGCATTGCTCTGTGTTTTATGACTCCTGTCTCTCAGAACCTGCATTAACTTCAGCAACAGCTCCTCGTCTATTGGATTTTGGACCACACTTGGGCCTCAGCCTTCACTCCCCACGTCCCGGTTCACTTCTGCTCCTTCCTCAGACCACTTTCGACAGATCTTGACCCCTGCAGACTGGGAACACCCCACAAGAGCTGTGCAAGTCTGCAATCTGGTCATTCATTAATATTCAGAGTGCATACTAAGTGTTCTCAGTCCCCCGCTGCTCTCTTCCCTGTCCTGTGGTTATTTGAACAGTTTGACTCCAGTGACTCTGAATGGGACGTATCCATCACTGAACAAAGGGAGCTGCTGAGGGATGACATCATTGTGGTGGTGCGTTCAGGGGCCGTTTGTGTGTGTGTGTGGTGTTCAAACAGTGCCCTCTGAGCTAACAGCGCATGTAGAGACGGGAGAAAGGCAGAGTTTGTTGGTAAACTGTGAGGCAGGAAGAAGCACAGTGGATATTTACTGTCAGCATCAACTGGCTCCAGAAGCATCAACAGAGGAAGAAATGCTCATTGTCTTGTGTCTAAACGGTGGGTCATGAGAGAAAATAACAGAGCGCTTGCCCCAAATGAGTCTTAGAATAAAGGACACATTAAAGGTCCTTTATCCTCCTAAATCTTTTTTTTTTTGCTTTTTGCCCTGTTATATTGTCATCTCCTCCTCAGAAACAGACCTGCAGTAGTATTCTGTTTGAGTAATCCAGTATGCTGAGGCACTGCCCTTCTGCAGAGCTAAAAACGCTCGGTCTCACAGCTCTACGTAGACACATGAAACCAGGAAGTGCTCCTGCGCATTTCTCAAGCCCAGACACCGTCACCGGACTCGTTCTGAGCTTAAACCTCCGTCACTACAAAGCAGCCGGCTCAGAAATCTATTTGTTAGCCTCATGTCGCTAATAGCAGTGATAATTTGCCATTTTATGCTCTGTCCAGTCCCCAGCATTGCCAGCAGGGGGTGCAACAGACACCTAATTCAAGAGTTCTCTGCAAAGTTACAGTAACAGCTCCACAAAAGAAGAGGTTTTCCACAGATACATTATTTAAAGTTATAGTAGTAGTTGTAGTAAAACCTGAAGTACTAATGCAAAGGAGTAAATACGGGACCTTCACAAAATAATGAATAATTGATGGTGTGGACCCAAAAGCAACATCATCAAGATGAAAAGGACGATGGGACAAAAATGAAGGATCTAAGGACCCTATAATCCTGTACCTATGAAAGACCTGCCTAAGACATTTACTTTCTTGTGAGCTACTGTAAGTTGAACTTAGTGATAAACTGGTGAAGCCCTTTTTAAATTCTCAACATCAGTGAGATTTTCCCACATTATACTGCACATGAGATGAGATATGGCCTAAAATTATACACAACTTTTCCTCTCTCAGATGATTTTGGGGATTTCCCTTCAGTGGTTTTGAGTTCAGAGACTGCAGTCGGAGCCGCTCTGTCCTCACCTTTCACTCCTTTAACTCTGATTTAGTGCAGGTGATCAGGTCGCTCGTATGGCTACAGTATTTACAGACACAGGCCCAGGACACACTTTTTTATGAATGGACTTCACTTCAAAGCCTCAAACGCACAACACTTTTCTCTGAAGCGTATCAGATGGCCTACTTCCATTCAGACTTTATCCTCTTTTCAATAATCAGGGCTTTGCTTTGAGCCGACGCTGGTCTGGGAAACAAGCTTTTGCTCTTGTACTGGGAAATATATAACATGGTTTAAAGAGAGAAACAGGGCAGTTAAAGGACTAGGGGAGCTTTAAGTTGACTAAAGCTGTGTCTTATTGTAAACCTGAAAAAACTGAAGGAATGACACTGAAAAGCAACATCTTAACACTTCCCTATCGAGATACTATTGGTCTGCGCCACTTAGTCCTGGTTTAGTCCTTGTGTAGTCCTGTCTTAGAACTGGTTTAGACTTAGTTTTGTCCTGGTTTAATCCTGGTCCCTGGTTTAGCCTTGGTTTAGTCCCAGTTTAGTTTTGTTTTAGTCCTGGCTTAGACCTGGTTTAATTGATGACTGGTTTAGTCCTGGTTTGGATCTGGTTTGGTCCTGGTTTAGCGATGGTTTAGTCTTGGTTTAGTCCTGGTTCAGTCCTTGTTTAGCCCTGGTTTAGTCTTTGTATAGTCTTGTTTTAGTTCTGATTTACTCCTTGTTTAGACCAGGTTTAGTCTTGGTTTAGACCCAGTTTAGTCCTCATTTAGTCTTGTTTTAGTGTTGGTTTAGCCCTGGCTTAGACCAGTTTTAGACCAGGTTTCGTCCTGGTTTAGTCTTGGTTTAGCCTTGATTTAGTCTTGGTTTATACCTGGCTTAGGCTGTGTCTGTACAGGTTTAGTCCTTATTTAGTTCTTGTTTTAGTCCAGGGTTAGCCCTGGTTTAGTAGAGATTTAGACCTGCTTTAGTCCTGGTTTAGACCTGCTTTAGACCTGCTTTAATCTTGGTTTAGTGCTTGGTTTATTTCATTTCATTTTCATTTAACCTTTATTTTACAAGGTAGAACATTAAGAACCAATTCTTATGTAGTCAGTGTTTACAGTTTTGGATCTGCTTTAGTGTTGGTTTAATGCTTTCTTTAGACCTGGTTCAATTCTGGTTTAGTTCTGTGAATCCATTCCAAAGTCTCCAGAGCAATAGTCTGTCTGTTCTTTAAACAGTTCACTGACACATACACATTTTCACATTCATCTGTTTATAATTCATCTTCTGCCTTTGGTCGATAATTACAGTAAAAATCTATTTGCAAAACCTGTATAAGTCAATTAAACTTAATGATAGCCACAAACTGAAGCTAAAATCTGGATGTCCCAGCTAAACCCTGGTCTGCAAACGTCCTGTACCTGGAGGGGGGGTCCTGGTTACTGTGGGAACCAGAGCACCGGGGCAAGAACCCGATTGGTCCAGAAAGCTTCATGACTCCATTGGAAAAAAAAAAAAAAAAAAAAGCAACACAAAAACCAGAGACAGTTGTCCAGGAGCATTAACTGTCCTCTGTCCCAGCGTCCATCGCAGTGAGGGGTCAGATATTTTAAAGTTCTGTCTTGGTTTAGTCCAGGACTCTCTGCTGCTGCGGGGTAAAAGTGAAGTGTGGTGCAGACAGACTGAGGTTTGGGCAGATTCAGAGGAACACACACACACACAGAGAGGGGGAGGAGGGAGGGGCTGAAACTGGAGACTCCGCCCACCCCCGGGACATTAACCACTTCACTGCCAAAACACACTCTCCAGACTGACTTCAACTGACTTTACACATAGGCGGAGAGGAACGAGATACTTCTACTCAAGAGAGCTGAGAGCACACAGTCAGACAAACTATTTTCTTATTCTGTACAAAGAAATTAGTCTGGTTCTTTTGCTTAAATTTTGTTTCTATGGGCCTAACAATCACAGGTGGAATAACCAACCGGAGAAACAAAGGACAGGACATGAGTGTATCGCTGATCCAAACAAACAACAGCAGCAGAAGCCAGTTGTACAAAGACAGAGAAAAAGTTGGTTTGTTTGAATGTAATGTGGTGGTTATGTGGGACGTCAGTGGGACTTTACTGTTGTTAAAATGGAAACAGGATGAAGACAAACCACAGATGACTGAACAACAACGAGGACTTCAGCAGAACCAACAGGAGACGAAAGAAAGCACTAAACATCGTTAATCAGAGAGATGCTGATTAACGATGCTGCAGATAAACAGCTGTGATAGGCCAATTCCAAATCAACCAGAGAGAAAAGAAAGTAGAAGAGGCTGGCTGGCCAGGATAAGAACGTTCTGAGTTTGATTCCTGCTCAGACCGTGTGGGGCTTTCTGTGTGGAGTTTGCATGTTCTCCCTGTGTCTGGGTGGGTTTCCTCCAGTTGGTCTAACACACAGGTCTAACACAGGTCTAACACAGGTCTAACACAGGTCTAATACAGGTCTAACGCAGGTCTAACGCAGGTCTAACGCAGGTCTAACGCAGGTCTAACACAGGTTTAGTACCGGTCTAACGCAGGTCTAACGCAGGTCTAACGCAGGTCTAACGCAGGTCTAACGCAGGTCTAACGCAGGTCTAACGCAGGTCTAACACAGGTCTAACGCAGGTCTAACGCAGGTCTAACGCAGGTCTAACGCAGGTCTAATACAGGTCTAACACAGGTCTAACGCAGGTCTAACGCAGGTCTAACGCAGGTCTAACGCAGGTCTAATACAGGTCTAACACAGGTCTAACGCAGGTCTAACACAGGTCTAACGCAGGTCTAACACAGGTCTAACGCAGGTCTAACGCAGGTCTAACACAGGTCTAACATAGGTCTAACGCAGGTCTAACGCAGGTCTAACGCAGGTCTAACGCAGGTCTAATACAGGTCTAACACAGGTCTAACGCAGGTCTAACGCAGGTCTAACGCAGGTCTAATACAGGTCTAACACAGGTCTAACGCAGGTCTAACGCAGGTCTAATACAGGTCTAACGCAGGTCTAACGCAGGTCTAACGCAGGTCTAATACAGGTCTAATACAGGTCTAACACAGGTCTAACGCAGGTCTAACGCAGGTCTAACGCAGGTCTAATACAGGTCTAACACAGGTCTAACGCAGGTCTAACGCAGGTCTAATACAGGTCTAACACAGGTCTAACGCAGGTCTAACGCAGGTCTAACGCAGGTCTAACACAGGTCTAACACAGGTCTAACGCAGGTCTAACGCAGGTCTAATACAGGTCTAACGCAGGTCTAACGCAGGTCTAACGCAGGTCTAACACAGGTTTAGTACCGGTCTAACGCAGGTCTAACACAGGTTTAGTACCGGTCTAACGCTTGGTGGTGATGAGCTACTTCTGTATAGCCACAGGTGCCCTGATTGGCCCAGCCGACCCCCACAAAACACAGTCACACTGACACATTTATACAGGAAAGGTGGGTAAAGTGTCTTGCTCAAGGACACAACAACATTATGCAGTAAACCGCCAACCTTCAGGGTGAATGATTCTAGCTACTGAGCTACTGCCGCCCCCTTAACCTTAACCACTGCACCCCCCGCTTTGAAATCTCAGTTTTTCAAACAAATTTTCAACCAGAGAGATTCTGACAAACTTCCAAACTGTTGTCTTACTTCCTAACAAACATTTATCAGAAAATAAAACTCTCAAAACAATGTGAGAGTTTCAGAGTGACTTATCGCTGCACCGCTGTCTAAACCTGACTCCAAAATAACCCTCTGTACCGTTCTCCTGGTCCTGATCAAACACAGAGAGAAACCCTATATCCCTCTGTGTTTCCCAGACGCACCCCGCCCTCCTCCCGCTCACCGTCCCGGGACTTCAGACTGGGCTCAGCGGCCTAATTACAGACCTGCACCAGATCTGGCAACGCAACCCGCCGTTAGCCACCACCACTGCTGCCACCAAGTGCTGACGACCAATCAGAGCACAGCACACGCCAACCACGGCAATCCCAAGACCGGCCGCCGAAAAGGTCCATGAGGACAGAGACAAGCTGTGTCATCAACACAAGACGAGATATGGAAGTGAAACTTCTGTCCAATACAGAGTTATGTGTAAATAAGATGCGTGTACCTGAGTGTCTTGGGCAATGTTGGTACTTTTTTTGTAAATAAAGAGTAACATTGTACCAAGTCAGTGGTCCAGTCACCAGCTTAAAATACTAATAATAGACCTTTTTTCACTAAAACTGGAACTAAGTTACTTGCTGTGTTATCCCATTTCTGACTAGGGCTTCTCTAAGGCAAAATGGATTAAGTGTTTTCAACAAGCTTATACCAAATGCCACGTTTGAAGGCGTAGAGACAGTTACAGAGGCAAAGACACCCACAAATAAGTCAGATAAAGGCTACAAATTCTTTCATGACAAATTTATTCACGGTTATCCAGGGAAAGAACAAAGCTGAAATGCTATCAGCATTAGCATTACCTAACTACAGATGGCAGATAAACAGAGAAGTGTTCAGGTCTGTGAGACTGGAAATGTCTAAGATGAAATCTAACTCAGCACAGAGCTGTAGTTTATTTATTTACAGCTGAGTCTGACTCACAGTGAGATCAATGCTGATGTTTTGTGAATGAAAACATCCTCATCTCTGTAAATACAGATAACCTATTTTAAGTCATATTCTGAAATAAAGTTTATCTTTTGTCTCTGAGCCTGTATAGGATCAAATGTAGTCAAAGGGCTGGTGGTTGTCTGAGGAAAAACTTTTTTTTAAATTTTTGGGCTTGGCAGCATTACGCCACTTACAACCATGACCGGAAATATCGCGACACGACTTCTGTTTGAAAAGGTGAAAGTGTGAAAAAGGCCTATACTCATAATAATAACGGAGGTTTAGAGCTGAGGTAAAGTAAGCTAGACTTTACTGTCCCAGTAGAGAAATTCATTATTTATTGATTTATTATCCTCTGCGTCTGACCCATCCTTCACTGGAGCTGGGGCAACGGGGAGAGCTTGAGCCAGGACCTTGGCCAGAAAAACCAGGGTGGTTGACCTGATGCCTACTTTTTTTTGTAATCAGTTGAAAAGTTTTGCTAAATGATGTTTTTCCTCCTCCAAAATTCTGTCAGCAGCGCATCACGGGTCTACTAAGCAACCTGTGTAGATTTGGTAAAAAAGTTTTTTTTTTTTTTTTTTTACATTAAACTGTAACATGTCCTGTGGTGTGACTGTAACATTTTCAAAATACAAACATTTTCAAAATATGTCACAAGAGTCTGGAACATTATGTTTACGTACTTTTGCATAATGTCAAATATTTGTACTTTACTACAACAACACTTTTAACTTCACTTGAATCCTACAATAAAAATTAAAATAAGTTGAATCTTGTAATCAAATGATGTCCTGCAGTGTGACCTGAAAAATCTGTTTTTAAACAGGCAAACCTCCAGGAGCCATCTGTCATTTATAAACCAGATTCTGGAGTTAAGGCTGGGAGCTAAAGTTCAAAAGGAACTGTTATTTTATCATTAGTCTGAGTAAAATCCTATTTTTCCAAAAAAAAAAAAAAAAAAAAAAAAACTTCATGTGAGCCTGTTTGGTGTTCTGCAGTATGACTGCTGTATTTCTTTCTTTTCTTTTTTTTTTTTTTTTTTTTTTTTTTTAGGATGGGACAGGAATCTATTAACTTATTTATTAATTTATTATCTATTTACCTCTTAAGTAACACAACAGACATGTTAAATATTTTATGACAAGAATTAAAAATGGCCAAATTGTAGTGAATGTCCTGCGTGTGACAGAAAAAGTCACACCGCAGGACACTGTTAAACCAACTACAAGTAACAGAGTAAAACTTAACACTTTTTATTAAACTGATTTATATTTGAAATTATTATTTAATATTCTTTGTATTTTACTTCAAAGTTGTGTCACACCACAGGAAAAAAAAAAAAAAAAAAAAAGTCAAATACCCACCTAAAGCTAGACCCTTCTCCAGATCTTGGCCAGGATCTTGTTCAGGAGAACCTTAAGCTGAAAAATTTGTCTTTTTTTGTGCAACCGGAGCACTGAGAGAAAACCCACCCAGACACGAGAGGAAAACACAAACTCAGCCCAGGATTTGATTTCCTGTGTTAGTCGAGAGCTAAGTGCCAGAGAAGACATTGCATTGCACACATGATTGGCCAAACCTTTCTGGCACAGGCTGAACATTTTCATAATTCTTAATATTTCAGACAATAGTAAATGAAATGGGACGATGTGGAGCCAGTGCTGGAGCTGTGCTGTGTGGTTGGAGTGGTGACAGTGAGCACTCAGGGAAGCTGGCAAAGTCACTCTCTAAAGACATTCCAGAGCAGAGTCTGTCGTCTGGCACTGGGACTCCGTTTTAGAAAGCTTTCGGGTCAGAGGTTAAGGGTCAGAGGTGAAGCACAGATCGGTCTTTGGAGAGAGACTGAGGAACTCCACACACACACAGCGAGAGAGAGAGAGACAGCAGAAGAAAGTCTACATAAAACTAGCTGTCTTTCTCAAAGTGTCAGCCCCGTGAGTGTCCAGGCTGTGCCCCGCCTCAGGCCCATAGCAGCTGGGTTTGGCTCCAGTTAAACCTCTGCTGTGAGGACCGGATCCGGGTCTGTGCTGTGTGTTTACAGGTTAAACAGTCCAAAGAAAAGCTGGTCTTTCTTCTCTCTGCATCGGCTCAAAAGCTAATGTCCAAAGAGAACAAAGGGACATTCCACAGAGTCCAGGCCTGATCCCGGGACCGTCCTGTCACAGTCCAGTGCTGGCTGGGACAAGACTCTGAGGTCCAGGGGCCCTGTCATGAGTCCGAGTATATGGACTCATGTGGGACAAGATCCTGGGACTAGGGCCAAAATATGGCACTGTGTGGTTTTCTCACAGAGTTAAAGAGCCATGGAGGCCGCAGAGAAGACCAGGACTGAACAAGGACTAAACCAGGGCTAAACTAGGACTGAACAAGGACTAAACCAGGGCTAAACTAGGACTGAACAAGGACTAAACCAGGGCTAAACTAGGACTGAACAAGGACTAAACCAGGACTGAACAAGGACTAAACCAGGACTGAACAAGGACTAAACCAGGGCTAAACTAGGACTGAACAAGGACTAAACCAGGGCTAAACTAGGACTGAACAAGGACTAAACAAAGACTGAACAAGGACTAAACAAGGACTAAACCAGGACTGAACAAGGGCTAAACCAGGACTGAACAAGGACTAAACCAGGACTAAACCAGGACTGAACAAGGACTAAACCAGGACTAAACCAGGACTGAACAAGGACTAAACCAGGACTAAACCAGGACTGAACAAGAACTAAACCAGGACTGAACAAGGACTAAACCAGGGCTAAACCAGGACTGAACAAGGACTAAACCAGGGCTAAACCAGGACTGAACAAGGACTAAAGCAGGACTGAACAAGGACTAAACCAGGACTGAACAAGGACTAAACCAGGACTAAACCAGGACTGAACAAGGACTAAACCAGGACTAAACCAGGACTGAACAAGGACTAAAGCAGGACTGAACAAGGACTAAAGCAGGGCTAAACCAGGACTGAACCAGGACTAAAGCAGAACTAAACTTCGGTGTCTCATTCCAGCACTGAGGTGGTAATGGCCTGCTCTGAGTACAGTTAGCTTTAACAAACACATGTGACATTCCAGTGACAGTGTATGGACTTTAGAAATGCGCAGGAGCACTTCCTGGTTTCACGTGTCCACATAGAGCTGTGAGACCGAGCGTTTTCAGCTCTGGAGAAGGGCAGCACCTCAGCATACTGGATTACTCAAACAGAATACTACTGCAGGTCTGTTTTTGAGGAGGAGACCACATTAGAACAGATTTACACACTTGTTTTAGTAGAACAGGGGACCTTTAAGTTTAAGTTTAAGCGGAGTAAATTTTGGATGGAAAAAATAGTACACTTACTTAAGTAAAACTTTAAACTGTCTAAAGAAGTAGAAGTATTGTTTTTTCATTGTGGTGTAGTAGTACGTGTACATGACTTGAAATCAGAAGGTTCTGGGTTTAGAAGAAAAAAAGAAGAACTTCTACTTGTTAAGTACTTTCACTTCTATTCAAGTAATATTATTTTTAATGTAACAGTACTTTTACTTGAGTACAGATTTTAAGTACTCTGACCACCGCTGAAGTTGAGTAATAATATTTTGAAGTTCCACCTCTACATCTGATGTCATTATATCCAAACTAAATGAGTTAATGTCAGAGAATACATGATGTGGAAGTCAGCTGAGGTAACTGGGCTTAAAGGAGCCACACAGAGGAAATCCAAGATGGCGGCGCTCTGTGGATTTAGCTGCGTTTACGTTTGTGCTTGGACTGTGGTTTGTGCAGTGAATAGGAGACAGAGGAGACAGAGGACACAGAGGAGACAGAGGATGCAGAGGACAGAAGAGAGCGCTGAAGTGGAAGAGATGGGGATTTCCTCCATAACTCCAGATCATAAAGTGGAAGTTATTAGAAACAAAAACGGTGGCTTGTGTAGATACAGTTTTATAGAGTACAGAGAGGCAGGGGCCCGAGGGAGGGGCCACACAGGAACAGAGACACAGACACACCAGTGCAGCAGGACAGGCTCTCATTAAAACATTAGAGACCAGACTGGGTTTATTACAATGGCCCTGAGGTGCAACATCAAAATTGTTTTTGTCCAGTAGAAAAATAAAAGCAAAGGTAGATTTAAAAAAAAAATCTTGCCCAGAAAAAATGACTGAAAAATGAATGAAAATTTAAATAAGTGTCTATATCAAAAAGGAGCATCATCAAAATAGTTTTTGTCCTTTAAAAAAATAAAAGCCGATGTTGCTTCAAAAAAGAAACCTACCTCTAAAAATTAAAGAGTCCATTAAAATAAAGCCTAACCCTAACCCTGGGAGAGGATCTCTCCTTCATGTGGTTCTCCCTGAGGTCACAGCTGGGTTTTTTAGTTTGTCCCCAAGAGCAGTGGGGTCAGGGGACATCTTGGGACTGTCGAGGTTTTGTTACTTTTTATGTCTCATCGTGTGTCTGATTGTTTGTAAAACCCTTTGTATTGGAATTTAATTTAAAAATCTCCCTCTGACTTTATGTTTTTGGTCGACCAATAACAATTTTGAAGATGCTCCTTTTTAAGCTAGACATTTACATTTTTTGTCTATTCTTTTTGTTTAATTATTTGAGGAATGGATTTCTTTATAAAGCAAGATTTGAGAAAATATATACCTCCGCTTTTATTTTCTAAGTGGACAAAAACAAATTGGATGTTGCTCCTTAGGGCCACCGTAGTTCATGGCGACTGGAGGAGAATTCCATTAAGGTGCATTCCCACTGGGGCAGTATGGCGCAGGGCAGGTTAGTAAGGAGATGTTCCCACTTCCCAAAGTGGTCCCAAAGTGCCCCCCAAAAGCTGGACTGTACCGTACTACTTTAGCTCTGGGTCAGCTCTGGAAAAGGTGGAGCTACACACAGCTGCTGCATGGTGATTGGATGATAGATAATCCTCACTCCAGCGAAAAGGAGACGCCAGAGACTAAATAGGCAACCAAAACTAAACCAGAACTAAACCAGAACTGAACCATGCCTAAAGCAGGACTAAAGCAGGACTAAACCAGCTTTTTACCAGACCAGGGGCATCCAATTTTTTTTCACTGCAGGCCACATACTGAAAGGTATATGTGGAGAAGGGCCACTCACTAGAGGGGATGGATTTTGCAAGTCCCATTCGGGTGCTCCCGTTCCCTTCACTGTCTCCACAATCATTCACATGGGTACTTATGCAAGCTCATGCAACCACACATTTATCTGGGCTTGGAACCGGCACTAACTGAAATTTTTGAGAGCAACCACAACCATTAAGTTCTAACACAAACTATGACTGTTTTCTCAAAAAGTTTTATTACAGAAAAACACTTTTTTTTACTGCATAGAGATGGAGCGGTTATATCAGTAAATCATTTTCTGTGGCAACTTGGGCCAATGAAAAATAAATCACAGGGCAGGGACTTCTGAGGTGGAGCTGTGTTGTTAACAAACAGAACCAGATTGCAGCAGGTTCACAGATCTCTCCTCGGAGCCGCTCGCTCAGCAACGTCTTGGTTTGGTCTGAGGAGTGCTGACAGCCCACAGACAGAGCAGAGATAGATGGAGCTGCAGACCCAGACTCTACAGACTCTCAGCGGTAAACTTAGACCTGGACCAGGATCAGGTTTACTCTCAGGTTAAAGGAACAGGCCACCATTTTTCCATACTAAACTATGTTCTTCCCTGCTCTTAGACGAGTTGATGCGTACCTCTCTGGTCTTTGTGCGTGCCCTGTGTGGCCTTTGCCTGGGGAGCGACGCTAATTTGTTAGCATTTAGCTTTGCCAAGCATATCCCAACGGCGTTGGTGCAGTGATATCTTCACTCCCAAAAACGTATTTTTATCCGCTTAGAAAATCGCCACTTTTCATTTTTGTATAACTATACGTGGGTCATGTAACTACTCACTTAACCGTATTTAAATCGGGAAAACGTGGAAGAGCTTGGTTGCTTCTAACTTGAGCCGTGTTTGGTTCCATAGGGATATGCTTGGCAAAGCTAAATGCTAACAAATTAGCGCCTCTCCCCAGGCCCACAAAGGGCACACAGGGCACACACAAACACCAGAGAAGTACGCATCAACTCAGCTAAGAGCAGGGAAGAACATAGTTTAGTATGGAAAATCTGTGGCCTGTTCCTTTAAAGGGAACATAAACCCCCTTTAACTATTTTTGAAATAAACTGTAACTGGGATTTTAATGCTCTTGTTTAGAACTGGTTTAATTCTACTTTAATTCCGGTTTAGCTCTGTTTTAGTGCTGGTTTAGTCCTGGTTTTAGCCTTGGTTAAGCCCTGGTCTAGCCCTTGTTTAGTCCTGGTTTAGGCTTCACTCTTATGTTGTATTATTAAGATTGAACTGAAACCACAGTGTATGTCTCTGTGTGTGTTTAAACAGTAGGATACTGTGCCTGGTCCTGAGTGCAGCCTGTTGTTGTTTGTTTCTCCATGGTCCGTCTTTGGTTTGGTTCTTCCTCTGGACCAGGTCTTTGTCTCTTAAACAAAGACACAGTTCTGGACGACTTCCTGTGTCCTCTCTGATGCTGACAAATGAATCAGACACACAGAGAGAGGACAGAGATGCAGAGAGACCGGGACGTCGCTCAGAGGACCAGGAGTTTTATAAAGGGAAAGGGAGAAAATGGATGCCCCTGGTTTAGCCCTGGTTTAGCCCTAGTTAGGTTCTGGTTCAATCATGCTTAAGACCTGGTTTAGTCCCGATTTAGTCCTGGTTTAGCTTTGGTTTAGTCCTGATTTAGTCCTGGTTTAGTCCTGATTTTTAGTTCTGGGTTAGACTTGGTTTAGTCCTAGTTTAGCCCTTTTTTAGCCCAAGTTTAGTCCTGTTTGAGTCTGAATTTGGTCCTGGTTTAGTTCTGATTTAGATTTGGTTTAGATCTGTCTTATTTAGTTTAGTCCAGATTTTATTGCTTTAGGTCCAGTTTAGTCCTGGTTTAGTTCTAGTTCAGCCCTGTTTTTGCCTTGGTTTAGTCTTACTTTAGTCCAGGTTTGGACCTTGTTTGGCCTTGGTTTAGTCCTGGTTTAGTCCTAGGATGTTTTAGTCCTACTTTTGTTTTTTTCTCAGATCTACACCTCACTGACTCATGGACTTTAGTCTCGATTAAGTCCTCTGTGGGGGTCTGGTTGATCCTATTTGGTCTTGGTCTGGTCCTGAAGTTTAATCCTAAGTACTTGCTTTATTTGTCTGCTGTTGCTGCTCCTGTCTGCTCCTCCAAACCTCACTAAATCCACCCTTTACATCCCTTAGATACACATCTGTAACCTCATTACTGTGTGTACTCATTACTGATAATTGTTAAATATACAGCCTGCCCTGCCTACATAGTACTGCAGTATTTAGACAGTACTATGCCAGTACTGCGAGTTAATGCAGTAGTATTTGCTCTCAGAGGTGGAGCTGTGTTGATGTTGGAGCTGGAGGAACAGGTTCACTGCTGATAAGAGCTGCAGGACTCAGGATCAGTTCTGTTGACTCATATTAATAATAATAATTATCCTGCAACAGCCATCTTCAGCCAAATTTCTACTGCCTGGTACTCACTGGTACTGCCTGGTACTCACTGGTACTGCAATATTAGTAAAATGCAAAACAAAGTACAGTAATTAAAAGGTATGACCGACATGGTTAAGTGTTATGTTGGACCAGTGGTGGAATGTAATGAAGTAAAAGTACTTAGTTACTTTACTTAAGTGCAATTTTCTTTTTCTGTACTCCTGAGTAAATTTTACAAGGGGTACTTTTACTTTTACTTGAGTACATTTTAGAGCATGTATTTGTACTTTTTACTTCACTACATTTGTTTAATTTGTTTGAAGTACAAAGTATTTTGAGTTTGGTTAAAAATCATTAGTGTTGTCATTGTAGACACAGTACTTCAGTATAAAAGATGCAGTAAAGTAGTACTCTTCAGAAACATCTAACCTACCGAGTCAGTCTCTTAGTTTTCAGCACAGTTTTTCATCAAAATCCCTCACATTTAACACATTCAGTAGTTCTTGAATCTGTGCAACATACTTTTATTTTATTACTCACAAGTATATTTGTGAGTACTTTTTATACTTTTACTAGTAGAAATTTCCATGTGATACTTTTACCTTTTCTGAAGTAAATTTTTGCTCCTTTATACTTTTACTTAAGCACAAAAATGGTGTACTTCTTCCACCGCTGTGTTGGACAATGAGGCATAGAGCTATAGCGGTATGAAATTTGTGTTTTGATATCTTTTACCAATGTTTTGCTAACCGCGATGTGCCGCTTTCTCGCAAGACTTTAGACTTCTGTGATTCCGGATCAGAGGCACTTACTGTTGCAAGTGTCACTTTCAGCTCAGAGACACCAGGGGGAGATGAAGGGCGATTCATTTACCCCACAACACCTTATTTAACCATCACACAGACGCAGAAACTGTTTATTTAAGGTAAAAAAAAAAAGTTACTGAGTTCTGCTTTAACAGATGTTCCAGTTTTTGGGTCAAGAAATCTGGTCACCCTAAACAAACAACATATGCCAATGTGAGATAGGGCAAAACTTGTATGCAACATAACTCATAATGGTAGAGCTAAGATAAAATCCTACCTCCTATCAAGATACAAACTCCATTCACAGGGTTCTTTAAAGCTCCCTGTCCCTCTCTCTGTCCCGTTCCTAGCTTCAACTCTGTTCTAATGTGGTCTCCTCCTCAGAAACAGACCTGCAGTAGTATTCTGTTTGAGTAATCCTGTATGCTGAGGCACTGCCCTTCTCCAGAGTTGAAAACGCTCAGTCTCACGGCTCTACATAGACACGTGAAACCAGGAAGTGCTACTGCGTGTTTCTAACGCCCATACACCGTCACCGGACTCGTTCTGATCATTTCAGCCTTAAACCTCCGTCACTACGAAGCAGTCAGCTCAGAAATCTATCTGTTAGCATCATGTTGCTAATAGCTGTGCTAAATATCCATTTTATGCTCTGTCTAGTCCCCGCTTTTGCCAGCAGGGGGCAACAGACACCTAATCAAAGCATTCTCTGCAGAGTCACAGAAGACACATTTTAAGTTATAAGACTTGACATACTAATGAAAAGGAGTCCAACACTATTTCAAAAAGACTGAAAAAAGCAGAATGTTGGACATTTCAAGAAACAAATGATTACTTACAATTTTCTTTACTTGCTATCACTAGCCATGTTTTCTTTTTTTCTAGCATTTACTATCAGTGATTCTAACAGATGAAAGATGATGTTTAGCCTGTGACTGCATACATTAGTCTATTGCTACTGAAGCTGTTGGTCTACACGGCTTGTCAATGTTGAACTTTACTACAAAAGTGTTGTTGTTTTTTTCTCATAATTTTGAGGAAAATAGGATTCAGCCCATTAATAGTGCTGTAACAAAGTCTTCCAACTTCTCCTACGATGTTCCCTTTGCCCTAAGCGTTCCCTCGGAGCCCCTCATTAGCCTGGAGTAAATGTGTTTCTCTTTATTCAAACCTAAAGCCGTTTTCCTGAGAGTCTTTGAAGCAGGGACCTCAGGAGCAGAGGTCAGTGAGCAGTCACCTCACATTTTACACTTAGACTAACCATAGCCGCACAGAACACTGGTTAGACTTAATGTTATTCAGCTGCTTTAGGAACCAAGACACTTTCCAAGAGCAAAACGATTCAACCACAAAATGTCATGACCATGATACACAGGCAGAGGTGTGTAGTAATGGGTTACATTTACCCGAGTAACTTTTGGAAAATTAAAAACGTTCCAGGGCTCTGTGGACAATATTGAGAGAAAGAGACTGTAAAGCAGTTTTTTTTTTTTATCCTGCCTCAGGTACACAGCAGAGAGACAGTATGTTTGATCGACTAGAAGAGCTTAAGAGTGTTGAAAAATAAATAAATACCATCTTAAAATATGGAGAGTGTGACCAAGAAAAGTCATTTTTAGCTATTTAGAAGAATCTAAATGAAATGACCAAAAAAGAAGAATCTGAAGGCAGTAGTGCAACCTAGTGGATGCCAGCTGCCGTTAAAATACAAAGAAGAAAAACTTTTTAAATGAACTATTTTTCTAAGAGTAGTTTTATCACATCATGCTTTTGACTTCTATTTGAGTGATATCATTTTAAGCTGGGAGATAAATAGAATTAATTTGATGAATTTGCATTTTTAATTTTGGATGATGTCAAAAATAACCAAATCGTTAACTTAAATTTAGCAGAGATTAGCATCATCCAAACGCCGCATTGTCCACTGTGTTGTGGCTAATACTACTGTTAGCTCCAGAGCAGCTTAAACACTGACTGTGAAGACTCTGCAGGCACTAAAAACACTGATAATCTCTGAGAAAACAGTCTGTTTACCTAATATGTAATGTAATATCCTCGTTTAGATGTGGCAGCAGTTTAACCAAAACAAGCAGTGTGATGTGCAGCAGCAGCGCTAACATACGTGTCTTTGTTTATGTGCGAATTAGCCACATGCTCTGGAGTTAGCATCTTTTCACAGGTGGCCTCTCTGGTGGATAATGGTGTATTATAATATAATTATAACAGACCTGGTCTTTAGAGGCAGAGCGGGGTAAAGCTAAAAGACATTTATCTCTTCACAATGAGAACGCACACTCCTGCTGCTTTACTGCTTTTCTGTACAGACATTTAGAATATATATAGCTAAAATAAAAAATATATATAACTGTGTAATAATCTTTAACTTTTTATGCCAACAAGAGAAAAAAAAAATCTATCAAAATCATAGATTGCCTGAGAACTGAAAAAAAAAAAATCTAGATTTTTGTTTTTAGCTGCATTGGCCAGACTTATTCTGAAGTAACAACACACTTAGTTAAGTACATTTTTGGTGACTCTACCCACCTCTGACTGTCTGCCATAGCTCTCCAACTACTTTCCAGCAAAAAGAAAAGTGTAATGCCTTTTAGCATGTAGCATTTAGCTTATGTAGCTTATCCCAGCAACTATGGGCTTTAGACGGGGCTCACCCTGGCCGAGTCTCAGGACTGACACTTTAGTGACACACACTGACAGACAACCATTCACTCACTCATTTATTCATTCATTCATTCACTATGAGACATTCAGAGTCTCCAGTTCACCTGATCATGCACCTGCTGCTAATGTTCTCTACCCAGGCACTGACCTCACACACACGGTGTGGTTACATTGCATTGTTTTTGGTGGCTAAGTTCTCCACTGAAAAATGTGTCTCATGAGTTCATAATAAGCCTCTCACTAACTCTCCTGTCCCCCTTCATTCTGCTGGGAGCCGTCTTCCTCTAAATCCTCAGGTGTGGCTCGTTTCCTCTTCTCCACACTCTCCACCTCTGACCTTTTTACGCCTTTTTCATCCCCCGAGAATGTAACCCCTGCAGCAGGCCTGAGCCGTAACTCTAAGTCACTCTCTTCTCCTCTCTGTGAACGGGACGGGTCCATGTGGTCCATGTGGTCGTGCACTCTTTCATGTTTTTGATAGACTGTCTTTTATGATCAAACGTTTTTTCCCAGATCTGAGAAAAAGGGAGATGCTCTGACTTCGAGCTAAACCATGAAAGACTTCACTGATAACATTTTATTTCAGAATTAATTAGGAGACTTTGAAAGCAGCAGATAAATGCAGGAGGTGAAGAGTGTCTCTAAATGTCCACATGGTCTAATCCTTCTGGTGCTTTGTCCCTCCATGTGGTTCTGTCTCTATTGTCTTCTCTGGTTATCTGTCTGCATCTGCCCCACTGCCCCCAACACCTCTACAGTCCTGTTACCCCCAGGTTTTACCCCCATGTGCAGGAACGTGCTTTAGGACCTCATCCATTGTATCTGTCACCTCAACCAGGAAATAAATGATCTCTCTATCAGCAGACAGCTGCAGAACAATGGGTTTTAACAGAACAATGCAGCCTCACACAAACCGACGACAGAAGAGGAAATAAATGTGGGGTTAAAGAGGCTTTAAATTCTGTGTTAGGATTCAATTAGTCTCAGATGAATACAGGTTTAGTCCTTATTTCCATCCTACTGCACGTACTGTATAGTTCATTTAGAAGTCTTATTCTTGGGTTTACAACCAAGTTTGAGTTTGGTGCTCGATTGGTCACAGTGGCATAACTTAGTAATGAAGGGCCCCAGTGCATATTTTTAGAATAGGCCACAGTGGTATAAGAATAAGAATAAGAGGAAAAAAAAAAAAAAAACTTTATTGGTCCCTCAGTGGGGAAAGTGCATTGTTGCAACAGCATAAGTACAGTTAGCAGTAGCACACAGTGGTATCACACAAGAGCACAAAGTGTATCAGAGACCAGTCTGGCCAAAGATAATTAAATAAAAAACTAAACTATAAGTAGAGCTAAATAAACAAAATTAGAATATGAGCAATTAAATACACTATAATAAATATGTACAGTATATAGTCTGAGTATGGATATTCAAAGTACCATAAGTAAAGAGTGTGCATTGTGAATAGCTGCTTCAAATAAAATAATTATGGCACATAATAAATAAATATTGTAATAAATAAAGCCAACCAGTACAATGTATTAAGCTTCTAACTTATGAAATATAGCAGTCAACTGCCCTTACTGGATTCAGTCAGTCAGAAGAAAATGCATACATCTCTTGAGATAAACTCGCTCTCAGGTGATACAGATCAATCCAAGTTTTTATGTTAATTATGTTAATTCATATAACATGATTTAAAATTAGTTTAAAGTAAAGACTTGACCAACAGAGGCCCCTAAACCCCCTGAGCCCCAGTGGAGTTGCTCTGGCTGCACTGCCTGATGGTACGCCCCTGATTGGTCCAAAATCCAAATCCATTTTATTTGTGTAGCACATTTTACAAACAAGACAATTTCCAAAGTGCTGCACATAAACAATAAATAACAATAAATTACTCTACAGTTCCACAGTTTGGGGCCAACCACAGAGAAGGCCTGGTCCCCCCTGGTTTTAAATCTCGTCTTAGGAACCACGAGCTGGAGCTGGCCCTCAGATCTCAGAGAACGTGGCAGAGTATAAATTTGGATAAGGTCCATGATGTACTGTGGGACCAGTCCATTCATTGGTCCACTTTGGTCCTGGTGAGTAAAGTAATCGCACAGAGTAGTACAGTAGTGTTGAGTAAGAAAAAAGAAATCTCCTTCAACTGCTCCCATTCTATCAGTTGTCACCATAGCAAAGTTCCTGATTTATGTGAAGGGGTCGAGCAGACATCAGCCGATTCTTGCCCATTTATACCAATTTTTGTCGGGGCCCCATGTGACTGAAGGACCCCATCTTGTCTCAGTTTGGGCTCTTACTCTGCAGTTCATAGGAAACATCCAAAATCTCTTTATCTCAGCCTGAAAATCTAAAACAGCAATTTTGCTCATTTCTCTGGAACAGAACCTCACAGAAAAAAAATCGAAAAGTAGTTTGTAGCTCTCCCTGAGCTCTAACTGCACAGACTCTGGCTGAGATGGACTTAATGGTTTTCTCTAAAAGCTCACTGTCCAGTTCTAACACATAAGCATTACTAAGACAAATGGCTATATTATTTTAATTTCTTTGATAAATTAAAAAAAACTACCCTACAGACAAACATCAGTGTTAATCAGCCATCCTCTGCTCTGAAATCAGTATCCGCCATAGAAAAACCCATACTGGTCGACCTCTAGTGTACATGTCTACATTTATCCAGGCTTTGGACTGGTGTTGTGGCTGAAGTTGTTGGCTCTACATCAGGGACGCAAACCCCTGACCTAACACTTCAAACGACAGGGAACTAAAACAGTGAATACGCTGATTTGAGTCCTGGCTTGGGCTTTTTGGCCAAAATACTTTGAGGTCAGTCTTAGTCCCGGCTTAAAACTTGATTTCTTTAGTCCTGATTTAGCCCTGATGGCACTCAGTTCCTCCGCTGCTCTGTGCGTTGCTCAATTACACCCAACATCATTTTATATTCATACAAGTCTGAACACAGAGAAAGTGTGATTTATGACTGACTCTTTCATTGACTCATGACAGAAAAACATGACTCACTGCAGCTCAGACCCATCCATGCAGGAGTAATAACATCCTTACATTATAATAATGATCATTTAGGAGTGTTTTGCGGTGAGAAAAGACTAAGTGCTCCATGTTACAAATGTAAAATTTAAAGACTATTAGCACTATATCAGGGTTTCTGCAGAAGTTGAAGACTTTTTTTAAACCTTTTCAAGAATTAAAGAAGAAAATTAAGACCTATTCCATGAGCAGTGTACAAAAAGTGTGTTTACGACAATAAGGCAATAATTCTTGACGGGCATGTAAATGTAGTGACTGCCGCAAAGAATTGTGGTCTTGTTCAGGGCTTGACATTCACTATATTTGTTCACTTTTGCTACTTCAGGAGTTTAAATTTTCCCTAGCCACAATTTAGTTTTTTCTAATATTTATGTATTTGTATAGTACTGCATATGATAACAGAGAAGTCTTAAAGTTTCGTTTTACGATTAAACCAGATATTTAGAAAGCTACTTTTTGCATGCACATGTCCTAATTCGTGTTTTTAGGTTTCAATTAAGGCACAATGAGGCAAAAATATATTAAATTATGTGGTAATTTCTAAAGATAGCAATAGAAATTGGTTGCCTAGTGTTAATGTCAAGCCCCGGTCTTGTTTAGAAAATATCAGCGCTCTGGTATCAGCCACGATAATACTCTTTATAATACTCTACTTTGCATTTGATTCGACGCGTGACAAACAGTATTTAAGACCTAATACTCCGCATCTGCATCGACAAATAGTGTTGATATTTTTTCTAATAATACTCAGGCAATCGTGTTTCAGCTTTATTTAAGGTCCCTCTGATGGACCCATGAAATAATCCTGTCCATCTCATGTATAAAACTAACCCAAGTACAGTCACTGAAGAGACAGTAGTTCAGTAAAATGGTAGTTTCTGAGTGTCCCGTACCTGTCGGCGTCGCCCTGTCCCGTGGAGGCGTTCCTGTGCAGCGTCTCCCTCACGGCGGCCATGTTGGAAATGTTGTCATGAAGACGGTTGAGGCGGCGAGTGTAGAGACCCAGGCCTCCGTCGGTCAGGTAGCTGCAGCGGCACAGAGAAGACGTCAGATAAATGTTACGACTGAAAGAAAGCTGGAGGTGTTTGGGTTTTTCTGTTACAGTCAGATAAAGAAGTTTTACATCAGGGGCTATCCTGATTCCTAACCTTTTTGTGCTGTGTGATCCCCTGAGCTTTTTGTCCCACCCTGACTTGCTCTTCATTCATTTTTGTGTTAACTTTTCAAAAAGTGGGCATAGCGTGGTCAGCCGTGTTCATTAGTACAAAGACATTTTATACTTACTTTATTGTAAAAGCTAATTCTCTTACTTTTTTGCTTTGAAAATTGAATTCAAGATACAAAAAAATCCCTTTATAATGAGTACATATTTTTAATAAAAATATAACGATACAAACTTCGATAGCATGTACTTATTTTACTATATTTTCAACTAAATAACTAAAACTACCAAAAAAACAAGAAAACATTTTCTAGTAGTTTTCAACTCTTTTTAATCAATAATTTCAAATCAATCAGTCATCAATGAGACACTTGAGCTTGTTTTTTAGTTTCAATTGTTGAATATGAAAAGATGGCAAATATGTTCTTATCAAATTATTTCAAATTTCCAAGTACCCCCTGTAAAGTGCTTGTGTGCCCCTGCGGATCCCCGCACCCCTGGTTGGGAAACAGCAGCAGCTATATTCTGCTTTTCTTCATATTTTTAACTTTTAACTAAGTCTTGGTGTCCTCTATGTCCTCTTATGGGACTAAAAGAGAAGATTTTTAATAAGAACTCTACTGGTGCCATAAAGAAACAGGAGAAGAGGCCAGCAGAGGGCAGCAGAGGGCAGAGCTGTCACATTTTTTTTATAGAAACATAGAAAAAAAAAGCTGTTCACTTCCTTAAACTTTGTGTCTGACGCCATATTTCTCTCTGTGAGGAATCGGTGGAAACAGAGCTGTGCACCGTTTTTCTGGATAAATGAATGAGAGCAGACTGGATGTAGAGGGCTTGTTGTTGATTGGTCAGTGCTTCCTGGAGTGGGCGGGGCTTTGTGGAACAGGCGTGAATGAAATAAAACACAACTCCAGATGTGTTTCTGATGAGGGAACAACATTATAACATGGGAGGCGGGACATTTGGCCAAATTTAGACCCCTTAAAAAGACACAGTTTAGTCTTGAGTCCTCAGTTTAGTCCTGGGTTAGTCTTGCTTTAGTCCTGCCATTGTTCATTTGTACAGCTTTGTGTTTCAGCTAAAATTAAATACACTGTAAAATAATAAATAAATGTTGCAAAAACTCAAGGCATCAGGATCATTCAAGATTTTTGAGTTTTGGGGTCAACTCAACATCTCAAGTTTTCAACAACTGATATTTTTTGTTCATCTAATTTAATAAATAAAAATATTAGTTGTTGAAAACTTGAGATTTTGAGTTCGCCCCAAAACTCAAAAGTCTTAAGGGATCCTGTTGTCTAGAGTTTTTTGCAGCATTTTTATTTTACAGTGTAGAGCTTGTGATGTCAATAAGGGGAGCCACATATTTAACAAATTTTGCATGTTTTTCTAATATGGTAAAGCCCCAATTTTAAGGCACTTGTCCATTGACTTTATGTTACAAAGCTCTACAGAGACGTCGAGAGCCCAGAGCGTTCGGCCAATCCAACAACAGTCCGTTATTATTCAAACAGGAAGTAAACCTCATTCATCACTGTACACGAACACGAGAGCGAGAGAACATGATGGAAACACTAAAAATACACCAAGAGTACATGGGAACTGTGTGAGTACTTCATTCATGTCGCTCTGGGGGAATAAATGAGAAGTGACAGGTCTTAGATAAACACCAGCACTAACGGGACTGGGCACATTCAGCGGTCTACTGTACGAACCGTGACCCCTTCGGAGGCCCTGACCCACCAGTTGAGACACACTTGACTGTTTCTAGTGTTTAGAGTAAAAAAAAAAAAAAAAAAAAAAAAACGTCCTGGTTTAGTCTTGGTTCAGGTTTAGCTTGGTTAAACCTAAAAGGCCTGTTTTGGTCCAGGTTTACTAGAGTATTAATCCATATTTCTCTATTATTACAGGGTTTAGTTCTGGTTTGGTTCAGGTTTAATCCTAGCCCTAGATTAATACTAAATTAGTCCTGGTTTAGTTCTAGTTTAGTCCTAGCTCTATTTCTGTCCTGGTTTAGTCCAGGTTGTACTTAGTGCTGGTTTAGTCCTAGTTTACTCCTGGCTTAGCTCTGGTTTGGTCTATTATATAGTTTTGGTCTAGGTTTAGTCATGGTTTAAACCTAAAAGGCCTGTTTTGGTCCAGGTTTGTTTAGGTATTAATCCTTAGTCCTGCATTATTACAATATCCCATTTTCTTCTGACTTTAGACCAGATTTAATGTTTAATAAGATTAGCTGCAGTTCTGATTTAGGTGAAGTTTTGGTTTAGTCCTGGTTTAATCCCGGTTTAGTCCTGGTTTAACCCTAGTTTAGTCCTGGTTTAGTCCTTGTTTAGTCCTGGCTTAGTCCTGGTTTAGCCCTGGTTTAGTACTGGTTTAGCACTGGTTTAGTCCTTGTTTAGTCTTGATTTAGCCCTGGTTTAGTTCTGGTTTATTCCTGGTTTAGTCCTTGTTTAGTTCCGGTTTAGTCCTGGTTCAGCCCTAGTTTAGTCCTGGTTTAGTCCTTGTTTATTCCTGGTTTAGCCCTAGTTTAGTCCTTGTTTAGTCTTGATTTAGCCCTGGTTTAGTTCTGGTTTATTCCTGGTTTAGTCCTTGTTTAGTTCCGGTTTAGTCCTGGTGTAGCCCTGGCTTAGTTCTGGTTTAGTCCTGTTTTAGTCCTTGTTTAAACCTGGTTTAGTCCTGGTTTAGCCCTGGTTGAGTCCTGGTTTAGTCCTGGTTTAGTTCCGGTTTAGTCCTGGTTTTGCCCTGGTTTAGTCCTGGATTAGTCCTTGTTTAGTCCTGGTTTAATCCTTTCTTACCTTTCTGCCTCAAACATTGCTCCAAACTATATCCGAATCACTCCAAATAAGGACTTCCTGTTCCTGCAGGTATCTCCTCCTGTATAAACCTCAGTCTGAGTCAAACACAGCAGACAGCCTTAGATCCACCTGAGGTCCGGTCCATGCTGCAGCAGGTCTGTGTGGCTCTGAGCTGTTCCTCTGCTGCTGCTGCTGCTGCACATGGGACCAGCTGCAGGTGGGCGGGGCTTACAGAGACATGCCCCGGGGCAGGAGGAGCGAGGAGCAGAGGAGGAGGGTAAAGGTGAGAGAACACATGCACAAAGGGGAACGGAGAAAGGGATCATCCTCCAGGCTGCAAAACGCTCACAGACAGGGATTTAGGATTTCTATTGGACTCCTTTATGAAAAGGCATAGTCCAGTATTTAGTCAAAGTCTGTCCATTCATTTAAAAAAAGTATTATTCTTTTCTTATTATTATCAATAATGATACTTTTATTGAACAATGGATAGTAAGTTGGCTGTAAGTTGAGTAAAAAAAAAATAATGATAGTGAGTAAAACTTAAAATTGAAAGCTTTTAGACCTATGCCTTGTAAGCCCGCAGCACTGAAAACCAAATACAAAGCTGCACACTGGCATCTGTTTAGCTCCAGAACCTGACTCCTGCTGAACGTCTGTGTCTGTTCAACCACTGAGGGATGTGTTTAAACAGTGAACAGCCCCAGGAGGTAACAAGAGGGAGGAGCCACAGGAGAGGAGGAGCCGCATGAGACCAGGGGGAGGGGCCACTGGAGGGGAGGGGCCACAGCACCTTCACTTCCCTCTTCCACTGTTATGTGCCTCAATTTTTTTAGTAAAAACAGACACAAAAAATAAAATATTTTTAATATTCTCAATGCAAAGTGGATTTTTCTAGGAGGGCTTATTACAGCCTTGGGTCTGTCAGAGATCACTAACAACACTGATTTACAGACCAACTCTGAACTGGTTGGAACTATTTGTTACTACAAAAAAAAAAAATCCAAATCCATCCAAATCACTGTTGTTGGCATAGAGAATATTTCATTTTTTTGTCAGTTTTTTTTACAACAAAACAAACAATTTTGTTATTTTTTATGTCAGGCTATTACATACAAATAGCCTGACATAAAAATGATCAAAATTCTAACAATAATTAAACATACAGTATTTGTGATCAGGGCAGAAGTTGATTAAAAGATTTATGAAAAAAAAGTACATAAAAATATGAACATATAGATTTTGTGTACTGAGGACACTTTTGTCTGTGAACAGCAGCAGTCTCTCAGATTTAGTCAGAGAGAGTAAACATGAAGTAATATTAGATTTGTGTTTAGAAAATCAACATTAGTGATAAAAATGTGTGCATTTTTGCATTGTGCCTTCTAAGTATTTGATCAGTAATGAATTGCAGTTATGTACACAACAATTTGTATAAAAGGTCAGTGCAAGTGTTGTATGTTTTGGTTTTAGAAATTCTGTCTCATTACTCACTGTAAGCTTTAAAATTAGCCTGACTAAAATATATATGACCTGAGGATGTTTTTTATGTTGAAATGTTACTTTGTTGGGAAATTATAATGCTGTGTTCATGATGCATTGAAATCTCGGAAATTTTGACCTCCGAGTCAGAAAAACGGCCTTGAACACCGTCTCAGGTTGGAATTTTTGCTCGGAAACTCATGTGGAAGTGTTGGACTCCGAGTTCCCGAGTTGACATCACAATCATAGGGACTCCCTCTGTGAGAGGTAAACAGTGTGGTTACTAACAGGGAAATAATTGTTTTTTTTAAAACAAGAGATCTCATACTTCTGCAAAAATGTACTCATCTTTATATAACGAATGAAGTTCTGAGTGCTACAGCTCTGCAAAACATCTTTGACTGTTCATTTATCACTGAGTGACTAAAGTAGAAATAGAAACGTCCCCTGATGTAACTCAGTGCAGCACCAAACACTTTTATCAAGGGATTTATTTGTTTCCTATAAAACAACATGAAAATGCAAATATGGTTTTGTTGTTATTGTGCTGATCCACGTGTGTTTTCTGAGCTAAACTCGTGAACAGACGTTTTTCGGAAGTCAGCTTTTTTAAGTCGGGACTTCCAAGATTCCGATGTATCATGAACGCAGCATAAGTGCATGGCTTTTGAAAACAAAACACTGTCTGTGCGTTCAGTTCTGTAGAAAACATCAGGACGCACTGTTGGCCCTTGGACATTTGCACATCTTCAAATCTGGCCCTTTTTGGACAAAGTTTGGGCGCTCCTGACCTTTTCTCATTATTGAATGCACCTGTCTATGAAGTCCGAGGCCTAACTAACTAATCTAACAAGATTTGTATTGCAAGTAACCCATTTTGAGACGTTACATGCATTCAAATCAGCAAACTTAGGGTTCCCAAACGTTTGCACAGACATTTCATCCACCTAAATACTGCTACACTACAAACTGTTGTTAGGAAAACTCCCTAAAACTCCGATGTCAATGGAAAATAAATGGCAGACCTCTGTGATCTTTTTTTCATGAAGACAGAGTAAATTATTATGCAACCTCAGAGGGGTCCCAAGCTTTTACATGACTATCTGTGGGGCTGACTCAAATCAAAGGGCTGCCAGTCTGCTGTAAGAGCTGTGCTGCCCTCTGCTGGACAAACACAAACAACGCAGAGCTGACTGTCAAGCCGCTCTCAGTACAATACTGAATACTGTCCTCCTTCAGCACAGTGTTAAGACTGATAATGCTGCTGCTGGTGCCAGACGGTGCCAGCTGTTCTCAAACTGTGGTACAGGTCCCACGGGTGGTACGCGGGTCTCCTCCGGTGGTCGTCAGGAGTCGTTAGCAGCTCATGTCCTGATTTACTTTGTTTAAGAGCTTGATACATTAGTGAAGCATAGAGCACTGCTTGGTTAAGTCCTGGTTTAGTTCTGGTTTAGACCTGGCTTAAACATAATATAGGTTAATTTTAGTTCATTAAAGATGGTTCTTGTAAAGCCAAATATTTGTTGAGGTAGTAGTTGGAGTAAAAAGTTTGAGAATCACTGTCACAGACTTATTTAAGTTTACAGTTATATTATTGATCTGTGTGAACTCTTCAGCCCTAAAACTAAAGTGAATGATATGACTTCTTACAAATGTATAGTATAACTGCATATACAATTATTAAGTAGTGAGCATTTGTCCCTTGTTGATTTTACTTGAAAGTCATTAATATATCTCAGCTCTAATAGCTTTATTTTTACTTTGGTCAAAGGCCACTTTGAACTGAACTGAACTGACAGAGCTCTGGGTCCTGTCGCTGCAATAAAAATACCAATACAACTATTTATAATACATGACATCTATGAGTAATAATTATAAATATATGCGCATTAGCAATAAGAATAAATATAAAGAGGCTACTGAGGTAGGCTATATACATAGCTAAAGTGAATATTGCAAAAATCCAATAAAATGTGTGGATGTTCTGGACTGGATGCAGTGTAGCCTCTAAAACTTAGCTGGGTCTAAAACTTATTCACTTGCTCACTGCCTTTACCTGCATTAAGCCGTAGTATTATCTTGGCTAACCTTGGCTTGCCTGAATGTGCTCTGGAATAGCTTTAGCTATTTTCAGAGTTCTGCCTTAACAGAAATTCAGGTATGAACTTGGTCAGGTTTTGAGTTTTTGTCCGTTTTGCGTGTTGACGTTACAACATACAGCAAAGCTGTGCACGTGGGAAAAGTTGTGCGATTTGGTGGGACAAGGAGGGACATAAATGTTTTGATACAAATCTATATTACGGATTTACTGATACAGGTTGCTTTAGTTTAGGACCTATAAAACACGTGAAGTGCTGTTTTACTGTCTTTACTGAGACTTTTCGTTTGGAATAAAAAAAATCAAAGCTGCCAGTTTGCATTTTCTCAAAACAATCCAGCACCAACCCCAGCACACAGCTCTGTGCAGAAACACATCAAACATATATTCAACCTGTCAAGATGGGATTCCCACAAATATTTATTCTAAGTTTTACACAAGTTATACTGATCTTACCTTGTTGTTATTAACTTTCAGTTCAATTCAGATTTATTTGTATAGCCCAGTATCACAACAAAAGTCACCTCAAAGGGCTTCACAAACAGTTGATCAAACATAAACACACAATCAGACTGAACACACAATCAGCACAAACAATAACTACACTAAACTAAACAGAGCCAGGACACTCCTGTCCTTAGACCCTCCTTCTCTTAAGGAAAAACTCCTAAAAAACCCAGCTGTGGGAAAAAAGAAGAAACCTTATGGAGCCCATATTGAAGGAGAGATCCTCTCCCAGGACGGACAGGCAATGCGTCTAGGACTGCTAGTCCATTAGTTCATCTATAGGATCATAGATCAGCTCTGTAAGGATTCATCCAGACAGGGGAGTGGGGGTGAAGTAGGGGTCCAGGGGTGTGAGGGTGAGGTAGGGGTCCAGGGGTGTGAGGGTGAGGTAGGGGTCCAGGGGAGTGGGGGTGGGGTAGGCGTCCAGGAAGTCCATAGGATGCAGCAGGTGGGCCTCATCCAGACAGGTGAGTGGGGTGAGATTTAGTTTAGAACTTGAATCCCTTTTTTTATCAGATCCACTGAGGACCAATAAAAAAGAGGGACACTGTCTGAATAAGTGGGACAGAGGGACAGAGGACTAAATGGCTGTGCCATACAACCAAAAGTGGGACAGATCTGGACAAAGGCAGGCCCACAGAGAAAATCATCTATAAACCTGATTTATCTCTTACCCGCTGGTGACATCATCAGTGCGCGCCAAGTTCTTGCTGAGCACGTCTCCGTCGCTCATGTATCCCGTCATCTCCACGGCCACGCCCTCCAGCTCCAGCTCCTCCCCCATGCGCTCGCCGCCCTCCACGGCCCCTCCCCGTCCCGTCAGCTGGCGTCTCAGGTGACCTGCGTACTGGTACCGCCCGCCGGGACCGGGACCTGCCCCCCGGTAGCCGTTGCCCAGCGAGGGGGCGTCGCCGGCCTGAAGGCGGGGCGTGGCCTGTCCCAATCTCCACGATGACAGGTGTGGGCGGGACGACGACAGGCCCAGGAGACTCCGCCCCCCGTTAGACACCGAGTCAGAGGGGACCACGCCTTCGAACGAGGAGTCCAGAGAGCTGAGAGAAGAAAAGAGTTTAACTCAGACTGAAACCAGAACTAAACTTAGACCAAACCAGGACTTCACCTGGACTAAGTCAGGTTTAAACCAGGACTAAAGAAGGCACTAGCACTGAACCAAGACTAATATGGAAGATTTTGAATTTTAAATGCTTTTGAATTTCTACCACTGATTTTTTTAACACTGAAAAAATGTTTGAAGTGTCTCTCTTTTTTTGTTTGTAATTTTCACTGTATGTATTTTGTGATAAAAATTTCAGAATAAAAAAATTGCCTTCTAAAAATGCATATGTGATGCATATATTTTCGAGTCCTCAAATTCGATTGCCAAATTCAGAGTCAAACTTTTCTCATCACATTTTGAAATTTAAATGTCTTTGATTTTCTACCATTTATTGTTGAAATCAAGTATAGCTTATTTAAATAAATAAATAAAAAAATAAATAAAAAGAAAACAATTAATAATAAGTCAAACGGACGTTTCATACAAATTATTTGACGACATATTTTAGACTCTGAATTTGGCCAATGCATTTGAGGATGCAATGCAATTTGCATCAAATTTTTTAAAGGTGAATTTTTTATTCTGAAATTTTAAATTTTCAAAAAAATACTGTGAAAATTAGATTCAGGGAAAAAACATTTCTGACTCCTATTTCAATGTTAAAAAATTCAATAGTAGAAATTCAAAGGCATTTAAAATTCAAAATCTGATCTTCCATACACTAAACCTGGACTAAACTAAGATGCGCAGCAAATCATCTGCCTCCCAGTGTGCATAGGTATTACTACAGATGCCCTTCCTGACACAGCTGATCACCGTTTATCCAGGCTTGGGACTGGCACAAAGAGCACACGCACACAGCCTCAGAAGTCCTGGTTGTGGCTGGATCCTGGGCTCAGACTGAGGTCCCACCTGTGAGAGAGCTGCGTCCCTCTGAGGCTGGACATCGTCTCCTCCAGGTTCTGTCTCAGATCTGCAATGTTTTTGACGGTCCTCAAACGCCTCGTCTCTGGGTCCTCACCTGCAACAAGAACTCTTTTACTGTTTCCATACTGTGCTTTAATTTAAAGACTAAAACAATACATGAACAAAACCAAAAGGAAGAAAAAAGATACAGATATTATGAAACAATTATGATAATATTTTGGGTTTATTTTGCTACTAAATTGTTGCAATGTTTAGTTAAAGGAAAGATGTATTTATATTAAAGGACAAATCTGGGTTTGAATCTTGGTCCAGGTTCAAATTTAAACCTATATGTGAGAAATTGTTTCTTTTTTTTTTACCTTTTACATTAAAGCCCGACCGATATAGATTTTTTGAGGCCAATGCCGATACTAGGTAACAAAAAAAAATATCGATATCCGATACATTGGCCAATACATTTATACATTGGGAAAAGTATTTTAAAGCATTTTTCTTTCTGCTCTTGTTTACATGAATATGGCGTGTACACCCTAGGCCACTTTACTAATAAGTTTACTAAACTTATTTTTAAAATGTTGTAGAAATCTGCTTATTGTTCTTTATGCTGATTGTTATGTAGGTTGTAGTGGACATTGGTGTGGGGAGTATTATTATATATGTTATGTATTATATTTATTTATTTTATTTAGCTTTCACTCAATTTGTTTAACTTAAATTTCATTTAAATTTGCCGTGCAAGTACAGCATGGGGAGAACCACAAAATGCATTTTGAATTTTTGTTCTGAGGTTTTATGGCAGAGAAATTAGCAAAATATTTTTATTGCCTTTTTGAGCTTTTCAGGCCATGATTTGGGTTGGTTCCTATGAATTGCAGATTAAAAGCCCAACTGTTTGGAAACACCACCACGCCCTCTGCTGCACAAATACCAGAAGGCCATCATTTGCAAATAAACAGATCATATTCCAGCACTCCAGCACACAGTAAAAATAGTACTGTTTATATCGGTGTATATCGGCCAAATTTCAACCGATAACCCATAATTTTCTCATATCGGCCGATAATATCGGTATGGATCTATTTTACATGGACAAAATATGTCATGAATCTAGGTTCCACTTTACATAAAAAATAAAAACAAAAAATGGTTACATAAACTGACTTCCAACTTCAGAAAAGTCCATTTAGCAGAATAGGGGACCTTTCATTTATAATAAAAAAAAGGTAACACTTTATAACAATGCACCACTGTTAAGCAGTAAAGCAGTAATAAAGCATTAATGAATATGTAATTAACAATATTGTAATAATAAATACCTTATTGACTTAATGATGTTTAGTTAGAAAGAAAGATGTATTTATGTTAAAGGACAAATCTGGGTTTAAATCTTGGTCCAGGTTCTTTATATTAGAAACTGGCCCTTTTTTTACCTTTTACATGGAAAAATATGACATGAATCTAAAAATACTGTCCATAAAAAATAAAAACAAAAAATGGCAACCTAAACTGACTTCCCACTTCAGATCCAAAGAGAATTCAGCCCATGACCATTGAGCCTGTCCCTGTAAAAAGTTACCACTTAAAAAAACAAAAACGCAATTTATATGTTGGAAAAACTGTCAACCCTGAATAAGAAAGGGAGCAGCCAAAAGATTTATTAATTCTACCTGTAAAAAATTACTTTGGTGTTGATTTGTATTGACTTACATTATGTTTACACGGAAAAACAAGGGTTAAACGCTCTCAAACTGGAAAACTCTGGTTCTTTTTTCTTATAAACTTCTTTTAAAAATTATTTCTATTGTAACCGAAGAAGTAGAGCCGTCCACTGACCTGCCAGATCTTCAATAGACGTGAGGCTGGTTTTGGAGCAGTCTCCGGTTCTTGCTCCAGTCTCACCGTTCACCTCGGCCTCGGTCTGAGATCTGAGAGTAAAACACAGATTATTATCAACAAAACAAAACAAGGGGAAAAGTGAATCCAGGAGCAGATCTTGTCACAGAGAGGCCTGAGCTCGGATCCAGCAGCCATGTGACCTGAAACACCGCAGTGGCCGATGTTTACCGATGACGTCTGGACCCACCAATCACAGCAGACTTTGGCCTTGACTTTTGGAGACAGATCAAACAAAAACTGTCCCTCTTATTATTTAATGAGGCTGAACTTCTAGCCTCTGTTCCATAAACATACTACACTGCTCAAAAAAATAAAGGGAACACTAAAATAACACATCCTAGATCTGAATGAATGAAATATTCTAATTAAATACTTTGTTCTTTACATAGTTGAATGTGCTGACAACAAAATCACACAAAAATTATCAATGGAAATCAAATTTATTAACCCATGGAGGTCTGGAATTTGAGTCACGCTCAAAATGAAAGTGGAAAAACCCACTACAGGCTGATCCAACTTTGATGTAATGTCCTTAAAACAAGTCAAAATGAGGCTCAGTAGTGTGTGGCCTCCACGCCTGTATGACCTCCCTACAACTCCTGGACAGTCTGTGGTGCAACGTGGCGTTGGTGGATGGAGAGAGACAGATGTCCCAGATGTGCTCAATTGGAGTCAGGTCTGGGGAATGGGCGGGGCCAGTCCATAGCATCAATGCCTTCGTCTGCAGGAACTGCTGACACACTCCAGCCACATGAGGTCTAGCATTGTCTTGCATTAGGAGGGACCCAGGGCCAACACCAGCATATGGTCTCACAAGGCTCTGAGGATCTCATCTCAGTACCTAATGGCAGTCAGGCTACCTCTGGCGAGCACATGGAGGGCTGTGCGCCCCCCCAAAGAAATGCCACCCCGCACCATTACTGACCCACTGCCAAACCGGTCATGCTGGAGGATGTTGCAGGCAGCAGAACGTTCTCCACGGCGTCTCCAGACTCTGTCACGTCTGTCACATGTGCTCAGTGTGAACCTGCTTTCATCTGTGAAGAGCACAAGGCACCAGTGGCCAATTTGTCAATCTTGGTGCTCTCTGGCAAACTCCAAACGTCCTGCACGGTGTTGGGCTGTAAGTACAACCCCCACCTGTGGACGTCGGGCCCTCATACCACCCTCATGGAGTCTGTTTCTGACCGTTTGAGCAGACACATGCACATTTGTGGCCTGCTGGAGGTCATTTTGCAGGGCTCTGGCAGTGCTCCTCCTGTTCCTCCTTGCACAAAGGAGGAGGTAGCGGTCCTGCTGCTGGGTTGTTGCCCTCCTACGACCTCCTCCACATCTCCTGATGTACTGGCCTGTCTCCTGGTAGCGCCTCCATGCTCTGGACACTACGCTGACAGACACAGCAAACCTTCTTGCCACAGCTCGCATTGATGTGCCATCCTGGATGAGCTGCACTACCTGAGCCACTTGTGTGGGCTGTAGACTCCGTCTCATGCTACCACTAGAGTGAAAGCACCGCCAGCATTCAAAAGTGACCAAAACATCAGCCAGAAAGCATAGGAACTGAGAAGTGGTCTGTGGTCACCTCCTGCAGAACCACTCCTTTATTGGAGGTGTCTTGCTAATTGCCTATAATTTCCACCTGTTGTCTGTTCCATTTGTACAACAGCAGTGAAACTGATGTCAATCAGTGTTGCTTCCTAAGTGGACAGTTTGATTTCACAGAAGTGTGATTGACTTGGAGTTACATTGTGTTGTTTAAGTGTTCCCTTTATTTTTTTGAGCAGTGTATATAAGCTCAAAATATAGACTGCGCTATGATAAAAGTCTTAATTAGAGGGAGGTAGGACTAACAGTGGTTGGCTGGAGACATTGTTATTATTAAAATATTATATTATTATTATTATTATTATTAAAATAATACTTAAATATTAGTAATAAGGAGATTATTGTGCTTCATTCAGAGTTTTTAAAATAGGTTTGGATGCATCAGTATACCTCAGGTCTGTTTGTGTGGTGGAAACATCATTATAACATGGTTCAATGCTCAAAACAGTGGATTTAGCAGAATAGGGAACCTTTAAATTGAAAAAAAAAAACAGAAAAACTTTATAATAACTCACCACTCACAACAATATTGTAATTAATATTTGCCATTTATAATTTTGCATTCACTCACATGAGCTTATTACTGAAGAATTCAACAGCAATAACAATGTTTATAACTCAGTGGTGTTTATAGATGTTTAGATAATGGTTTGTAAATAATCAATGAAGTACTTACTAACCCTTAACTAATACTTAACTATTGCATCATAGTGTGAGTTATTCTAAAGTGTTAACAAAAAAACTAACAAAAAACACTTTGCATCTTTCAATAGTAAATATTTCATGTTTTATTTACAAATATGTGGGAATTAAGTAAACAAACTGGCCTTTAGAGGTGTAAAAAATATAAAAATGAATTCACTTTTGCTCTCTATGCTGAGGACAGGGGTTATTGATTTTTAAATGTGACCCAGTGACTTTAAGAGGAAGAACCAGATGTTTTTAAAGGAGGCCCGAGGTTAAACACAGTACAGTTCTTATCTCCTCAGTGACAGAACGCAGCAGTAGAAACCTCTCACCTGTACATGAATGGAGCGACGGTGGCCATGTTGGGGTGACTGTGGTGCTGCTGATTCTGCGGGAGCTGGACGCTGACCGTGTTGGATGCCGTGCTCTGCATCGTCCCCCCTCCGGCCACAGGGAGGGCGCTGTGGCCCGTGCCGGTGCCTGTTTTCTGCCCCTCCGTTGAGGCCAGACTGGACGTCGAGCTCGAGTGTTTACTGTCCCGGTCCAGCTGCCCTCTGTGCGGCACTAACCCTCCTCCTCCTCCTAACCTCATGCTCCTCGGCCTCTCCGCGACTTCTTTTGTCATTTTTCCGGTTGGAGTTTTCCCCCCTGGCTTTGGTATCCCGCTTTGTGCATCCTTTTTGGCTCCTTTACCCCCTTTTGGGATGAAACTAGCAATTTTAGATGTCCTTTTGTTATTGTCCGCATCCAGCATTTCATCTTTTGCCTCTTCGAGTTTTATTTCTGGAGTTGAAGCTCGTTTCGCTGCATCTTTTAACTTACTTTTCTCTTTTTCTTTCTCTGGCGCTTTGACAGAGCTTTTCTTTGCAGTTAGCGCTCGGCTAAACGTCCTTTGTGCGATGCCTTTTAGCGCAATTTTCGGACTGCTAGCGGTTGTTCCGTTTGTTCCCGGTCGGACATTACCTTCGTCAACTTCTAGAGAATCAGGGTTAGATCTGGTGTCGGCTTTTTCCGATGCTTTTGTCGCTGCAACACTTTCTGCAGACGGCTTAGACACGCTTTTACTGTTAAATAATTTCAGTTTCTCAAGCATGGATCTCTGGGATGTGACTTTGGTCGGAGCTTCGGATGTCGTGGCATTTTTGCTGCTAGTTTCCTGCGTTTTGGTCGGACAGGAAGTTTGCTGGGCGGGACAGGAAGTAGAATTATTTTTGGCGCTCGTGGATTTAATCCTCCAGGGTTTATTGCTGCTGGAGTTGGGCTGAGGGATGGCCGTGCTGGAGGAGGAAGGAGGAGCCAAAGCGGAGGAGGAGGTAGCCAATTGGATGCTGGTTGTCACGGGCGACGGAGCGTGCTCAGTCATCGCCGAGGGATGTGAGGTCAGACCCTCGGAGGAATCTGGGGGAGAGAAGAATACATTCAAGTTTTCTTCCTTGTTTAAGATCAGAAAGGTAATTTCAGATGATTAACAAAACCAGGTCTAAACCAGGATCAAACCAGGTCTAAATATGTCTAAACCTAGACTAAACTTATAGGTGTAAAATTGGGCTAAACCAGGACTAAACTAGATTCCAACCAAGACCACACTAGGTTTAAACCAAGACAAAACCAGGTCTAAACCAGAACCGAACTAGGTCTAAACCAGGACTAAACCAGGGCTAAACTAGATTTAAACAAGGACTATACCAGGTCTAAGCTAGTTTAAAACCAAGACCAAACTAGATTTAAACCAGGAATAAACCTGGTCAAAACTAGGGCCAAAGTAGGTCTAAACCAGCTCCAACTGAATCAAGACTAAAACAGGACTAAACCTGCTTTAAACCAGATCTAAACCATTTCTAATCCAGGTCTAAAGACTTCTGAGTACCACCAGTGGTACAATAAATCAACCATTAGCTGATCATAAACATTTGTTAAACTTCCTCTGGTAACACCATCGTACATTTTCTGGTTAAGCCAGTAAACTCTGGGCCTTACAGACACATTCACTCTCTCATCCATTCACTATGGGAGGTTCAGACTCTCCAGTTCACCTGTACATGAAGTGTTTGGGACGGTGGGAGGACGAGGAGAGAACTGTTCTTCCATTGTCTCTAAACCTAACATCGTAAGTCGGTATCCTAAACTGTCTGTAACTGTCTGAACTGTTGTAAGCAGACATCCCATTTGTTCAACAGTGTCCACAGATAAAGGACCGTATAAGGACCGGGACAGAAGTGATTTTTCTTTTAAAAAAAACGTTTGTGTTAACAATGAGAGCCCAGTGTTTACAGAGACAGTGTGGACGGGCCCTGGACCTCCTCCGTTTATCATCTCCACCACCACACACCGAGCAGAAAGAGGTTTAAAGACCCGGTCCGCTACATTACACATACTCCAGACTCCTGTAGGGGGCGCTGTATCTACAGGTTTTTCATTCGTGTGGACAGACTTATGTTATTTAAACTCAGATGGCGCAGGGGCCAGTGTTACTCTATGGGTTATACACTATTTAAAAAAAAAATTCCAAACAGAAAACCCATAAATATTGAACCTGATCCTACAACCTTTAATTTAATACATTTTTCAACAGCTTAAGAACTCAACTATACATCACAGATGCAATGAAAGTGAAATCTTAAACACAGAACTGAAGATTCTTCAAGCACAGACTGACCGTAAAAATAATTTTAGAGGAAGTATTGGTAAAATAGGACACTTAAACATATGGAATATTTGGCATGACAACACACTTAAATATAAACAACAACAATTATACATTTTAAACAGGCTGCAAATAACAACCATCACTAAGGAACATAAAATCTAATTTAATAATTGAAGTAATATAATCAACATGGTTAAACAGCAATGTAATAACTAATGGTGAACTACAAATTTAAAACCTCACTGAAAAACCTAATAAAAAGTTCAAATATAAGTAAATTCCAATATAGTTTAATTCCTCATGTTTGAAGGAACTATTAAATGAAACAATGCATTAAGTTAAATGGCTGAAAAGGTTTACCAAGAGTGTACTGGTAATGTGGGACAGTGTCAAAATCATTACTGTGTTTTTTTTTTTGTTTTTTTTGTTTTGTTTTGTTTTTTGTAAATGATAAAGACAGACTGAAAGATAATCATAAATAAACTTAACTGTCCCACTTTACCCATATTTACCCTTATGGCAGAGATACATAGTAGCCATAAAACAGGTCTTAGACTTAGACTTTATCAATCCACAGAGAAAGTGCTTGGTCACAGTAGGCCAGTATTTGAAAAATCACAAGTAAAATTTAGTATAGGTATAGAATTGTTACAGCAATAGAAAAACTACAAATAAAACAGGTCAGAGCTATTTAAAGCTCCCCTTTTCAGCCCTGTTCCTCTCTTTAATCCTGTTCTAATGTCTCCGCCTCAAAAACAGACCTGCAGTAGTATTCTGTTTGAGTAATCATGTATGCTGAGGTGCTGCCCTTCTCCAGAGCTGAAAACGCTCGGTCTCATGGCTCTACATAGACACATGAAACCAGGAAGTGCTCCTGTGCATTTCTAACGCCCATACACCATCACCAGACTCGTTCTGATCATTTCAGCCTTAAACCTCCGTCACTACGAAGCAGTCAGCTCAGAAATCTATCTGTTCACCTCCTGTTGCTAACAGCTGTGCTAATCAACCATTTTATGCTCTGTCCAGTCCCCAGTGTTGCCAGCAGGGGGCAACAGACACCTAATCCAAGTGTTCTCTGCAGAGTCACAGTAACAGCTTCCAGCAAAAGAGGTTTTCCACAGATACATTATTTTAAGTTATAAAATCTGAAATACTAATGCAAAGGAGTCCAACACTGTTTCAGAATGAGTTTATGGGATTTAATGTTTCTTTTAGCCATAGAAACATCAACGGAAACAGCTACAGTCATGATTTTAAAATAAAAATATATGGACTTTGTGAGCATAAACTTCACCAGCACAGTTCCATAGTAAAAGAAAACACTATACAAAGTTTAAGCAGCTACAGACGCCATTAACAATCAGTTTATGAGCTGTTTACAACCAACAAACCATACTCACAAAACCAGCTTGACTCACCATGATCTGAAGTCTGAGTGCAGAGCCTCTGTCTCTGTGTGTGAGAGAGTGAAGGAGCAGCTATTTGAATATTCAAACACCAACGGCCTCTGCAGCCACAGACAGGGGCCAGGGGCCAGGGGGAGGGGCCAAAACACACATCGATCTCTCTCTCTCTGTATGTCTGTCTGTGCACAAGCCACTGTCATAAAACCCTAACCGTCAAACTTACAGGAAGTAAAAAAAACATCCCAGAGAGAGAGTATCCCAACTGTAACTGTCACTAATGTGTTCATCATGTGTTCATAACGTGTTCAGGCCTGGAGCACAGAGAACAAGGACAGAAGTGTGTCATGTTTAACCAGTCTGAATCAGTCACAGGGTCGGACTCAAGGGACAGAGATGGGACTAAAGGGTCTCACTCGGAGTTCGCTGTCAGGTTTACAAACATAAAACACTGGAATGGAGAAAAAAACCAAAGGGCTATAGTTCACAGACGCCATCATCTGAACAGAACCTGGACAAATGATAAGGTGTTTATAGAGAGATATGATAACTTTTCATTAGAGGCTTAGGAATGGATAGGAATAGTCAAGTCAGTAATAAGCCAAGGAAGACATTATTATGTTGTTTATTGGAAAAAGGGACACAACACTCTCCTTCAAAGGTCATATCAAAATGGTCTCCAAGATTATAAAATATAATCTACACAATTTTGCGCAAATAAGGAGATCTTTGACAGATAGGGATGTAATGATGCACTGAAGTCACGATTTGATTCACGATTTTATGTTCACGATTATGATTTTTTATGATTTTTATTTGCAGATTTAGTTGCAGTATAATTATGACCAAAAGATTTTTTTAACATAGCTTATTTGTTTCTCCTTATCAAAGTTAAATTGTTGTACATTTCTTATTAACAGAAATTTAATTTAAAAAGCAGATATTAAAACAACAACATGTAAAAATAACAAAATATATAAAATAATTTGTTATCCACTTTTGTTAACACCTTTCTACTATCTTTCAAAAACAGAGACACTACAGTAGCAGGTAATGCATAAAGAAGCAGCTTATCATGAATCCACGCCTCAGTAATATATGAGTCTAATATAAGTCAAGTCTTATAAAAATATCAGTGAGAAAAGACTCAGTAAACACTCTGATCTCCATGGAAACACTTCAGGGGAGGGGCCACTGAAACTAAACAGTAGCTGTTGTTAGCCACTTAGCTTTCCTTGAGCTTGCTGCTAACAACAAGCTACTTTCTGAACAATGGCAAACGGAGGAAACAGGTGCAGCCTAAATAAAATCTTCAGATGTGTCTTTCTTGCCGTTTGCCCTGGGCTTGTTGTTGTTTTTCCCTGTGCGCTGTGTGTGCGCTCCTCCGTCTGTGCAAGAGGTGAGGGAGCGCTCTTCCAAGCCGCTCCGAGTAATGAAGCTTTTGCAGTCTTTTCACGGTTCCAGCACGTCGGGCTCATGATTTTACGAGTCCTGTAAACTAAATCTTTGTATAAATTCATGTTTCTCTTCTGTAAAATGATCATGTAATGATGTCTAGCGCCAAATATACGAGCCAGATTACGCACCATTATACTCTGGTGGCCTGCACGCTGTTTTAAAGGGACATCGCCATTAGCTCTAATTTTTTTCCACACAAATTCAAAATTTCTCTCTTATCCATCAATTTTTTTCCGATCGTTACATCCCTACTGACAGATGAAGCTTCTACAATGTTCCTACAATGCATGATCTTCTCGCATATAAATTACTGTATTACTAGCTGGTCTCAAGCCAGCATCACAACACTGAAAGTGATGGAGTCACTATTAAAAGAGAGCGTGATGAGGTTAATTTTAGAAAGTAAGAAAGAAAGTCTCGAGTAACCTTACAATTTCTCAAATATACACACTGTCTTTATTACAATTATATTTAGTGGGTTTAGATTTCATTTACTTACATTTACTTTTATTATACAATTTCTTTATGCATGTTTATTATTACAACGCTCAGTCACATTCTAACATTTGAGTCACAGAGGGAAAAAAAAGAAAAGGTGCAGAGCAAGTAGCAGCTACGGAGCAGAGAAAGGAGGGGTGATAACAGCAGAGAGAGAGAGGCTGCTAGGATAGAAATTACCACTGGGGGATTTAAACAATAAAAAAAAGGAGGTGTGGCACATCAAAAAGGGGCAGGTTGATAACACGTGATGGGTGGTAAATTTCCACTGCTTAATAATTTTTTATAACTCCATAATGTTGACCTCAATGAACTTTGGTGGACGTGACAAACTGAACATCCACAACAGGTGCAGCTGGTGGCACCAGTCCAGTGGGATGAACCAAAATTAAAGTTTATGAGCAAAATTTGAGTAGCAACTGTGTCAGCGAATAATAATTGTCATTTTCAAGGCCATATTATAATTTGTGTTGTCAGAAACTATAAAAGATGCTGTCCTTGGGGGGTCGGGGGATTCCTGTGTTGATTGGTCCTGGACCCCGTTTGTTGTGAGTTTTCGCAATAAACCATCTTTTCTGCACCAAACTTGGCTACTTTTGTCTTATTCAGCAGAAGAATTTGTAACATCACAGAAAAAGGAGATAATTTCCAAGGCTAACAGGGACCTGAGGCTACTGTTTGAAGAAGCTTTTGGGCCTCAGAAAAGGGACTATTCTGGCCTTTTTACGGAGATACGTGCGGTCAGATAGAGCACACTTTAAATCTGCTCTATAACCTTGGATATTTTATTTTCACACAACAAGCGCTCAAAGTTCTAGACAAAAAAAAAAACAAATTTACCATCATTGTAAAATCTTGGCTAAATACAATCTACTTAGTTTGGAAAATCTTATGAAATTTAAAAATAGTTGTCTGGTATACAACTGTCTTCATGGGCTGGCTCCTCCTCCACTCAATGAGTATATCAAATACAGCTCTTCACTATCCCATGCCACTAGGGCCATATCCAGGGGTGACTGTGACATAACAGTAAGAAAAACTACTTTCGGACAAAGTGTTCTCTCCTTCAGTGGTAGTAACTTCTGGAATAGTTTGCCAACTGCTGTAAGAGATTCCCCCAGCTCTGCAAACTTTAAATGTCACCTGAAAGAGTGGCTCAAGTCCAATCAGGTGTGTAATCATAACCATAGCCTAGTGTAAAATATTGATTACAACAATAGTCAATATGCGTAATTCTAAATTATGCACTTCAGCACTTTACTTTAATGAATCCAATTAACTTATACTTAGTGTTTTGTTTTAAGAGGGACGTGCAATACAGTTTTACACATATTTATTTACACAATCTACCACATATTTTTACAATCTAGCACTCATTTATAATATCTACTGGGCTACGTGCAATGAAATTCAGCACCTTATCAGGGTTATGTGCAATACACTATTGCACTTTTTGTCATCTGAATTGTGAATAATGAAGGGGCTAAATGAGCTGTGCTTGCTGTTTATTTTTGTTTGTTATAAATGTCATAATGTCTAGTGCTGTTATATGTGCGTATGTCCAGTCAGTTGCACTGTTAGTGTATTGTGTGATAACATCAACCTGTCCAGGGACAACAGATGGAAATTAGCCTTAGCCTTTGGCTAGATTCTGACATATTTACATATTGGGTATATGTTCCTTAATATGTACTGTCCCTATCTTAAAAAAAAAAAAAAGGAGAATTCTGGTCCACCTTTAGTGTCTAACCAGACTCAGTTCTAAGTCCATCTGGAGCTCGTTGAAGATTGACCACATCCTTCTTGCACATTCACCAAAGTTAGTGAAGGTCACTGGGGTTAGCTCTGACAATAAGCAGCCAGGTTTATTCTGGAAAATCCCCAGTTCTCTTATCTCCTAATACAGTCCTCATTTTAAAGCAGCAGTCTCCAAGTGTGGCCTGACCAAACGCTGAGTCCTGCCCTGGTCCTGACCTGGTCCTGACCTGGTCCTGCGACTTCTGTCCAGTACAATAACACAAAAAAAAAACTTTTAGCACTAAATGTAGCCTTTAGGTTGAGGTTTAGTTTAGGTTTATCCCTGTTTTAGTCCAGGTTAAGTCCCAGTTTCACTCTGACTTAGTCTGGATTTAGCCCTGTTTTAATCCAGGTTCAGTCTTGGTTTTGTTCTGGTTTATTCTGAACTTAGCCCTGTTTTAGTCCAGGTTTTGTCTCTGGTTTAGTCTAAATTTAGCCCTGTTTAAGTCCAGGTTTAATCTTAGTGATGGTCTGGTTTAGTGTAGATTTAGCCCTGTTTTAGTCCAGGTTTAGTCCTAGTTTAATTCTGGTTTAGTCTGGACTTGGCACTGTTTAGTCCAGGTTAAGTCCTAGTTTTGCTCTAGCTTAGTCTGGATTTAGCCCTGTTTTAATCCAGGTTTAGTCCAGGATTAATTCTGGTTTAGTCTGGATGTAGCTGTGTTTTAGTCCAGGTTTTGTCCTCATTTAATCCAGGTTTTGTCTGGATTTAGCCCTGTTTTAATCCAGGTTCAGTCTTAGTTTTGTTCTGGTTTATTCTGAACTTAGCCCTGTTTTAGTTCAGGTTTAGTCTTAGTGTAGGTCTGGTTTAGTTTGGATTTAACCCTGTTTTAGTTTAGATTAACTCTTTGAGATTAGGTTTTATAATAATCCTGGTTTAGTGGTCTTCAGTTCTGGTTTAACCCTGTTTTAATCCAGGTTTAATTTCTCCTTTATTCCTGGCTGAACACTGACCCTTTCCCATAAATCCACCATCGGTCACAGGGTTTACCGTCACTGAGACCATCTGAGTCCAGCCTCTTTGATTCTGACCCACATTCTGCTCTTGTCCCGCACGTTTCGACCCCATGCCCCTTTTCAAAGTCCCCCGAACCTGTGTCTCTGTCCCATTTTGTCCCCACCGTACTGTCCTCTCATTCATCCGTCCAATAGGAAGGAAACAGCACGTTATTATTATTATCATTATGGCCCCCGACCCACTTCTTTCCTCTCAGCTAAACGCTGGCGCGGCTAATTGGGCGCTAATCACTTCCAATGGCGGCATTGTTTGGCTAAACGCTAACCACATGGAGGGAATGGGAATGCGCTGGGTATTTTCTATCAGAGACATGAAAGCAGCTGAATAAATGACACCGAAAGGAATATACTGTTAGAAAATCGCTAACTGTGTGAATGTGAATGGATAATAAAGATCATGTGAGTTGTGTTACATAAGTAGTGGTTAACCCACACAGCTACTGATTTTTAGCTTTTTCTAGTTATTCACTGTAAAATTGTGAGACTTAGTTAAATGCTTTTGTACTTAAAGTATCTATATTTTGCTTTTCTTTATATTTTCAACTCGAGAATGTTTTTGGTGCCATAAAGAAACAGAGAAGAAGACAGCAGAGAGCAGCAGAGGGCAGCGGAGACCAGCAGAGGGCAGCAGAGACCAGAAGAGACCAGCAGAGGGCAGCAGAGGGCAGCGGAGACCAGCAGAGAGGAGCAGAGGGCAGCAGAGACCAGAAGAGCCCAGCAGAGGGCAGCAGACACCAACAGAGGGCAGCAGACACCAGCAGAAACCAGCAGAGGGCAGCAGACACCAGCAGAGACCAGCAGAGGGCAGCAGACACCAGCAGAGACCAGCAGAGGGCAGCAGACACCAGCAGGGAGCACCAGCAACTTCACTTTTTTTGTCTGATGCCATCTGACTCCCAAACAGTGGTGGGCAGTAACTAGATACTTCTACTCAAGTAGTTTACTTAGGTAATTTTTTTAAAATAAAAAGTGGTACATTTTAGAACATACTTTAGAACATACTTTTACTTGAGTAAATTTTGGATGATTTTATTTTTACTATAACTTGAGTAAAACTTGAGCACCAGAGAATTAAAAAAAAAAAAAAAAAAAAAACCTCATCGCACGCATAACAACAAGCTACAGATGAATTTATTTCTCAGTTTTTGTCAGAGCGGCATAATGGCAGAAACAAGTTTGTATGGATACGAGGTGGAGAAAATGAAAGTAACTTGTATTTAGTACAAATGTAAAGGGCACTCTGGAGAGGAAAATGAGGCAAAAACAGCAAAAAAGCAAGAAAAGTTACTGAGTTCCGCTTTAAGCCTTTTCTGATAAAAGGCCGTTCTTTTAAATACAAGCATGTTTATAAAAACAATAACATCTGAACTCAAACGTCCTGTGCAGTTCATGTTCTAAGTTGAAGAATCGTAATAATTAGCACATCGTGTTCCTATTCTAACCCTTTTGTGACTGTATTTCTTGTGCTAGCAAACAACATTTGGCCCTGTCTGGCAATAGTGAAGAACCCTCAACAAAAACAACAAAAACTATCATAGCTTTCCCTCTGAAACAATATTAAACAACAACAGCTTGCTTTCTACCAGCTCAGAATATGTTTTAAAGGTGACTTTCCTGGAAACGTAGCCCTGGTCACACTTCACTTCATCTAATTACGGTCCAAATGCATTTAGGAAGCACATTAAACGCTCCTGAAATAGAGCACAGTGAAAACAACATGGCCGTCACTGAACTCTGACCATCTGACCTTCTGTCGCTGTGGGCAAATCCTGAAATTAACTCAGATCTGCTCAGAACGCTGCAGTTTCAGGAAACACTCTGAAGTATTTATGACCAGAGTGGACCATTACAGACACAGATGAGGAGAAGATAACAGAGGCAGAGGGTTGACCACAGAGGAAGAATGGATTCCGAATGGGCATAAAACAAAATGCATCAGTCTAATTAAGTTAAAAACAGCAATCCCTTATCATTTTATAAGTGTCTCAGTTTATCTATATATGCAAAATGTCCTTTTCCTCTCCGTCTCCATATTATAATCAACATCAGAAACACTGCTAGAGTTGAGTTTTGTTTCATTGACGTCTGTTTGAGTAATCCTGACGCTGAGTTTTTGAGGCCTCAGAATAAGAGGTCGACCAATAGATTGGGCCGATCTTTACATTTTTTTAGGCAATTGTCCGATTCTTGCCCTTTAATGCTGATTTTTGGTCAGGTTCATGTCTGGGCTCCATGTGACTGAAGGACCCCATCTTGTCTCAGTTTGGGCTCTTACTCTGCAGTTCATAGGAAACATCCAAAATCTCATTATTTCAGCCTGAAAAGCTCAAAACAACAATGAAAAAAATTTGTTCATTTCTTTGGAACAGAACCTCGTAGAACAAAAAAATCCAAAAGCATTTTGTAGCTATCCACAAATTTGAGATTACCTTATAGGTCTTCTCAAAAAAACTCTTCTTAACTGTTCTCACTGTCACATTCTAAGATGTTTGTTTCAGTTTAAGTTTAGGATTACAAAAAGAAATTAATATTTTAAATTAATTATTTTCATAAAATTAAGAAAGTCGGCCCTGCATATCGGCCCCCAAAATGGGCAGTTTTTATCAGCCATAGGCTGCTCTCAAAAATCCTTATTGGTCAACATCTACACAGAACACTTGGTTCCACATGAACCGCCGCCTCTCCCACAAAGCCCCGCCCACTCCAGGAAGCACTGACCAATCAACAACAAGCCCTCTACATCCAGTCTGCTCTCAGTAATTTTTCCAAAAAACGGTGCACAGCTCTGTTTCTACTGATTCCTCACAGACATTTTTACTTTGGGAGGAAAACAGCACCAGACAAAAAGTTTAAGGAAGTAAACAGCTTTTTTCCCTCTGTTTCTGTTCAGCTCTGTCCTCTGTTGGTTTCTTCTCCTGTTTCTTTATGGCACCAGGAGAGTACTTATTAAAAACGTTCTCTTTTAGTCACATAATGTTTTTAAAGGCTGTTAAATGTGCTACTGTTCTGGAGGAGACAAAGGGTTAAAATTATGAAGAAAAGCAGAATATAGACAGTTTCCTGGACTTTTTGTGGCTTTGAAAACTCCTGTAGAACACATAAGCAGCAGCAGTGTATCATCAAAATCCATCGGCTGATTCCTTCTGTTTCTGACTGTTCAGAGATTCTCCAGCCACATCCGACCTGCACTATTCTCACTCTTATTACAACTGGTTATAAAGAGGCTCCTTAAACAGAGTCTTACCTGCTTCAGATCACCGCAGCACAGGTCTACAAACACAACACAACAACAACAAAGCACTTTTCACCAGCTCCAGTTCAGCTCAGGGCGACTTCTGCAACTGTTACAGCAAACTGTTAAACCGCTCTTCAACAAACCAGGACAAACCAGAGCGGGCCAATTACAGGAGAGAGCTGTGTGTAAATGTGAGAGCTGCAAGTCTCTGCACGCATCCACCGGCTCAGAGGAAACATGTTTACTGCTGTCTGATACCTCAAACCAGAGTACTACAGAGCTGTACGCAAGTAAAAGTACTGAGGCTTCAAAGTAGTATTACTCAAGAAGAAGAAAATGCACTCAACAAAAGTGTTAATAACTTTTCTAGACTCTCAGGCCCGTTCTTCTTTCTCACCTCAGTCACACTCAGTGGAGGTGAGCTGCTTCTGTAGCCACAGCCGCCCTGGGGCAGACTGACGGAGATGTGCCTGCCATTCTGTGCTTATGCCCTCTCCGATCAGCACCAAACACAAACTCACACTGACACATTGAGGCTTAAAAACACAAGTGCAAACCACTAACTTTCCGTTAATACCCACTACTACGATTATTGGAGCTTTTACCAATACTGCTACTATTTATGTAACCATTAATACTGCTGCTTTTACTTCTCCTGGTGCTAAATATTACTCTCACATAAAAGTGTGTTTCCTAAAATGCACTCACATATACATACGTATTTTTGTTTGTTTTGATTATTAACCCCTGTCCTCGTCATACAAACCAAAAGTGAATTCATTTTTATATATTTAACCCTAAATGCAGTGATTTAATAACAACACTGATTTAATAAATTTTTACTCATTGTTATCTAATGGAATTTATGAGCACTATGCACTGAGAAAATGGTGGATCTGGTGGTGATATTTTTGTTTGTGTATTTTTCAGCCTCTGACTGACAGGGTTACAGAGGAATTAACATAATTTAACATTTCTGTATTGGAACAGCAGCAGAGTGAAAATAAGTGATTTTAATGTGAGTCAATGGGACTTAAAGGGCTGAAAGAGGAAGAGAGAGTGTTTTTTATCTAAACAGTAGAAAATTATTTTTTTCAGTTGTGATTCTGAATTTCTAAAATCAATTTATTAATGAACCTCTTTGTAAAGAAGTAGTCACATTTATATAGCGCTTTTCTACTCCAATGGGTAATCAAAGTGCTTTACATCAAGGAACCTCTCACCCATTCATTCACCATTTTGCACAAACACCAGAGGTAAGGAGGGTTAAGTGGCTTGCCCAAGAACACAACAACAGTATGTAATGGTGGGAGTGAGGTTTGAACCACCAACCTTCTGGTTAGTGCACAAGCGGCTCTAAAAACTGAGCTACTGCTGCCGACACTTTTTTAACAAATATCATCATCCTAGTGTAAGAGGTGCCAAAATGAACGCAAATACATTTGAAAAACCCTAAAAGGCTGCTAGGGACACTGAGGGTTAAATAAATTCCTGGAGTAAAAGTATTCTCGTTACTCTCCACCTCTGCTTCAAACGTTCTCAGACACTCGCCGATCTGTCTGCGTGACTGAACCTGTAAACAGTTCTTTAACAAGTCTTTAATGTATTTAAGAGCTGTCCATCTGACTCTGGGACACGGGACAGGGCTGCTCTCTGGACCAGACTGATGCTCAAGTCCAGGAGAGTCCAGGAGAGTCCAGGAGAGTCCAGGAGAGTCCAGGGGAGTCCAGGGGAGTCCAGGAGAGTCCAGGAGAGTCCAGGGGAGTCCAGGGGAGTCCAGGGGAGTCCAGGGGAGTCCAGGACAGTCCAGGGGAGTCCAGGAGAGTCCAGGGGAGTCCAGGGGAGTCCAGGAGAGTCCAGGGGAGTCCAGGAGAGTCCAGGGGAGTCCAGGGGAGTCCAGGAGAGTCCAGGAGAGTCCAGGGGAGTCCAGGGGAGTCCAGGAGAGTCCAGGAGAGTCCAGGGGAGTCCAGGGGAGTCCAGGAGAGTCCAGGACAGTCCAGGGGAGTCCAGGAGAGTCCAGGGGAGTCCAGGGGAGTCCAGGAGAGTCCAGGAGAGTCCAGGAGAGACCAGGAGAGTCCAGGAGAGTCCAGGAGAGTCCAGGGGAGTCCAGGGGAGTCCAGGAGAGTCCAGGAGAGTCCAGGAGAGTCCAGGGGAGTCCAGGGGAGTCCAGGGGAGTCCAGGAGAGTCCAGGACAGTCCAGGGGAGTCCAGGAGAGTCCAGGGGAGTCCAGGGGAGTCCAGGAGAGTCCAGGGGAGTCCAGGAGAGTCCAGGACAGTCCAGGGGAGTCCAGGAGAGTCCAGGGGAGTCCAGGGGAGTCCAGGGGAGTCCAGGGGAGTCCAGGAGAGTCCAGGACAGTCCAGGGGAGTCCAGGAGAGTCCAGGACAGTCCAGGGGAGTCCAGGAGAATCCAGGAGAGACCAGGGGAGTCCAGGAGAGTCCAGGAGAGACCAGGGGAGTCCAGGAGAGTCCAGGAGAGTCCAGGAGAGTCCAGGGGAGTCCAGGAGAGTCCAGGAGAGACCAGGGGAGTCCAGGGGAGTCCAGGAGAGACCAGGGGAGTCCAGGAGAGTCCAGGGGAGTCCAGGGGAGTCCAGGGGAGTCCAGGAGAGACCAGAGGAGTCCAGGAGAGTCCAGGACAGTCCAGGGGAGTCCAGGAGAGTCCAGGAGAGACCAGGGGAGTCCAGGGGAGTCCAGGAGAGACCAGGGGAGTCCAGGAGAGTCCAGGAGAGTCCAGGAGAGTCCAGGAGAGTCCAGGGGAGTCCAGGAGAGTCCAGGAGAGACCAGGGGAGTCCAGGGGAGTCCAGGAGAGACCAGGGGAGTCCAGGAGAGTCCAGGAGAGACCAGGGGAGTCCAGGAGAGTCCAGGAGAGTCCAGGGGAGTCCAGGAGAGTCCAGGGGAGTCCAGGAGAGTCCAGGAGAGTCCAGGGGAGTCCAGGAGAGTCCAGGGGAGTCCAGGGGAGTCCAGGAGAGTCCAGGAGAGTCCAGGGGAGTCCAGGGGAGACCAGGGGAGTCCAGGGGAGTCCAGGGGAGACCAGGGGAGTCCAGGAGAGTCCAGGAGAGTCCAGGGGAGTCCAGGGGAGACCAGGGGAGTCCAGGGGAGTCCAGGAGAGTCCAGGAGAGTCCAGGGGAGTCCAGGAGAGTCCAGGAGAGACCAGGGGAGTCCAGGAGAGTCCAGGGGAGTCCAGGGGAGTCCAGGGGAGACCAGGGGAGTCCAGGAGAGTCCAGGGGAGTCCAGGAGAGTCCAGGAGAGTCCAGGGGAGTCCATGAGAGTCCAGGGGAGTCCAGGGGAGTCCAGGAGAGTCCAGGGGAGTCCATGAGAGTCCAGGGGAGTCCACGAGAGTCCAGGGGAGTCCAGGAGAGTCCAGGACAGTCCAGGGGAGTCCATGAGAGTCCAGGGGAGTCCAGGGGAGTCCAGGAGAGTCCAGGGGAGTCCATGAGAGTCCATGAGAGTCCAGGAGAGTCCAGGAGAGTCCAGGGGAGTCCAGGAGAGACCAGGGGAGTCCAGGAGAGTCCAGGGGAGTCCAGGGGAGTCCAGGAGAGTCCAGGAGAGTACAGGACAGAGAGATGAAAGCAGACTAATGGTTTAAGTGTGAGACAGTTTCTCTGTGGGACAGAGAAGGCTTTGTACTGAGTGGAAAAGAGCAAGGTCAGCTAAATACTGAGTTTACTACAGATACTGAGAACATGAATTATGAAATATTAATGAAATATTACAGGGATAGGTCAGTGTTAAAGGTCTTCTATTGTTATAAGTGGACTACTACTACTACTTCTAATGCTACTAATGCTACTAATACCCCTACTGCTACTACTGCTACTACTACTACTTGTACTAGCCTGTCTCCAGCCTCTAGTGGTCATAAGCAGCATCACACTTGTTTATCCTGGTTTCCCAGACTTCTTGGTCCTGTTTATTGTAATGAATGTGGTGTTTGTGCCGAGTCTAAATCTAATTCATGAGTTCAGTCACACACACACTTATGAGGAGAGACCTACAAACCCAGTGACACAGTTAGGAAACAGCCTTAGCTCTGGACCGTGTCAGGACTGAGGACACACATTCACTTTAGAGTAACACACAGAGAAAGACACACAAGGGTCTAATATTAACACAAACCCGACTACTGCATTTGTCACAGATATTTACTGCAGCAATATTTGTACAAGAATAAGCAGCCAACCAATAACAATGTGCTTCCTTCACGTAAAGGTCCACGATTTTGCTAAATAGAATATTCCTCTCTTTAACCTTGTTCTCATGTGGTCTCCTCCTCAAAAACAGACCTGCAGTAGTATTCTGTCTGAGTAATCCTGTATGCTGAGGTGCTGCCCTTCTCCAGAGCTGAAAACGCTCGGTCGCACGGCTCTGTGTAAACACATGAAGTGAATCGAGGCCAAGACAAGGCCAAGACTTTCAGGTCAAGACCAAACCCTATGAAATAACACAAAATAAAGAGGAAAGGTTAAAAAAAAGAAAAAAAAAAAGTGGTTCAAAAACATTAATGATTGATTATTGTAACGATTTAAACCAGCAGACTCCACAAACTGTTCCTGGATCTTCTGATGCAGAAAACTAATGACTGCAAAATTATGAAGAACAGCATTTTCTTATAATGTTTGGTAAATAAAATCTCTGTGACTGCCACATCTGACACGAGACAAGTAAAATTTGATCCGAGACCAAGATCAAAAACCGAGTAAAACTGTCGCCAAGTCTGAGACGAGACCAAAAAAAATAAATAAAAAATCTTAAAAGGCACTACAACACTAGTTAGCATCATGTTGCTAAAAGGTGTGCTAGTTAGCCATTTTAAAACAGTAAATGGTCACTTTTCTACCTTCATGGCCATTCAAAGAGCTTTACATCAAGAAAAAATTCACCCATTCACACTAACACATTCATACAACAGTGTATGGACATACTAGAGGCAAGGAGGTAAAGTGTCTTGCCCAACAGCAGTGGTGGGAGCAGGGTTTGAACCATCAACCAACAGACACCTAATCCAAGTGCTCTCTGCAAAATCACGGTAACAGCTCCCCAACAGAAGAGGTTTTCCACAAATACATTATTTTAAGTTATAAAACCCGAAATACTAATTCAGAGGAGACCAACACTGTTTCAAAAAGACTGAATATGGGAGCTTTAAACTAATTTCTTCAAAACAAGATGACTCCTGCAAAATCCAAGAAATAAAACTCACCAATAAGCTTCATAAACAGCTGATCCAGAGACACAGACAGAAGTTAGAACTGTCCCACAGTGACAGAGACAGTCCCAGAGTGAGAGCAGGACGTCCCGAGAGAGAGAGAGGACAGGGGAGTGTGGCTCTAGAGGAGGAGGGGCTTAAACATGTAATTATTCAAGTAGAGGAGTACTGACAGGAGCGGGTCTAGTCAGAGATTAGACCTGACATATCCTGTGGGTGCTGCGGGGCCCGAGCAAGCACTGAAATGTTGACACCACTGTGACAAAATGGTTTGACCCATCCCAGTGAGAAGCAGGAGATCAGAAGGTAAACTTTGAATGACATAACTTTTTTACTAATACAGCAAAATTGAATTATTTTGGGGCTTGAAACCAAAAAGCAGCTGACAACAGAGAGGGCAAGAGAAGAAAACATGTGAGGAAGTCCAATAGCAGAGTTAGGACGGCTAACAAGACCGGTAAGGACTCACAAAGCTTTCTGTTTTTAGTGCAGTAAAACAGCCTTGTGAATGATCCATAGCTCTTACATTAGGGTTTCAGTCTTGGTTTTTTGGCCTTACCTCTGCTGGCTGGTGCTGTGGTCTGGTTTTTAGTCTTGGTTTTTGGTCTTACCTCTGCTGGCTGGTGCTGTGGTCTGGTTTTTAGTCTTGGTTTTTGGTCTTACCTCTGCTGGCTGGTGCTGTGGTCTGGTTTTTAGTCTTGGTTTTTGGTCTTACCTCTGCTGGCTGGTGCTCTGGTCTGGTTTTTAGTCTTGGTTTTTGGTCTTACCTCTGCTGGCTGGTGCTCTGGTCTGGTTTTTAGTCTTGGTTTTTGGTCTTACCTCTGCTGGCTGGTGCTCTGGTCTGGTTTTTGGTCTGGTTTTTGGTCTTACCTCTGCTGGCGGATGCTGTGGTCTGGTTTTTGGTCTGGTTTTTGGTCTTACCTCTGCTGGCTGGTGCTGTGGTCTGGTTTTTGGTCTGGTTTTTAGTCTGGTTTTTGGTCTTACCTCTGCTGGCTGGTGCTCTGGTCTGGTTTTTGGTCTGGTTTTTGGTCTTACCTCTGCTGGCGGATGCTGTGGTCTGGTTTTTGGTCTGGTTTTTGATCTGGTTTTTGGTCTTACCTCTGCTGGCTGGTGCTTTGGTCTTGTCGCTGAAGGCCTGGCTGCGTCGGTTTGCGGCCGAGCTGACTCTTGGGGCGACATCTCCAGCCGACACTCGGGACGAGGGACCGGGGAGTCTACACACGGGACAGAAGACCAGAACAGAGCGGGTCAAAGAGGAGTTCTGTGACGGGATGGACCCAAGAAGAGCCAAACAGTGGGGCTTTGTGAGAGAGAAGACAGGACCACGAGCTCTGCAGGTCTACACTGGGTCTAACTCACACTTCTTGTAATGACAGGTTGTGTCCAGAAGGGGGAGCTGCCACACTTCAGAGCAGTTTGTTTGTGGCAGGTGCAAAGAAAACAAACCAGATATTCACATGCTTCACCACATCCTACAGAGTTAAAAAGGAGAGAGCAGCACACACAAAAGGGCACATGCTTCAGAGTTAATCAAAAATATAAAAAAAATAAAATAAAATATTAACTTAGCAATAAAATCTTCCCATAAGAGATCAATGTCTGGGCCTTTTGTGTTCATGTGCATTATTAATGTGACATGATGCAGGAGGAGGAGAAAGAGGAGGAGGGGGAGATGCTGGTGAAATAAAACAGCACTTAGGGGTTTAGAATAGGGTCATCTGGGGGTCACACAGAGCAGGACGTCCCAAAGTAATGCGACATTAGCTCCTCATGCAGTTCACACACACAGTCATCATAGAAACTGCCTTTAGTCAAAGACAAACAGCGCTAATGGTGCTAATGCGCTAATTCACCCAACTCCAGCAATATCTCATCAACTTCAAGCTCTTCGAATCATTCCAATCCGGTTTTCGTCCTCACCACAGCACTGAAACAGCCCTTCTGAAAGTCACCAACAACCTCCTTCTTGCCGCCTATTCTGGTTCTCTTTCTATACTCCTCCTCCTTGACCTCAGTGCAGCATTCGACACCATTGATCACACCATCCTCCTCCACCGTCTACAGTCAATTGGCATCTCTGGCACAGCACTCTCCTGGTTCTCCTCTTACCTCTCTGACCGTCATCACTACGTTTCCATAAACAACTTCAAATCTCACACCTCCCCTGTCACCACCGGAGTTCCCCAAGGTTCGGTACTCGGCCCCCTCCTCTTCATAATTTACATGCTTCCCCTTGGCCACATCATTCGCCACCATGGTCTCCGCTTTCACTGCTATGCCGATGACACACAGGTCTACATCTCTACCAAATCCATCACCCCAGTCACTGTCTCCACCATTACAAACTGCCTCACTGATATAAAAACCTGGATGGACCACAACTTTCTTAAACTAAACAGCAAAAAAAACAGAACTTCTTATCACCGGACCCAAATGTCTCCTTCCTTCTGCTCAGGACTTCTCCCTCATCATCGATGGCCACGCTGTCACCCCGTCTCCTTCCGTTCGCAATCTCGGCATCATCTTGTACCCCACCCTCTCATTCAAGTCCCACATAAACCAAATTACCAAAACATATTTTTTTCACCGCCGCAACATCGCACGTCTCCGCCCCTTCCTCTCACAACCTACCGCAGAAGTCCTAATCCATGCTTTCATCACCTCCAGACTCGACTACTGCAATAGCCTCTTATATGGTCTCCCCTCCACCCACCTTCAGAAACTGCAATACATCCAGAACTCTGCTGCCCGCCTACTCACCCACATCCGCCCCAGAGACCACATCACCCCTGTCCTTAAACAGCTCCATTGGCTCCCCGTACAATACCGTATCCAATACAAGGTTCTCCTCATCACCTACAAGTTCCTCCATAACCTGGCTCCTCCTTACCTTACTGATCTCCTCCTCCAGCACTGTCCCACCCGCCGCCTCAGATCAGCAGATACTAATCTCCTCACTCCTATCATCAGGACAAGGCACCGAACCATGGGTGACAGAGCCTTCGCTGCAGCTGCCCCTGTCCTCTGGAACCCACGCCCACAACCCATCAGGAATTTGGACTCTTTACAAAACTTCAAATCAAAGCTAAAAACTCACCTGTTCAATCTTGCCCTTTCTTAAACTTTACTTTTGTTTGTATGTAAAGCGTCTTCGAGTGTCCAAAAAAGCGCTATATAAATTTGATGAATTATTATTAATGATACTAATGATGCTGAAGAGGAAGTGATGTCATTGTTTAAAGGCAGGTCCATGAAGTCAGTGTTGGGTTGGATCAGAACCAAGATGAAGACTGGATATTTAGGCCTGGTTTATGTGGTTTAGTTTTGGTTTAGATGTTGCTTTCAGAACTAGGTTTGTATTGTTTTTGTTTTTACCTCTGAGCTCTACTCGAGTATTTTTGTCACCAACTACTTTAAGTTTTTACTTTTATTTACTTGCATAAGGGAGCTTAGTAGGGACAGTCTAAGGCAGAGCCTCTGGTCCTTAGTCGAACGGTCAGCGAGGTCTTGGTTGACTAAAATGTAATTGGTCGATTAGCATGGACTCTTTGTATCAGTAAAGCTGGTCTGGTCTTTCATTATGTGATAACTTTTATTTTCATGTTATTTAAGATATCATAGATGATTTAAGATAACAGCCTTCTTTTCTAAATGTTTTATCTCCTGATTAATGTAATGTATTTGTTTGTGTGAGACTGTGGTAAGTCTCTCACATCCTTTGGTCTCTGCACTGAGCATAACTCTGACTACGTCGACTAAAATTCTTTGGTGGACTACAGCCCTGGTGGAGTCGGTTACATCCCCACCACTGCCATTGCCTGCTGCTAACAACACAAAGCTAACAAATAAAATGTAAGCCTTTGAGGCCTTCTCTGATATTATCACTGCCTTTACTCAGTCTAATGCACAACTTAACTACACAGAGTCAAAGGCTTTGCACACAGCGCATGCCACTCATATGGAGAGAAGTTTCGGGGTGAGCAGCTGGCCTCTGGACCATCCCCTCACACAGTCACACATCTGATCGCTCTGGACACAGCGCTAAGTCTTTGCTTTTTTTTATTTTTTTATTTTTTGCTTTAGGAACATCTTCAGTAATCTTTAGATGCAGTTTTTACAGATGGTTGAAGCTGTGATTGTTGTATTTCTAAAATGTTTAGAGTTTCGTCCTGTTCTGATCCAAGCCAGCAGTAAGTTCCTCCCCACAGCAGAACAGAACAGAACAGCAAACAGCAGGGAGCAGGTTCTGGAGCAGGGTCTGGGGCAGGGATTTTGGGGGGAGGTTGGTTAAAAGCACACAGAGTTAGAAGCAGAAGAAGAAGAAATGCAGATCTGACCGAGTCTTTTTGGACCCGAGGGAAAACTTGAGCAGTTTACTCTGAGAGGCTTCCCTGAGGAGACAGAGACAGAGAGGTGTGGACACATGGAGAGAAGAGAGACAGAGGTGAGAATTATTTTTGAAAAACAGAGAAAATGACACTGTGATGAATGAGAGAGGGCAACCCAGTTCAGATACAGTCTCCACTGCAGTCTGTAGTTTTTAAAGCTGAAGTGAACAAAGTGGCGAGACGCTGCAGGTGAGTAGGGAATGACTTTAAACTAACAGATATTAATGTGAAACTTTTCCAGTCAATTACTAACTTAAAGATAGGAAAATAACATGTTGTAAGTTCTGGGTCAATTCATGTTTCTATATAAAAAATTAAGCATTATATGACTAAAAACGCACAAATTTGCATCATACTTAAAAAAAATCTGAATAATGGACAGTGCCAGGTTTATGTAATTTTGTAACATGTTCCATAAAAAAAACTTTAACAGAGGGAGTTATGGAGATCTGATTTTGACTTTCAGTAAAACAAAAAAATCACATTTCGTCTCATTTTAGAAGTAAAATGTCCAATAAATGTAAATGTAATAAAATAAACTCCTGATAATGTCACTGGGAGGGAGATTTTCTCTATTTCAGTGTTAATGTTCTGGTGCAAACTGAACCAAAAATAAAAAATAAATGTTTTGCCGTTCTCCCCTAAAATACTGAGTGATACATAAACTATTTTTGATTGATGAAGTCAGTCACTGTAATGCTCTGATTGAATTGGTTAAATACAAATAGAAAATATCTTAAATAGAACATTTTCTCTCCCCTTAAGTACCTCCTTAGCTGTGGAGCAGAGATATGGAGTCCCATAAGGATCACTTTTAGGCCCACTTCTTTTCTCCTCATACGTCGCCACTTGGCCCATTAACCTACACCCCTAAGACATTTTTTGGTGTTTGATGATTGTTTTTTGTGGATAACTTTTGCTGTGTTGATTCAAATGACATAGATTTTGCCTCAGGCGTGTATTTTTGGATGATTTTTTAGATTTCAGGAGGTGTCTAAAAAATAGTCCCACCTTTACCCCTAAGACATTTTTTGTGCCATTGACTCCCATTAAAACAACATTTTTATTATACACTGTCACTGCAATATAATTTCACATTTTTATCGGGTATTTCATGGATTCATGATAGTGAGGGACTGGAATTTTAGTTTTTATTGTTTTTTACTAGGTGTCGCCATTTCCCCAAATATGGTAGATAGAGGTACAAATTGGGGAATGGCCACATTAGTGTTTGTATAAATTCTGCCTACAAGGCAAATAAAAAACAGTTTTTGAACTAAAATGATTTGGGTGTGTTTTAGGGTTGTCATAAATTGGTGTGAAACTAGTTTATTTGTGTTTGCATGAGCACAAATCCAAACTGTAGTTCTTACAGAGATGTGCACATCAGGGCAAAGTAGAAAAAGTGCCCAGACTGAGCAGAGGCAAAGGTTTGTGCTGGATATGTGTATGTTCCACATAAACTGGAATTTAAGGGGTTAAATTTCATAAACAGAATTAATTTTTGTTATATATGATGAGGACTGAAGTCAAACATTATAACCAGAAAAAAAAAAAAAAAAAAAAAAAAGGAGGGTTAATTAAATCGTTTAACATCATTTTTATGCTGACGACACTCATCATTTACCAATGCAACAATGCAATTCCAACAGTTTCATAATCCATTCATTCGTCCCTGAACCCAGACCCGTACACCACACTGGTTCATGTAGAGGCGCTCACCTGGACTGCATGTCGGCCTGCGCTCCGGTCCCCTGGGGTGCTGCGTGCTTGTGGCCTGTAGGGGGCGTCCCATGCGGAGAGCAGGAGAGGTGTGGGGGGGCACTGCTGTGCTGGGTCAAAGGGGGGTGTGGGGCGTGCCTCTGCTGCTGCTGCTGCTGCTGCTGCTGCTGCTTGTACCGGGACAGGCTGAAGAACAGGCCCAGGATGGCCTTCAGATTACCATTACGGATCTCTGCGGGACAGGGGAACAAACGTCAAAATATCTGTTAGAGTAGCTCTACTGGGTAAGATGAGCTTAAACCTGGACTAAAGCAGGTCTAAATCTGCCCTAATCCAGAACTAAACCAGGTCTGAATCAGGACTACACCAGGATAAATTCAGGGCTAACCCAGGACTAAACCAGGTCTACTAAAACAGAAATAAACCTAGATTAAACCAGATCTAAACCAAGACTAAACCAGGACTTAACCAGATCTAAATCAGCTCTAATCCAGGACTAAAGCAGGTCTAAATCAGGGCTAAACCAGATCTATACCTGGACTAAATCAGGTCAGATCTAAACCATGACTAAACCAGAATTAAATCCATCTAAATCATGACTAAACCAGGTCTAAACCAGGTCTACATCAGAACTAAACCAGCACTAATCCAGGACAAAACCAGGACTAAACCAAGTCTAAACCATTAAATATTTATAGTCTTGCTGTGCTAATGTGTCTACACTCCAGAACTGTTTGACCTTGTTTGTTGTAGTCCCTCACAAACCTACAACTCCCAGAATGCACCTTGTCTTCCAGTGACAGTAACGTGTGTTAAAGTGTGAGAGTGTGTGGTGTGTGGAGCTGACCTTCTGCAGACAGGCCCTGGATGTTCACTCCCTTCGCTGCCAGGAAACTGAGGCAGGCATCGATGTTCTCGATCTGAAAACACACAGAGACACAGCAACAGGGTTTTACATGAAATTTACATGAACTACAGAGGACTGACGAGAGGGAGAGGCTGCGGTCTGTCCCGGGACACTAAGCCTCATGGGATAAACTGAGGAGAAACTCTTTTTCTTTTCTATACAACAAAGTTAGTCTCATCCTTTCGCGTAAGTTTTGTTTCTATGGGCAGAGGTACAAAGGGCAGGACATAAGCTGTGCACCGCTGACCTGTATCCAAATGTATGGTGGACTGTTGTTGACTTTTCTGTAAAACACCAGAAAACGGCATATTCTGAGCAGCTCTGTACTCATTTGTGAATGGGAACAGCAGCAGAAGCCAGTTGTACAAAGACTTTTGGGTTTGTTTGAATGTGGTGGTTACGTGTGATGTCAGCAGGACTTTACTGTTGTTAAAATGGAAACAGGACGAAGACAAAAATCCCACAGAGGACTGGACAACATCGAGGACTTCAGCAGAACCAACAGGTGATGAAGGAAGGACCTAAACGCTGTTAATCAGAGAGAAGTTATTACATTAATTCTGCTTTTGCATTTATAAGACACAGATCTGCAGATATACAGCTGCGATAGGCCAGTTCCAAAACGAGAGGAGAGAAATGAACCAAACTCTCATGCTTTCGAAAAGAAAGTATGAAAAGCTCGCCTGCCAGGCAACTGTCTGGGTGAGTTTCCTCTGGATGCTCGGGTTTTCCCCATCAACCTAAAAACATGCAAAACAGGCTAATCCTCCAGCTAGGTGCTCCTGACCAGGATCCTGGCTCAAGGTCTGCAAGGGTCCAGCTACGTACTCTCACAGCTGATGAGAGACAGAGTTGCACCCACGGCAGTCCAGAATATAAACGCTCACATGATTCAACTGTCATTTTTGAGTCAGTAAATTTGATTTGAATACACAGACAATATAAACTTTGATTCTTTGAACATGCTACAGGGCCAGTGCTGCTGTGTTCATGTGCTACCCTGAGATAAGAAGCTGTTTTCCTGACTTGCTGACTTGTTTATGTTTATGAGCTTTTGTCTCGGAAAGTCAGTACATTTACATCGCCATATGTAGACCAACTGAGTTACTGGTCAGTGATGTTGTTAATTAGTGTTGAACATAGCTCACTAGTCACATTAACATTAGCCTTCTTGCTTCTGAAAAGATAGTTTTAGCCAAAGAGCTCAGAAGTTAGGGGTAAAATAAAATAACGGCAATGGCATTTCTATCTATATGTTGTTCTTATGTGAGCGACAGCTTATAGTACTTATAGTATAGTTCTTGTCCCTTTGGATCATTTTGAGTCTATTTTGAAAGACCTGGAGATGCAATCACTAACCTGCCACTGCTTTTAAATGTCTTTTTATCTCTTTGTTTTTAACTCTTATTTCTCTTTTATTGTATTTTGTATGCAGTGTTTGTTGTGTTGTTGATGCCTCTTGGCCAGGACTCCCTTGAAAAACGGATCTTTGAATCTCAATGGGACTTTCCTGGTTAAAGAATGGTTAAATAAATAAAAAAAAAAAATAAATAGTAAACTGACATTATTTGCAACGTTTAGTCAAATAGCTCATGTACAAAACTGTAAAAAATCTGTCCATGAAGCAGTTTCCGAGTTCTTTTTCCAACTTGTGCAGATGTGCTTTTTGCTTTTAACTCCGAAAAATGTTTTCCAGAGGTTTCGAGGACCACGTGAAAGCACCATGTCTCCTGTACAACTGTTTAGTTTTTTACTATTTGCATAAAAACTGCCCCACTGTTGCCAATGGACATGTCGTAACTCTGTCTCTCTCAATGACTCTAGGTACTCCTGACCAGGATCCTGGCTCAAGCTCTAGTGTAGAAAATCTATGGCTTCAGCACCTCTAATAGAAATAAGCAGAAGAAGATGACTGAATTAGGCTACGTTCACGCTGCAGGTGAAAGTAGCCCAAATCTGGCTTTTTTGCCCAAATGTGACCTGCATTTCTGTGACAGTCTGAACAGCACAAATCTGATTATTAACTTGAGGGTTGTATTGTAACTGTACTGAGGAGAAATGAGAAGAGAAATAAGATGGAAATATAAAGAAATTAGGATTGAGGAGTGTCACTGACAGATGGATTCAAACATCTTCCACAGTATCCTGAACTTATGGATAAACTCTGAGTCAGTGAAGCCTCTCACATCACAGTCCCACCACTCCATGGCTTTTTTTGGGCTTGGGGGTCACTTCAGGGCTTCAAACGGTTCACACATGAGACTGATGTAGGTCACATTTAAAATGTAATGTGAACAGCCTCGCAAAAAAAATCGGATTCAAGCAAAAAATCTGAATTGAGCATTAAAACCTGCAGTGTTAACATAGCCTAAGAGGGACAATAACATCAGCTTTAACCTGGACTTCAATAAAAATCAGGTTTTGTCCAAAGTTTACCAACGTCTGCCTCTGAGAGCACACACAGAACATATTACACACATCAGCGTCCAAAGGTCAGAATCATCTCAGCCGTTGTTTTTATTACAGTGAAAGTGCATTTATGAGAAAGCTCTGCTGATAAAGTTGATGTGAAAATGAAAGCACACAGGTCTGTTATGTGAGACCAGGTGGGCCCCGGTCGCTGCAGAGAAATGTCACACTGATATTTAACCCACAGACAGACACTAAATATATCTGGAGCCGTGCTGAGAGGAAGAGCCCTGCTGACAGGAGTCTGGTCTGAGAGAGGGCTGAGTAAACACCAGAGCTGAGTACAACACAGGGACCAGGCTTAGAGCTGCACAGATAATAAGGCTACAATATATTTTCATGGTATTTTGAAGTTTCCAAAATACAGTCAGTACAATGCAGATGTGGACAGAGTAACGAGATACTTTTACTTGATCCTTGGTGCTGGTAACTTATTCCATTACAGTAGATACAGCACACTTGTAGTTTAGAGAAGCAGACAGGAGTTATGGCACAGAGACAAAAAACCCAGTGACAATAAGACAGACAGTATCATTTAAAAACAGAGCTTTACCTAATTGTGTGTGCTCCATAGATGGAGGATTTTACCACAATTTCTGCTGCTGAGAAATGTCCCATACTTTGGTTCAGAGCCACAGTGAGGAGCTTGTACTACTACTATAACTATTACTACTACTACTACCACTACCACTACCCTTCTGGGACCTGGTAAATCATTTTTGTCCTCTGTGGGGGACATGAGTCTCAGACATGTATTTAAGCATCATGCATGCAGTCTTTGTAAATCCTATTGTCCTGTCTAGAGGACATCATGGGCTTTCTCACAGGATATCATTTTGCAGTGTGTCCATCAGAGCTCCTGAGGTTTCTTTTCAAAGTGGTGGTAAATTCATTAGCTACATTTTGGCACCAAGGCATAAAAGTGATCTAGTTTTTGTAATGTTCATTTTAATAACCCCACAAATATCATTTATTACTGCAGATGAGGGTCTTAAGAATATTTTAACAAGTTTTTACTGATGCACTTTTACAATTCACAATTTAACCCCTTTAAAATACTTTTTTCTTTCTATGTCCCTTGTAATGGACTTAATGCTCCTTTACTACATACTCCATAGGAAATAAATGGCTGGATTTTGTATGAAATTGTGGAAGGATAGTCAGACTTAGAGCTGTCAGAAAATGAGGTGGAGGGCCAGGACAGTGGAAGCTCACACGACGATGTCTCAGCTTGGGATGCAACAGTACACAATCAATGTAAAGGCAAAGTATGTCCTTTATGGATAAAGAACTTGAGTTCTGGTGTTGTATAAACAAGAAACAGAACAAAAAACAATCATATGTCAAAATAATGATGTAAATCCCTTCTATGGAACACACACTTACAGGAGTGGAGGAGTTTAGTCCTGGTTTAGACCTTGGTTAGTCCTGGTTTAGTCCTGGTTTAGTCCTTGTTTCTTGAAGATGAAGTTAGTTGTGTTCCTAATAAATTTACATTGCAGCCATACAATAACAAATAACACACAGCCATTGCTCCTGTCTACTCCTCTAAACCCACTGCCATCACACCTCACTGAAGCCTTAATGCTAGCATTTAGCTCAAAGATGCAGTCATCCTACTTCTCCTTTTTGCACTAATATGACACCTTTTATCTCCTGATTTCCAGTTAATTTTGCCTCCTACCTGTTCTCTCCTGTCCTTTGCTGTCCTGTCTCGTCTTTTCTCTTCTGTCTCCTGTCTCTTGTCTTGTGTCTGTGTTAGATCCCGGGAGCAGACTGAACGTGTGACAGGCCGCTCTCAGAGTCAATAAACTCCTGAGCAAACAGTGACCTCCTGCAATCATGGCAGTAAACACACTTCCCCTCAGAGTCTGCACAAACCAGGAAGTACTGACAGATACTGCTAAAACCGGGTATTTTTAAATCACTGGGCATTTCAGGAACATGTCTTGGTCTACATTTTTGAGGAACTTTACATGGAAAATGGTTGGAAAAACAGCAATGAACAGTCACAAGATACAAGGTCTGGCCAGGTCTAGAGCTATGTAGGTTAGACGCCATTTAGTCCTGGTGTAGATCTGGTTTAGTTCTGGGTTAGATCTGGTTTAGTTCTGGGTTAGATCTGGTTTAGTTGGTTTCAGTCTTGAATTAGATCTGGTGTAATTCTGGATTTGAAGATCTGGTTTAGACCAAATTTAACCCTGGTTTATATCTGTTTTAGTCCTTGTTTAGACCAGGTTTAGCACTTGTTTAGTCCTGGTTTAGATCTGTTTTAGTCTTGATTTATATCTGGTGTAGTCCTGGTTTAGATCTATTTTAGACCTGGTTTAGTTCAGGTTTAGATCTGCTTTAGTCCTGGCTTAGACCTGGATTTGTGTTATGACCAAGTTTAGATCTGTTTTAGACCTTGTTTTGACCTGGTGTTAGTTAGTAATTCATTTTTCTGAGTTAATCCCTGTTTTACTCAGTTTAGACCTGGTTTAGTACAGATTTAGCCTAATTTTACTCCATTAAAGCTGGTTCTAGTAAAGCCAGGCTTTGTGTGAAAAGTTTAGGAACCACAAGGTTCTGCACAACATTAGAACACAGCAGTGAGGACTTTACTCTTCATAACAGTAGTTGGCCCTCGGGAGTAATAATGTACATTTAAATAAACACATGTATAATTTCCAGTGAGTACACAGGGAGTACCACCAGGGGGCAGTAGTAAAGTGTTTGTTTTGACAGCTCGGTGTCAGATCCACACTCGTCTGTAGGTTAGACACACAGAGGAGTGAGAGTCGCAGGGTTAACGCAGCGGTGACAGCTGTAAAAACACCAGGACGATGTTAAGGACCACACAGAGAGAGGTGGGACTCTGTTAGTCTGAGTATGGACCGGGATATCAGGCATTAGAAAGTCTGTGGTCAGGATACTCAAAGCTCAGACTAATATTATCTCACTAAACATAGATGCATTTCAATTAAAACGTTTCTGTTTCTTCTGCAGCTGTCCCAAAGCCACGTCCTAACAGATTTACAATGGCCCATAAAATAAACTCAGGTCTAAGGAGTCTGGGAGTAGTTGGTTCTGGACCAGGGGTGAGGGCAGAGATATAAACAGGGGATATCTGCTGTTTCTTGTTGGAGCGGTTGCCATCTTTGGACAGCCCACAGTAACACCTATAGTATTAATCAATAGAGTCAGAGCTCTGTCAAAGATCATATCAAGCATTTTTAAACTGACTTTAGAGCTGTTTTTGATTTGTTACAAACATGTGGTTACAACATGGCTTATATTTGTGAAGTTTGAAGTGCATTTTGTCATGTCATTATTATATCAAATACATACGTCCTATATCAAAATGCTTTATCACATTTAGCCTGTCCTATTCATTAGCTCTAACACAAATTGGAATGGGACACACTGGTGCTAACACTAATGCTAATGTACAGTTTGGGCTAATGTTACTTGGTCAGGAATGGTTCATCTAAAAATGTTTTATTATTAGGTCTAACAATGAAAACTACAGTTCAGGATCTCTAATGTTCCAAAGCTGTTTACGGTTCATTCAGAGGTCCTCATGTGGCCACTGCTGTGTACTACACTAATAGTTAGTTTGAGCCTTTAAACTGTTTTAAACTGATAACATATGAACAGTGTTGGGCTGTTACGTGTTACTTAGTAACCAGCCAGAAATTAGGGAAAAGTTCTGTGATGCCATAGACATGTAGAAGATGTATTTTAAGGCATTTTTCTGTTATTAATTAATTGTAATTAACGTGTTTAAGTCCCAGCCCTAATATTTATATAATGAAATATAGAGAAAAGAGGGCGACAGTTTATTTCTAAGTTCAGAAAAGCAAGTCACAACATTTAAATTAGATTAAAATGGTAAGAACCTTTATTTGTTTTTTTGCAAGATTTACATTTTCCATAAAGTGAATTCCTGACTAACTGGTTCTTCATTTATTTCAAAATAACTAACTAGTAAATAAATAAAGAAATAAAGTAAAAAGAAATAAAGTAATCAGAAAATTAATTAGATAACTTTTAGAAGAAGTAATAATTACTTTAATTACTTCTCCAGAGTAATCTGACCAACACTGCTTACAAATAACCTGAACACAATTAAACATACAATCATTTGTGTCAAATGTTATGTTATTACGTTAATACACAGAAAAATGCTTCTTTTTGTTTTCTTTACTGAGCATAAGCTGTAACTTTTAATTTAATAATTGTTAGAGCTTTAGAACAGTAAAATAATGTATAATAACTTACTGTGAAATATCATTCCTTATTTTCCTGGTTTTGTTGTTTATTTTACTGGGACGACCAAAAACAAAATAAATCCCTGACATTATGCGTTGCTCTGAAAACACACTCAAAGGTCGGCGTTCTGACCCAAGATGGCCGCCATGGCGTCGCACCTATGGGTGTGGCAGTACTGACAGTTACAGGAGTCAGGTTTGATAATGCAGCAACCATTTTATTGTTAATTATGTAAACAACATGGATAAACCTGGTGATTATCAGATTTCTGACCCTCAGTGGTAACCAAAGTCAGATCTTTTGTCTCATGAAGTAAACCCTTATTATTATTATTGTTGTTGTTGTTGTTGTTGTTGTTGTTGTTGTTGTTATTGTTGTAGTAAACCCGGGTCCGTGCTGGGACGTTGTGCCTCAGACGGAGAGCCCCAGCTGTCCCAGGACGTCACCGCTCGTTTGTTTTGACACAAACATGAAGCTGACATTTACATAATGTCTGCTGTGCACCTGCCCTCCTCTCTGCCCCGGCTCCAGCTCTGCACCAGGCCCATACTACAGCACCTACCCACAATGCACCAGGACTGAAGGTCATTTAATAAAGACATCCTCTGTCCACATACATTCACCATCCCTCCTCTGTACCCATATATCCACTGTCCCTCCTCTGTTCATGTCCTAACCGTCTCAATCTGGAAACTTGTCCAACTGTCTCCAAAAAGCATCTAATGAACTATCCCTCTGAATGAACTAGGACTAAACCAGGACTAAATCTGGACAAAATCTGGTCTAAAAGAGGACTAAACCAAGACTGGACTAAGAATAAACTAAGATTAAACCAAGACTAAACGAGGACAAAATCATGTTTAATCCAGCTCTACACCAGGTCTAAGCCAGGTTCAGAACCTCTCTCCTGAGCTGTCCATCCTCGTCAGGAACACAGAGAACAGAGACATCTCCACCTCTGCTCTCATCTGTTCCTCCAAGCCTCTGCTCCCATCTGTTCCTCCAAGCCTCTGCTCCTGTCTGTTCCTCCAAGCCTCTGCTCCTGTCTGTTCCTCAGAGTTAGTACGTTACAGCAGTGCTTGTGTGACTTTGAGGTTTACTGTAGCCTGACCTCAGCTGGTGGGACATCCCCCAGTAGAGCTGCAGGGCTGGTGGTCTGGGGGTATTTCACAGCTCCCCTCTCCCCCGGGATAAGTGCTCTGAGTGGGACAGGAGGGGGTGGTAAAGTGGGGCAGTGTGCCAGCTGAGGGCTATTCCTGGAGCCCTGCCCAGACGCAGACTGGCCTTTTACCCATGATGTCTGTGTTTTTTATTCACCCACAGGCTTTTTTCTTAAAGGAAACAAATCAATATAAAATCATTTTAATGTGCCACCTTTAATGAAATAATATGAGACTAAACCAGGACTTAACCAGAACTTAAACAGGTCTAAACCAGGACTGACTAAATCAGTTCTAAACCAGGTCTAAACCGAGAATATACCAGAATTAAATCAGGGCTAAACCAGAAGTTAACCAACTCTAAACCAGGGCGAGACCACATTTAATTCCGGTCTAAACCATGTCTACACCAGGAATAAACTAGGACTAAACCAGGTCTAAACCAGGACTAAACCATGTTTAATCCAGAATAGCTCTAAACAAGGACTAAACCAGTACTAAACCAGCTCTAAACCAGGACTAAACCAGGACTAAAACAGGACAAAACCATGTTTAATCCAGAATAGCTCTAAACAAGGACTAAACCAGTACTAAACCAGCTCTAAACCAGCTCTAAACCAGGACTAAACCAGGACTAAAACAGGACAAAACTAGGTCTAAACCAGGACTAAACCATAGCTAATGCACAGAACAGAAGCAGTGTCTGAACGAGGTCTGACTGTTGTTTCTGGTCTGACTACCGTCCTGTCTGTGATGGGGTGAACTTTCCCTTTTCCCAGTGTAATCCACTGTCCCTAACCTCACCACGATGCTTTCAAGTGCCTCCCGCAAACCTCAGAGCCTGAGGTTTCACTCAAACAAACCACCAGGAAGTAAAAATACAACTGCAGCCACTTTCCCATCTGCAGCGGCCCAGAGAGAGAGAGAGAGCCAGTCCAGATGGGGCTTCAAACGGACCAGGAGAGAGTCCCAGGACCAGACCAGAACCACCACGGCCTCTTCAAATACACCAGGGTCCGGTCAGAAAAAACACGACAGATTTAGCTCAAAGAAGAGGCTTTAAGTCTTTTGGGGGGTATTAAGTGGATCTGGTTAAATACAGGAGAAGAGAGGAGAAGCCAGGATTATTCTGAGTCTGCAGAGTAAAATCTAAATATAACAAGGCCTGCTGAGCTTAACAGAGGCAGAGGAGATGGTTTCATTGTCAGTGTGTTATGTAGGAATAGTAAAAACTAAGTGTAACTAAGCAGGGGGTGCTGTGGTTGAATTGGATTTGATTTGAATTAGGACAGTGCACATTCATCAACAAAACAGCATTGAGCATCAAACCGAAGTTAGCACAATGGCTAAGTTTCATCCATTGTCCTAAGGCAGGTACCATAAAAACACAAAATACAGATTACAGACGACACAACACCACACATGAAGACATCAGGGTTTCTGCATGGCTCTACCAGTTGAACTGAAGACTTTTTTGGACCTTTTTAAGACCACTGTTGGACAAACATTAAGTCCTATTTCATAAGCTCGCAGTGCACAGAAAGCTGAGTCATAAACTTGGCCGTGTGGTTTAATTGTGACGACAGTGAGTGCTGCAGAGCATTATGATCTTGGTAAGAAAAAATCTGAGCTCTTGTATCAGCGACAGTAATATGTCTTTAAAAATTTAAGTGGGCCTTTTAGAATAAGCTGTGAACGCAGGTTTTTACATTAAATACAGTATGTGTCATATTTAAGATCTTAAATCTGTTTAAACAGCTTTAAGACCTAGTACTCCACGTCTCGGCAAATTTAAGACTTTTTAGGGCCTTAAATTCAGATTTTTAAATGTAAGACATTTTTTGACTTTTAAAGACCCTGCAGAAACCCTGAGACATATATTGGTCAGGCCTGGGACTAACCCCCAAATTTACGCCAAAGCAGCAGCAGCAGAGTATGAACTGCTTTCTGTTCTGTTTTCAAGTGGTACCACATGGTTTTACAGAGCTACAGCCGGAAACACAGGGAACAGGCAGCAAGTGTCAAAATAAACTTCCGGGCGCCGACGCTTTATGTGGACACAGCATTGCGTCTGAAAACTTGCTCCTCGTACTTCTGCCGTAAATAAAGCCAGTCCTCTGCTGTGAGTGACAGGAGAGGACAGCTGTAATCACCGAGGGACAGTGAGACGCTGCACCGGGGACAGAGACAGCAGCTCCTGACTCCTGCTACACGGGGAAACTTTCTGTTGCTAACTCGCTAATAACTCGCTAATACAGCCTGGGGCCACCTCTAGCATTCTGTCTGCTTGTTAACAAATAAAACACATACTGTATTTAAACTCCATGTTGTGTATGTTGAAGCCTTCTCCAGTGCCACTAACGCTGCCGGTGACCACCACTAAACACACAATCACACACTGTAAAAAAAAAATAAAAAATGCTACAAAGTTCAAGGCAACAGGATCACTCAAGATTTTTGAGTTTTAGGGACAGCTAAAAGCTTAAGTTTTCAACAACTAATATGTCTTGTTCACCTTAACGTTCATTCAAGTTTAAGTTTTACTCTCAATGATTATTTTTTTAACTCATCTCACAGCCAACTTACTATTCATTGTTCAGAAAAAGTATTACTCTTTTGTTAAATTTAGTATATTTAGTTTTTATTGATGAGTTAAACAAATAAACATCAAATTAGATGAACAAAAAAGTATATTATTTATTGAAAACTTGAGATTTTGAGTCAGCCCCAAAACTCAAAAATCTTGAGGGATCCTATTACCTTGAGTTTTCGCAACATTTTTTTTTTTTTTTTACAGTGTAACATTGTTCAATTGTCACTGTTTCCAGAACTTTTCTATTTGTAATTGCTCGCATTTTGTGTGAGTGTCTTGCCCAGGGACACAAAGATGGGGTGTGCTTCGAGCCAGGTTCGAACTGCAGACCCTCCGGTTGGTGTAAGTCTCCGGTTCCTTTTCTCCTCTGTTGTTTTTAAGTCCATTGTGTTCCCACTGTACCACACTTTTCACGTCAAACAAACTGAGCTTCACAAAGAAACTTCCCATAAGGCTCATGTTTCAGCACAGTATCGAAGCCAGCGCCTGCAGGCTGTCAGCGGTACTACACCTTCACAATCACACACTATAAATAAAACCAAGTCAGTCCTAGTCCCACAGAGCAGGGCGTAAAAGAGGCACTCACCATCTGAGAGCGGCTCCTGGGGCAGCCGTTGATGTCGCCGATCTTCTCATTGGCTGAAAAAGTCGAAGAGAGAAGTGGATTGTGGGTAAAGGTGTTGAAGTATATGGTGTCCAGAGAAAGGGCAGTGTGTGGTGAGAGCAGAGAGTGGGACTGAAGGGACAGACCCGGGACCTGAAACTCTATCAGGCCGCGACAAATGGGACCAAACTGAGGAGGAGGAGGAGGAGGAGGAGGAGGAGGAGGGGTGAGGGAGAGGGGCAGGGCAGGGTAGGGCAGGACTGCACTGGGATACTTTTTTATTTTAGGGTTAATTTTGTGGAGCACGTTTTCTTACAGAACAAATGTTGAGAGGAATTTTGAGAAGAATTTGCTTTTTTCAGACTTTTCAAACCAAGTACCACCTCAGAAAATATTCAACTTTCTGTGAACCATCTTCAACGGACTAAAATTAGGCTAAACCAGGACAAAACAGGGGCTAAACTAGGACAAAATCTGGTCTAAATCAGGGCTAAACCTGAACTAAACAGGGACTAAACTAGGACTAAACCAGGGCTAAACCATTTCTAGATCAGGGCTAAACAAGGACTAAACCTGGTCTAAATCAGGGCTAACCAGGACTAAATCTGATCTAAATCAGGGCTAACCAGGACTAAATCTGGTCTAAATCAGGGCTAAACCTGGACTAAACAGGGACTAAACTAGGACTAAACCAGGGCTAAACCATTTCTAGATCAGGGCTAACCAGGACTAAACCTGGTCTAAATCAGGGCTAACCAGGACTAAATCTGATCTAAATCAGGGCTAACCAGGACTAAATCTGGTCTAAATCAGGGCTAAACCTGGACTAAACAGGGACTAAACTAGGACTAAACCAGGGCTAAACCATTTCTAGATCAGGGCTAAACAAGGACTAAACCTGGTCTAAATCAGGGCTAACCAGGACTAAATCTGGTTTAAATCAGGGCTAACCTGGTCTAAATCAGGGCTAACCAGGACTAAATCTGGTTTAAATCAGGGCTAATCTGGTCTAAATCAGGGCTAACCAGGACTAAACCTGGTCTAAATCAGGGCTAACCAGGACTAAATCAGGGCTAAACCAGGACTAAATCTGCTCTAAACTCGGACTAAACCAGGACTAAACCTGGTCTAAATCAGGGCTGAACAAGAACTAAAACAGGTCTAAAACAGGACAAAAATATAACTATACCAAGACTAAACCAGGACTAAACCAGGCTTAAGCCAAAACTAAAACAAGGCTAAAAGCACGATTAAACCAAACTAAACCAGGACCTGTGTACCACCAGTAGGACTCGTACCGCAGTTTGAGAACCACTGCTCTGAAACATAAACGTGACCAGCTGTGGCCAATCACCTGCCTCCGTTGGCATAAGCTCCCCTCCCGTTGGCTCTGGGACAGTCTGACGTTAACCTTTTATCGACTGTCCCGTGTCTTCTAACGCGGCCTGTGTGCGCTGCTGAATGATCAGATTCCTCAGTTTTAGTAATGACCAGGCTTACAGCAGCTGAGCCCGGGACGTCCCATCACAGCTGTGGATATAACCCCTCCCCCCCGCATCAGTCACACAGGACGGCCTACGGTGGAGCTCCATCTCAGGGCTCATGTACTGTATCTAAACCGTTCATCAACAAGGGACAAACATATCAGGGTCACTAAAGACACTGAAGAGTTCCCCAGGTCCAGCTCTAGTCCTGCACAGACCGGACAGTCCTGGCCTCAAGTACCATACTGTTAGAGCACCCCCTACAGGAGACACCAGCAACAAAACACATGCAGCCTATGCAGACACAACTGTAAATCATTCTATATTAAAGTGAATATGGCTCCACCCACTTTTAACTTTTAAAATGAGTCAAAAAATAAAGTTTCTTTGAAATTCTTCTAAACTAAACCACATCAGAATGAAGAGTGGTGGAGGAGCTGTGTCTCTGTTAGTGTGGACTGTTCCTGACATAAAGTACTATTGGGTGTATGAATATGCAAATTATATGCAAATTTATCAAAATAAAAATTTACAAACAGAATCTTTTTACTTTAAATGACTATCTATGTATAATTATGAATGTTAGTCTAGGGTTAGTCCAGATTTAGTCCAGGGTTAGTTCAGGTTTAGTCCAGGGTAAGTCCCGGTTTAGTCCAGGGTTAGTCCAGGTTTAGTCCAGGTTTAGCCAAGGTTTAGTCCAGGTTTAGTCCAGGTTTAGTCCAAGTTTAGTCCAGGGTTAGTCCAGGTTTAATCCAGGGTTAGTCCAGGTTTAGTCCAGGGTTAGTCCAGGTTTAGTCCAGGTTTAGTCCAGGGTTAGTCCAGGTTTAGTCCAGGTTTAGCCAAGGTTTAGTCCAGGTTTAGTCCAGGTTTAGTCCAAGTTTAGTCCAGGGTTAGTCCAGGTTTAGTCCAGGGTTAGTCCAGGGTTAGTCCAGGTTTAGTCCAGGGTTAATCCAGGTTAGTCCATGTTTAGTCCAGGTTTGTTCCAGGGTTAGTCCAGGGTTAGTCCAGGTTTAGTCCAGGTTTAGTCCAGGGTTAGTCCATGTTTAGTCCAGGTTTGTTCCAGGGTTAGTCCAGGGTTAGTCCAGGTTTAGTCCAGGTTTAGTCCAGGGTTAGTCCAGGTTTAGTCCAGGTTTGGTCCAGGTTTAGTTCAGATTTGATCTTGTTTTTGCAGCAGTAACTTTTGAAACAAACGTTCAAAGCCGCTGAGGTGAGTAAACGTTTAAAGAGTTTAAAGTGACTCAAGCATGTGTGCTGACAGACTTTAAATGCTGTGTCATTATGTGTCTGACCTCTGACCCCTCTGTCCCTTACTCACCGTCAGGTGCAGTCAGAGCGACTGCTAACTCAGTTAAAGTTTCACTAGGAAGGACCAGAGGAGAAGTTCTCTGTGGTGCCCTGAGGGAGGCGCTATAATGTGCCTCGAACCAAAACAGCTCCTAATAGCTCCTCTGCTGTTAAGCTGCTGAACTCAAACCTAACCCATTTTAAACGTTTATAATGTACTTTATTTATTTATTGTTGGAATCTTTATATTCTTATGGTACACTGTAAAAAAAAAAAAAAAAAAAAAAAAAAAAAAACTCAGGGCAACAGGATCCCTCAAAATTTTGAGTTTTGGGGCCAATTTTTAGTCATATGTCTAAAACCACTCAATTTTAAGTTTATAATTATTTTTTAACTCATCTTTCAGCCAGCTTACTATCCATAGTTCAGAAAAAATATTGAAAATAATAGAAACTTAATATACCAAATTTTAACAAAACAATTTTACAATTTTAACAACTTTTTCTAACCAATGGATAGTAAGTTGGCTGTAAGATGAGTTTAAAAACTAATGACAGTGAGTGAAACCTAAAATTTTAAGTTTTTAGACATGAACATCAAATTAGGTGAACAAAAAATATTTGTTGTTGAGAACTTGAGATTTTGAGTGGGTACAGTTCAATTTGTTAAAATGGGGACAACTGAGACAGATGAGTGTTTTTAAGATCTCTGTTGGGACATGGGACATGGAGCCTAAAACTCTCACTGTCCCGGTTAAATTGGGACATCTGGTCACCCTAATGCAAGCATTTGCATTACCGTATTTTCTGGACTTTAAGTTGCACTTTTTTCATAGTTTCGCTGGTCCTGTGACTTATAGTCAGGTGTGACTTGTATATCAAATTTAACATGAATCAAGGAGTAAACATTACCATCTACAGCCATGAGAGGGCGCTCGAGGCTTGTGACTGCTGCTATCAGTGTTGTAGAATAAGATTGGGAGCTTGGTGAGCTTGTTTACCTCTAACTTGCTTGTTGGACTCGTGGCTTGTTTTGTTAATTCAGCCTCTTCAGCCTCTCGGGTTTGTTCTTTATGCTGTTGTGTAGCTGAATAACTGTTAATGTGTTACGTTAACACACCAGACGCTTGTTGTTCTGTGTGCTGTTGTTCTGTGTGCTGTTGTTCTGTGTGCTGTTGTTCTGTGTGCTGCTGTTCTGTGTGCTGTTCTGTGTGCTGTTGTTCTGTGTGTTGTTGTTCTGTGTGCTGTTGTTCTGTGTGTTGTTGTTCTGTGTGCTGTTGTTCTGTGTTGTTGTTGTTCTGTGTGCTGTTGTTCTGTGTGTTGTTGTTCTGTGTGCTGTTGTTCTGTGTGCTGTTCTGTGTGTTGTTGTTCTGTGTGCTGTTGTTCTGTGTGCTGCTGTTCTGTGTGCTGTTCTGTGTGTTGTTGTTCTGTGTGCTGTTCTGTGTGTTGTTGTTCTGTGTGCTGTTGTTCTGTGTGTTGTTGTTCTGTATGTTGTTGTTCTGTGTTGTTGTTGTTCTGTGTGCTGTTGTTCTGTGTGTTGTTGTTCTGTGTGCTGTTGTTCTGTGTGCTGTTCTGTGTGTTGTTGTTCTGTGTGCTGTTGTTCTGTGTGCTGCTGTTCTGTGTGCTGTTCTGTGTGTTGTTGTTCTGTGTGCTGTTCTGTGTGTTGTTGTTCTGTGTGCTGTTGTTCTGTGTGTTGTTGTTCTGTATGTTGTTGTTCTGTGTTGTTGTTGTTCTGTGTGCTGTTGTTCTGTGTGCTGCTGTTCTGTGTGCTGTTCTGTGTGCTGTTGTTCTGTGTGCTGTTGTTCTGTGTGCTGTTGTTCTGTGTGCTGTTCTGTGTGTTGTTGTTCTGTGTGCTGTTGTTCTGTGTGTTGTTGTTCTGTATGTTGTTGTTCTGTGTTGTTGTTGTTCTGTGTGCTGTTGTTCTGTGTGTTGTTGTTCTGTGTGCTGTTGTTCTGTGTGCTGTTGTTCTGTGTGCTGTTCTGTGTGCTGTTGTTCTGTGTGTTGTTGTTCTGTATGTTGTTGTTCTGTGTGTTGTTGTTCTGTGTGCTGTTGTTCTGTGTGCTGTTGTTCTGTGTGCTGTTGTTCTGTGTGTTGTTGTTCTGTGTGCTGTTGTTCTGTGTGTTGTTGTTCTGTGTGCTGTTGTTCTGTGTGCTGTTGTTCTGTGTGCTGTTGTTCTGTGTGCTGTTGTTCTGTGTGCTGCTGTTCTGTGTGCTGCTGTTCTGTGTGCTCTTGTTCTGTGTGCTGTTGTGTAGCTGAATAACTTGCCTTTCCAGGTTAAATGTCTGTCCTTAGTCTTGGATTGTGTGAAATACATTTTTAAACAAGTGCAACTTATAGTAAGGTGTGACTTATATATGTTTTTTTCATCTTCATGACACATTTTTTGACTAATGCGACTTATACTCTGGAAAATACAGTGATAAGATCTTAGAGTGCTGTAACTGTAGGTGAATAAACCATTTTCAAATACAGAATAACAGCATCCTGTCCCTTTAAGAGCTCTGTGACAGCTGACCCTGCTGTTGTTTAAAATAACCTTTACCCAATCTGTTCACCTGTTGGGCCAAGAGGAAACCCTCACCCCTCACTACAGGTTTACAGAGGAACCCCCACCCCGCTCTGAGGCCGGACTGACAGCTGCCCCTCTGTCTGGACAAAGCTCTGGAGGTCAGGGTCTAACGGTCCCTAACACACAATACTATTTATACACACTCTACAACTTTATAATCACCTAATACAGGCTAGTCCTTGTTTAGACCTGGTTTAGTCCTGGTTTTCTCTGAAGTTAGTCATTCTTACCCACGACTTGTATGATCTCGGCCAGCAGGACTCCGTCGCTCACGTCGGTCTGCAGGTCTCTGATGAGGCGCTTGTGTCCGGATTTGGCCAAATAATGGTTGGCCCAGTCCGTGTAGATCTGGGACCAACAACAACACAGATACACAGTTAGAGCCGGAGACATTTAATATTATCACAAAAATTACAAAGGCGATGAGTGGCACATGCAGTTATAGAATTTCAGAAACAGTCCATCTGAAAGTAGCTGCTGCAAATGACATGACATCAACCTGAAGTGTAGAGTAGGTACTGGAGCCTATCCCAGCAGTGATGGGCCTGAGGCGGGGTACACCCTGGACAGGGGACAGTTAGTCGCAGGGCTGACACGTTCAGATTGCAGGCAAAAGTGACCCAAATCTAACTTCTTGACCCATATGTGACCCGTCTCTGATGTTTTATGACGGTGTGAACAGCTTCAAATGCGACCCAGGCCACTTCCATATGTGCTCCTCCTAAATCAATATCTGATCTTTTACAATGTGACTGCAGTCTGAACAGCCAAGTCACATTTAATCTGACTTTTATGTCACTGAAATGTATCAGACAGCACAATTCTGTGCTGGAAGAGGTGGGAACTGACCTGATCACATGATAACAAGCCCTGCAGATGGAGCAGAGTCAGTGGAAAAGTGAGGTTTTAAACCTATTTTGCATTCAAGGTTACAATCCTGCTGAAGCTAAACCTGAGGGTCGTATCGTAACTGTACTGAGGAGAAATGAGAAGATGAGAAATATTAAGAAATTAGGATTGAGGAGTGTCACTGATAGAGGGATTCAAACATCTTCCACAGTATCCTGAACTTATGGATAAACTCAGAGCCAGTGAAGCCTCTCACATCACAGTCCCACCACTCCAGGCTCTGTCAGGGCTTTTTTTTTTACACCTGTGGGTCACTTTAGAGCCGGAAACGGGTCATACATGAGACTGATGGAGGTCACATTTAAACTGTAATGTGAACAACCACACACACACACAAAAAGTCAGATTGGAGCAAAAAATCTGAATTGAGCATTAAGACCTGCAGAATGAAAATGACACACTGACAGACGATCATTCACCCTCAACTTCATTCATTCACTCTGGGACAGAAAGTCTCCAGTTCTCCTGTACATAACTCTGTTTGGTCAAAGATTGGAGGAAGAGGAGAGAACCACAGAAACACAGTTAAAGTCCTGTGTTAGTTCAAGTTTAGTATGAGTTGACTCAATCCTGGCTTCGTCCTGTTTAAGTCTGGTTTGTGTCTTTAATGCATTGTTACTCCCAGTTTAAACCAGTGGTGGAATGTAACAAAGTACTTTACTGAAGTACAATTTTCATGTATCTGTACTTTACTTTAGTAGATTTTACAAGGGATGCTTTTACTTTTACTCCACTACATTTCTGAGTTGGTTTGAAGTACAAAGTATTTAATTTTAAACTAAAACTCAAAATACTTTGAGTTTTAGTTTAAAATCATGTGTTTTTGTCATGGCTTCATTGTAGACACACAGTACTTAAATATAACAGATGCAGTAAAGTAGTACTGCTTTAGAAACATCAGAATAATAAAGAGCTCAGAGCTCAGAGACAGATTCAGTCTCTTCTACTGCAGCAGTTTGTTCATTTCATCTGGAATCAGCAAAATCCCTCACATTTAACACATTCATGAGCTGTCGAGTCTTTGCCAAATACTTTTACTTTTTTACTCACAAGTACATTTGAAAGTGAGTACTTTTTTTGCTTTTACTTTAATAGAAATTTCAAGGTGATACTTTTACTTTTACTTGAGTAAAAGTTCTTAGCCCAGTTTTGTCCCACTGCTGTAACAGTTATAGAACCAAGTTCAGTGTGAGTTTAGGATACTCCTAGGTCCAGTCTTTCCTAGTCTTGCACTGTCAAATTCTTATAGATGTGACTTAACCAGAGCTTTGCATTGCTCAATTCTTGTAGCTGGTCTTGGTTTAAGCTTGGTTTAGTCTTTAGTTTGGATTGGGCCTATCCATCTTTTAATTCTGCACATACTTTTTATTACAAGCTGTGTCTCTTGTGACCTTTCCGATCCTTCTACTAGAAACTGCATTTGTTCAGGGGTCAATCAAGTATCTAGGCATCTTCTATAGTTTTTGATTTACTCATTTTTAAACCTGGTTTAGATTCAATTCAGTCTCCGTTTAGCCCTTATTTGGTCCTAGTTTGGAATCAATTTTGGTTTATCCATGTTAATAAAGTTTAACATTATGCAAAATTTACAAATTTTATTTAGGTTTAGTCCTGGTTTAGTCCTGCTTTAGTCCTGCTTAAGTCCTGGTTTAGTCCTGGTTTAGTCCCAGTTTAGTCCTGGTTTAGTCCTGCTTTAGTCCTGGTTTAGTCCTGGTTAAGTCCCAGTTTAGTCCTGGTTTAGTCCTGCTTTAATTCTTGTTTAGTCCTGGTTTAGTCCTGCTTAAGTCCTGTTTTAGCCCTTGTTTAGATCTAGTTTAGTCCTAATTTAGACCTGGTTTCATCCTAATTTAGACCTGGTTTAGTCCTGGTTTAGTCCTGGTTTAGTCCTGGTTTAGTCCCGGTTTAGTCCTGGTTTAGTCCCGGTTTAGTCCCGGTTTAGTCCTGGTTTAGTCCATGTTTAGTCCTGGTTTAGTCCATGTTTAGTCCTGGTTTAGTCCATGTTTAGTCCTGGTTTAGTCCTCACCGGTCTGCAGCACACTCCCAGTTTCTGACTCCATTCAAACTCCAAAACAAACAGCAGTCTCTTTAACCTCGTCTCAAAGTGCTCCTCCAGTTTTACGGATCCAAAAACACTCGAAAACCACAAAAGACGACACGTTTACGAGCCACAAATGCCTCGCGGGGTGGGACAAAAAGCAGACAGACAAATTTACGAGCCTCTCCGAAACGTCCCGCGATGTGTTCGGGGGCTGCAGCTCCGCTCTTTGTTGGGGGGCACTCACATCGGCCTGGTATTCAAACCAGGGCCATTGTGTGGAAAGGGGGCATTCGCTGTGGGACGGTTTGAATGGGACAGGGGTAAAAAAAGTGGAGGGGGTCTGGGGGTAGGAAGGGAGGGAGGGTATGGGAATAATGGAGATGGGGCAGTTATAATTAGGGCATAAGTTATAACAGTGAGAGAGCCTGCTTTTAGTTTGGCTTTTCCTTTCTGTAAATCATCTGCCTTTTGCATTATTTAAGTAGACAGGTTTTACACCAGATACCCTTCCTGACCTCTACATTTCTTTAGGCTTGGGACTGGCTTGTGACTCCCTTTTGGCTAATTCAATAATTCATCTTCTTACGCTTATTCCCTTGTCCAGTAAGGGGGTCATTTCCTTAGCAAAATCTTCTGCCTCTTAGTGTGCAGTGATTTGCATTTTTAAACTGGCATAGCTTTTACCCCAGATGCCCTTCCTGATGCAACCCTTTCCACTGATCCAGGCTTGGGGCTGGCACAAACAGCCCAATGACTTGTGATCCCTAGTGGCTGTGTTATTTAATTTTGACAATTTAACAACACAGTCCACAGACTTCTCTTCTTGTGGTGACTTTTGGCAAACGCCCAATTCAGTGTATTTGAAACATTTTGTTAGACCTTGGTTTAGTCCTGGTTTAGTCCTGATTTAGTCCTGATTTAGTCCTGGTTTAGTCCTGGTTTAGTCCTGATTTAGTCCTGGTTTAGTCCTGGTTTAGTCCTGGTTTAGTCCTGGTTTACTCCTGGTTTACTCCTGGTTTAGTCCTGATTTAGTCCTGGTTTACTCCTGGTTTAGTCCTGGTTTAGTCCTGGTTTACTCCTGGTTTACTCCTGGTTTAGTCCTGATTTAGTCCTGGTTTACTCCTGGTTTAGTCCTGATTTAGTCCTGGTTTAGTCCTGGTTTACTCCTGGTTTACTCCTGGTTTAGTCCTGATTTATTCCTGGTTTAGTCCTGGTTTAGTCCTGATTTAGTCCTGGTTTACTCCTGGTTTAGTCCTGATTTAGTCCTGGTTTACTCCTGGTTTAGTCCTGGTTTAGTCCTGATTTAGTCCTGGTTTAGTCCTGGTTTACTCCTGGTTTACTCCTGGTTTAGTCCTGATTTATTCCTGGTTTAGTCCTGGTTTAGTCCTGATTTAGTCCTGGTTTACTCCTGGTTTAGTCCTGATTTAGTCCTGGTTTAGTCCTGGTTTAGTCCTGATTTAGTCCTGGTTTACTCCTGGTTTAGTCCTGATTTAGTCCTGATTTAGTCCTGGTTTAGTCCTGGTTTAGTCCTGATTTAGTCCTGGTTTACTCCTGGTTTAGTCCTGATTTAGTCCTGGTTTACTCCTGGTTTAGTCCTGATTTAGTCCTGATTTACTCCTGGTTTAGTCCGTGTTTAGTCCTGGTTTAGTCCTGGTTTAATCCTGGTTTAGTCCTGATGTACAGATGAATGTGTGGCTTGTCAAACAGAAATAGCCTGAGCTCTGGTGTCAGTTGTTTTCTAAATGAGATGTTTAACAGCACAGGTGCTAATGCTAACGCTAATAATATCCTCATGCTGTTGAAGTGAAACACTGACACAGATTAGCAACGATTCACCACAGCACTTCACGACAACTTCTAGAACTACTTCTCCCCAGGATGTTGGCTTTATCAGAGTGTTGATCCCGCCTCAGGCCCAAAGCAGCTGGGACATGCTCTGTATCAGTGGTTCTCAGACTGTGGTACAGGTCCCACTGGTGGTACTCTGGAGTCTTCTCGAGTTAATTTAGAGCCTGTTTTATTCCTGTTTTCTGTAACTTTGAAGTAATTTTTTTGGCATGGATTAAGTTCTGATTTAGTCCTGGTTCTGCCCTGTTTTGGCTTTGATTTAGTCCCGGTTAAACCCCAATTTAGTTCTGATTTAACTTTTGGTTTTTCTCCTGATTTAGCCTTGGTTTAGATCTGGTTTAGTCCAGATCCAGGCCCATTTTATTCAGTTAAAGCTGGTTCTGAAACACTCAGTTCTTCTCTGAGGTAGAGGTCGACTAATACATCGATTCTTGGTCAGGCTCATGTCAGGGCCCCATATGACTGAAGGACCCCATCTTGTCTCAGTTTGGGCTCTTACTCTGCAGTTCATAGGAAACATCCAAAATCTCTTTATCTCAGCCTGAACCAGGACTAAACCAGGACTAAACCAGGACTAAACAAGAGATAAACCAGGACTAAACCAGGACTAAACCAGGACTAAACTTGTTCTAAATAAAGACTAAACCAAGACTAAACCAGGACTATTTCAGGAGAGGACAGATTTAGTGTCAGTTTCAGACCAGGTTTAGGTTTTCTGTGAGGTCTGAGGACTCTGTTGGTCCTGAGTCTGGTCCCACTGCCGTCTGACTGACAGCTCAGAGTTTAAAGACACTCTAGACCTGTATTTACCGGACCTGGACCTCTTCAGTCCGAGAAGGACCAGCTGTGGGACACATCCTGCTCAAGTACAGTCAGCTCTAATCCTGGTCTTTGTTTGGCTTAGACTCTTTTGTTGGGTTTGTGTTGCTTATGAAACAGAGAGCCCAGTTTTCAAGGTTTTTTGTCCGAGTTTGAGACACGGGCCCGAGATACTGACTTCACTCGCTAAAAGAACAAAATCCATTGTGAGATATGAGTGTTTCAGAGCATTTACCCTTGAACTAGAAGATCTTTGGTTTGAGTCCAGGTCTAGGACTAAACCAGGATTAACTAACTAAAACAGGATGGAGCCAGGACTAAACCAGTACAGGTTGAAACTGGGACTAAACAAGAGCCATAGGATTAAACCAAGATTATACCAAAAGACTAAACCAGGGCTGAACCAGGACTAAACCAGGACTTAACCAGGGCTAAACTAGGTCTGACCCAGGAGTAAACCAGGACTTAAACTAGAAATAAACCAGGGCTAAACAAATACTAAATAAGGTCAAAAACAGGACTAATCTAAGATTAAACCAGGACTAAACCTAGGAGAGTTTCACACAAATTAAATTTGTATTAATTAAACTTTGTAATAAAAATAATGCCTAAAAACAAAAAGCATTATCAACTGATAAGAAAAATAAATTTAATGTATCTTATGAAAATGAGGCATTTTATGTGTAAAAGTATCTGAATACTGGACAGAGCCAGGTTTACAATTCTTGACTCATTTTGTCGACACGTTCCATAAAAAGGTTTTACAGAGTGAGTTATAGAGATCTGGTTTTGTCTTTGAGTAAAATAGAAAATACAATACAAAACAGCAAAAAATATAATTTCACCATGTTTTTGAAGTAAAATATCAAATAAATCCGGCTTGGAATTAAACAAATCCTTCTGTAAAAGCCTTCCGAATATTGTGAAGTACACAACTGTAGAGTACTCGGAGTAGTAGTAGTAGTTGTAGCAGTAGTAAGTCATTTATTGCAGTATAATAGGCCAGATACTATTGAAGTCCATTGAGGAAGTCAGAAAACCACTAACACATTACTAAAAGCTGTAAATTGTAATAGTTTTAAGGCTTCACAGTAAATTAAAATAATAAAACATTTAAATAGCGTTTCCTGTCGTGACATTACCACATTAGTGTGTACGGTCCACAGACTCCGAGCTCCTCTAAAACGCAGGAGTCGTAGAATTTTCCAGTGAGGTCAGAGTTTGGAAATAGAATAAAAAAGTGTTAATGGGGCAAAAACAGTTACCCCAGATAACTGCAGTACCATTAGTTTCAACTGGAGCGGGGTCGGGACAGGGGCAGGAGTCAGGCCTGGGCTCACCACAGGCAGGAACAATCTGAGGTAGAGCCTGGCTTCATCTCACCCTCTCCTCTGCATCCTCTTCTCTCCCTCAGCCTCATCCTTCTGTCCATCACTGTCCCTCCTCTGTGTCTCCAGAACCACTCCCCTGAGCTGTTCCTCTGATAGACTCATGAACTGATCCTGTCCATTTTTGTCATAGATAAAGAGAACAGAGAGACATCTCCAGCTCTGACTCCTATCTGTTCCTCCGAGCCTCTGCTCCTCTCTGTTCCTAAAACTAATTATTATCAATAATATCATTTTGCTCACCCGCTGTCAGAGGCTTTTCAATCTTTTAATCTTTTCAAAGTTTCCAAAAGCCTTTAGACAGACTTTGCATTAAACCTCTTTACTTGAGTACTATACTTAAGGAAAGATTTTGAGAATCTGTACTTTACTGGAGTAGTATTTGTTGAGGAAGCATCTTACTTTTACTCCACTACATTTGAAAGCTAAACATAATACTTTGTACTCCACTAATTCAATTCAATTCCGTTTTATTTGTATAGCCCAGTATCACAACAAAATGTGTAGTAAAATGGTTTAAAAATGTTCAAATTTTTATACATTAAGTTAATAACTACTGGTGTTTAAATAAATTAGTAAATTAAATAAGTAAATTAAATTAGTAATTTAAATAAGTGCTAAATCAGTATATAATGCAGGTAATTATTCAGTAAAAATATAATTTAAAATGAGGTCTAAAACTAAATAGTTTGGTTCAGTGTTAACGCATGTAAAATCTTTCTTCTTCTTCTTTTTCTTTAGACAATTTCAAGTAAATCACTTCAGTAAAAGTATCTAGGTTACTGTCTACCACTGCCTGATACTGCTAAACCTGCTAATATCACCAAAACTGGACATTCAAGTAAAAGTACTGTGGAGTGGAATCCAGTGGTACTTGGGCCATTCTATGTTTGGACAATGGCGTTTATAAGAATCCACTAATCGTTCATCTCTGTTACTTTCCTCTGGAACAAGCCTCTCCTCTTCCTGCTCTTACCGTCTTGTAGTTCTGACAGGAGAAGTGGCTGTAGCTCCGGACTGGGACCTGAACACTGAGGTAAGCCTCCATACGAGCCTCCGAATCCAAGTCCAAGTCCAAGTCTGAGTCTGCTGGGTTTACAGAGCTCCAGTGAGACCCGGACAGACCCAGAGTAAGAGGAGAGGAGACCCTGAGTAAATATAGACGGCTCTCTGGTGACAGGCTTTTTTCAGACACAACACTCTTCTTTCCTGCAGACACTTCTCCTTCACTGTCCACTGTTAAAACACTGAAAACATCGCTGCCGTTAAGCCCCTCCCACTTAGTGAACTCAGTTCTTATTGACCAAAATGTTCTGTTCTGTTTTTTTGTCTGAAAACAGACTCTATATTTTGCTAAATCAACCTTTTCGCTTTTTTAACCCTGTTCTAATGTTGTTTCCTCCTCAAAAACAGACTTGCAGTAGTATTCTGTTTGAGTAATCCTGTATGCTGAGGCACTGCCCTTCTCCAGAGCTGAAAACGCTCGGTCTCACGGCTCTACGTAGACACGTGAAACCAGGAAGTGCTGTTGCGCATTTCTAAAACCCATACACCGTCACTGGACTTGCTCTGATCATTTCAGCCTTAAACCTCTGTCACTACAAAGCAATCAGCTCAGAAATCTATCTGTTAGCATCAAGTCACTAACAGCCATGCTACATAGCCATTTTATGCTTTGTCCAATCCCGAGCGTTGCCAGCAGGGGGCAACAGACACCTAATCCAAACAAACATGGAGACAGGTCTGAAGAAGTGTCCCACAGAGACCTGAGGAGTCAGTCCATTAGAGGCTTGTCCACAGACGTCATTGACTGGTCATTGATTTAATCCATCTGCCCCTGAACAAGACGTGGGTCCTGGGACCTGGGACTTAGACCAAACCAGACTACAGGGTCTTAGAGTACTTAGACAAGACAAGGACTTGGAGAAGACCAGGACTTAGACAAGGCTAGAACTTACACCAGACCACACCAGTAGGGGACAGAGGCAAGCAGAGGGGGACATGTGGCTGCTCTGACCCAGGACTTAGACCAGACCAGGACCAGGGTAGACCAGTGCATAGAGGACCAGACCAGAGGAGAGGACATGTGGAGGGGGGGCAAAGGGGTCAGAGGGTGGCACAGATGGCTGATGGGAAAATAATGGATGGACTCAGTCATGGCAGCAGAAGGAACAGAGACTGGATTCAACAGAGCAGACTCATAACAGACAGGTTCAGAGAATATGAGCGATGATTTTTAATTATTACCAACCTTAATCTGTTAAATCTGTTCATAATGCCACCTACAGTCATGTTCAATAATAGTAATAGTAATAACATCACAAAACAAAACAATCACTGTTTTTTGTCAAAAAATATATTTCTACAGGGCAAATACCTGTAGGTATAGTGGAATAACAGAAAACCAACAGACCCAGTCCTGAAATGCATGCTGCTAATTATTTTTATTTGAATAATTAATTGAAAGGGGTGTGGTCAAAATAACAGCAGTGTGATGGCTCAGGGGCCTCAGTCAGCTGTGAGTAACCAGCTGTTAAACAGCTGTCCCTTATGAAAGGACAAAGGCAGGACATGCTGTGCAGCGCATTTCTCTCAAAAAATCTGAGAAAGATGGGTCGGTCGAGACATTGTTTAGAAGAACAGCGTACTTTCATTAAAAAGTTGACTGCAGAGGGGAAAACATACAAACATATAAAGAAGTGCAGAAAATGATGCTCAGCTAAAATGATCTTAAATGGTGACCAAAACCTGAAAGACATGGAAGAAAACAAAAAACTACCACTCAAACAAACCCAAAGAAGCCAACATGGCAAAGGCTCAGCCAATGATGAGCTCCAGGGAGATTAAAGAAAATCTAAAAATACCTGAGGAGACGCCTTCGAGAAGCCAAACTTTCAGCAAGAAGCCTCCACAAAGTCCCATTGTTAAAAACAGAGCTGAGCTGGTTAAAGAACTCACTGAGTGACTAAAGAGGATTGGACTGATGAAAGTAAGATTGTTCTTTTTGGGTCTAGGGGCCACAGACGACCCCCAAACACTGAGTCCCAGCCCCAGGACACTGTGAGGACAGTAAAGCCTGGTGGAGCATCATGATCTGGGGATGTTTCTCAGACTGAGGTGTGGGGCCGATTTATGGCACACAGAGATCACAGATCAGTTTAAATAAATCCAAATACTTCAGAGTTCATGTTTCAGCAACACAATGACCTAAGACACACAGTAACAGAGCAGCATCTGGCTCAGGGCCAACCAGATTAATGTTATGGAGGGGCCCCACAGTCCTCAGACCTTAACCCTGTAGAAAACCTGTGGGGTGACATTAAAAATGCTGTTTCTGAGGCCAAACCAAGAAATGCAGAGGAACTGTGGAATGTAGTCCAGTCGTCCTGGGCTGTGATACCTGCCAGAAGTTAGTGGACTCCATGCATCACAGATGAAGAGCAGCTCTCGAAAACCATGGTTATACTAAATATTAGTTCACAGATCCACAGGAAACTGAATCTTAAAGCATTTTTTCAGTTTATATTATAAATGTTTGTGTAAATGTCTATTTTTTGAACAGCGTAATATTCCATTTTTTCTTTCTGTAAATACAAATTTGATAATTTTTTGTTCATGTTTTGATTTGGAATAGATTGAGCCGTGTTCTCAGTGCATTTGCATGTGTGGAAATAAAAGCTACAAAAGGAATTTTCAGATTTTCTCAAACCTTACTGTGCAGTATCTCAGTATTTCAGTAAAAGCCACTACAGCCAGCTCTTGTCGTATTAAAATCTTGTGTAAATACTGTAACACTGTGTCTTTGTGGTCTCTGGTCTTCCTCTGGTCCAGATTTAGCTCCAGGTCTGGTTCCGAGTGGTTTGGTCCGTAGGTCTGGTTCCAAGTGGTTTTCACGTGCACAGCTCCTCATGCACGCTCACAGCTCTAAAGTGGTTTTAACCAGACCTCAGAGAGAGAGAGAGACCTCAGAGACCAGGGACCAAAGGCAGACCAGAGATAGTACTGTTACTACTACTACTACTGCTACTACTAACCCCAAACAAGAAAAATGTAGTCAGATGTAAACCAGGCTCAAACAGAAAACTGAACCAAAAAACAGGCAAAAATGACTGGCTTAGGACGTTTTTTGCCAAATAAATGAAGACAAAACCAGGACTAAAGGTGGTCTAGACCAAGGACTACAGTATGTGACAGAGACTTCACTGGGACAAGGACCATAAAAAAATGGACTAAACCTGAACAGAGTTCATGTGATGGTCGGCCCAGGGCTCGATCCCACAATCTCTTTGCTGGGAGGCAAGAACACTAACTGCTCTGCCACCGTGCACCCTATAGCTGATATATATAACAATATATAACAAAATACTAAGTACAAACCCTGAACTAGGACTTAAACAGAGCTTAAACCAGGACTAAACCAAGACTAAACCAGGACTAAACCAGGACTAAACCAGGACTAAAGTAGGACAAAGACCCAGGCTAAAATAAGTACTAGACCAGGACTAAACCTCCAAACACCATCAGGTCCATTATCTCACTATCTCGTGCATAAAAGCTTGTAAATATTCATCAACAGCTGCCGTGTGAGATAAGGTCATGTGACTGCTGAGAGGTCATGTGACTGCTGTGGGGTCACATGACTGGGGACCCGCTGATGTCGCCGATAAAAGCAGGATGCCGCCGATTGAATAATGAAGATAAGGGGTGTTTCTCATTTGCCAGGATCCTTGGCGGCTGAACCAGCTCCTCAGTGCTAAACGAGTCCAAACGGTTAAACCCCCCTCGTCCTCCACAGCTCGTCTCCTCCGTTTGGATAATTCACAAAGGAGGAGAAGGTTTAAGACAAACTTAAATATGATATTAAAGTCCCTACAGTAAAAAGAATAAAATATGTTACTACTGTGCCCCACACTGCAGGAAATAACAGGATAACCAGACTCACAATAAAAAGCCAATTTTAGGCTAGGCATGGAGGAAAGTTTTAGCTGTTTCTGATTATTTAATTTTAACTTATTTTGCTATAAGTATATTGTTTTATGTACATTTGGTTATAGAAACAAATTAGACCTGCTGATAGGTGATGATTTTCATTAATATGACATCTTTTTAAAGTATTCCTCTAAGATCTATTTTTTTAATCACATCAAAATGTAGAGACATGGGGAAACTCTACAAAAACTTGTTGACATTCTGATGTTTGACCACTTTTCACTCCTAAAGAAGTCATTTTAGACCGATGTTTTTAACACACAGCGTTTGATCACGTGACACACTCCCAAGCATGTTCCAAAAGCGCTCAGATGCAACGTTAGCAGGACACTCGGCTTTAATTCGGAGGAGCTGACTCCAGAAGAATGATCCTGGCAAATGAGAAACATCCAAGGTGTTATTAGTTTCCTGTGGAGTCTGTCTTTTGGGCCTTATCTGCTTCCGTAGCGGCTGCAGCAGGAGCAGGAAGAGGGCGGGGATAAGGCTGGGGCAGATAAGAGTTTTAATTGGTGCATCACTCAGGGGTCAGTCACAACAGCAGGGAGACATTTGGAGAGATGGAGATAGACAGAGGGGGGAAAGTGTGAGGAACAGATTTGGTGACTTAATTAGACTGTAACCAGACTAAACCAAAAGTGGACCAGTACCAAAGCAGGAGTAATATAGGACTAGAGACCCAAGTCAACGTTAAGTACTAAACCAGGTAAACAGAGACTTAGGGCCTGTTTACACAACAGCTCTGGGTAACAGTCCTGCCGGCTCAGATTCACATTTACACAAAAGTGCTGAGGTGTGAAGAAAACGAGAGTGGGTGTGATCAAACTGTAATACCTGTATCTGTCCAGTAAACGGCGCCGTGGGCTCCGCAAATGCTCTACACCACACAGAGAATACACAGCAGAGGAAGTGATAGTTCTGTCTGCAACTTCCTAACAACTTTAGGATCTTGTGGTTTTATGGAGCCATTTTCATAAAGTCTCTAAACCAGGTCTAAATCAGGTCTAAACCAAGACCAAACCAGGTCTAAACCAGACTAAACCAGGACAAAACTATTGAACCCAGGATTGAACCAGGACTATACTGCTTATAACTGCTATCACATTGAGGAGCTTGTACCGAGGAGTCCTAAGTTCTGGGTGTGTACTACTACTACTACTACTACTGCTGCTACTACTACTACTACTACTGCTACTACTACTACTGCTGCTACTACTACTACTACTACTGCTACTACTACTACTACTACTACTACTACTACAGTTATTTGTGTGTCATACCAGTTTCATGCTGAGTTTGTTCTGCTTCCATCTTGTGGTTTTCTGGGTCATTTGTCATAAAATCTCTCATAAAAGTCAGTCCTGATACAGATATTTTTGACATTACTGACTGAATATGAACATATGAGACAGAAATATGAACGTATAAGACAGAAAAGCCATGTGATAGTGAACAGAACTGAACTGTGACCAGCAGACAGCCACTGTTTCTCATTTCAGTTCCGAGCGGCTCCCAGTGTGAGACCAAACACTTCCTCCAGAGTTTTCAAAAGGTAGCAGATTCAGAAAACAGAAACCCGATCCTCACGTAAACTAAAGGACAAACCTTTGGGGGTTCGGTTAAACGAGTTGTCGTCTCAACAGTAATGGTGCACAGAGGCAGAGTGGTTAGCATTCCAGCCTCTCAAAAAGAAGTTGATTTTTGGGCTGGCTGACAAACACGATCTCTCTGAGTGGATTCCTCCTGATGTTACAGAGGGTTCTCTCCTCCGTCCAAACACACACACAGGTAATCTCTCAATTCTTAGCCCTGTGGCCATTGTCCAGGTTGTGCCCCAGGACTAAACAAGAACTAAACAAAGACTAAACAAGGGCAAAACATCAATTAAAAAATAAAGCAGGAACTCCCAAAAATGCAGGATCTAATTGGGTCTAAACAAAACCCAACATTTTCAACCAAATTTCAAACCAAAAACTGGACTGAAACCGGTTTAAGTGTAAGTGAGCCGCAGGAGACACAAAGCAGAACCAAAGCAGGATTATGAAGGGACTCAGCTGTGAGAAAAAAGTCAGACCAAGACACAGTACAGTGATGAAACAACAGGCTTAGATCAGTGGTTCTAAAGTTGTGGTATGGAACCCACTGGTGGTACTTTGGAGTCTTTTACTGGTCTCCATTAGTCCTGCTTTAGTTGGGCCTTCAATTTGAATTGAAGACCACTGCTTAGTTGTGGTTTAGGCAAAGTTTAGTCCTGGTTCAGTCCTGGACTAGTCATGGTTACATGCTGGTTTAGTCCTGGTTTAGAACTTCTTTACCCTAGTCCTTGATTAGTTCTAGGTTAATCCTGGTTTAGTTTAGTCCTGGTTTAGGTTTTGTCAAGTTTTAGTCCTGGTTAAATTGTGGTTTACACTTGGTTTAGTTCAGTTCTAGATAAGCCCTGGTTATGTCCACTTTTAATCCAGATTTAGTCCCAGTTCAGTCCTGGTTTAGTCTAGCCCTGGTTTAGCCCTTGTTTAGCCCCGTTTAGTCCAGGTTCAGTCCTGGTATACAGTAGTCCCCCTTTTTGAGTAAGGTATTTTTCTGTCAATCCCTATTGTGTTCCTTGTTTTAGTCTTGGTTTAGTCCAGATTTAGGATCACTTTAGTCCTGGTTTAGTCCAGATTTAGGCTCACTTTAGTCCTAGTTTGGTCCAGATTTAGGCTCACTTTAGAGCGTTACAGATTGTATTTGTAAAGCCAGGTGGTAATTGTTGTGAAAAGAATGAGAACCACTGCTCAAGATGTTTATCACAAATATGTTGCATTAATGTTTTGTCAGCTGACGCCAAGAAAGAAAGAAATACCATACTGTCAGAACCAGGACCAGGACTGGACCAGGACTCAACTATTGAACCCATAACTAACTCAGGACTAAACCAGTACTAAACCAGGTCTAAACTAGGATTAAACCAGGAATAAACCAGGACTGTATTGCTACTAAAATGTCTACTATCACATTGAGGAACTTATACTGAGGAGTCCTGAGTTCTGTGTACTACTACTACTACTACTACTACTACTGCTACTCCTGAAGAGTATGTGTGTGTCGTACCAGTTTCATGCTGAAGTTGTTCTGCTCCCAGCGACAGAGCATCATGTCTGAGTTCATCCACACCTGCCTCACATCACCTCAGCCGCTACAGAAAAACTGTCCCAAATCCACTTAATCCATCCAGAATAAAACGCAAATCTGTGTCCCTGAGTCCCGAGAGCCCCGAGAGTCCTGAGAGGCTGTCCTGAGATCCCCCCGCGGGTCCTGAATGAGAGCGGTCCACAGGGAACGGGATAAGCCTCAGTGAATAAGAGAGAGAGAGAGAGAGAGAGAGAGGCAGGCTGCTGCTGGCTCCGCCCACAGCTCAGGGGGGGAGGAGCCAGGACTAGGAATAAAAAACCTGGCTCTGTTGGAACTCTGTTGGAACACAGACCTGGTTTAGTCCTGATTTCTTCTCTGAAACACACACTTTCACTATAAGAGGAGTTTAGGCATGGTTTAATCCTGGCATAGACCTAGTTTCTTCTATGGAACACACACTTACACAGGAGTTTTTGAAGTTAGAGAAGATGAGCCTAGTCGTTCTAAAAGTCTGTTTTCACTGTCCCCATGAGTGCCACAGAGTCCTTAGTCTCTACAGTGATGTCAGCACAGTTCGGAGGAGCAGAGAGGAGGTCCGTGCTGACATCAGTGTAGAGACTAAGTTTCTCCTCCTTTAGAAACAGCAGGTCTCAGTCTGCTGTGACCCCTGCGGCTGCCTCATATTGTCCCGGAGCTTGTCCCTGAATGGAGAGGATCAGGGCTGAAAGGGACCGGGCTTCTCAATGACCCTCCCCCCAGAGCTCCCCTGTGTCCCCCCTGCGTCCCCCTGCTGCACCCCTAAACCTCAGTTGGACAAGTTTAAAAGGAGAGAGAACAGATTAGACACACTTCTCTCACAGGAGAAAGAGAAGAAACCAAACCACAGTAACAGCTTCAGTCTTCACTGACTCAGGCCGAGTGTGAGAGACAACATCAGAGTTGGATCTATAGAGCTATTGGCCAAATAAAAGCTATTGTTCTAATAAAAATACTAACTTTTAAATGTTAAAAAAGAATTTCTCACAGACTCGACAGCTCATGAATGTGTTAAATGTGAGGGATTTTGCTGATTCCAGATGAAATGAACAAACTGCTGCAGTAGAAGAGACTGAATCTGTCTCTGAGCTCTGAGCTCTTTATTATTCTGATGTTTCTAAAGCAGTACTACTTTACTGCATCTGTTATATTTAAGTACTGTGTGTGTACAATGAGGCCATGACAAAAACACAGGATTTTAAACCAAAACTCAAAATACTTTGTACTTCAAACCAACTCAGAAATGTAGTAAAGTAAAAGTACCCCTTGTAAAATCTACTCAAGTAAAGTACAGATACATGAAAATTGTACTTACTTTGTTACATTCAACCACTGTTCTAATGAGAGCCTCAATTTTGTGGAATAAGCTAGTAGTTCATTAGTATTAAGACGAGTTGGTGCATTATAGGAACAGTTGTATGTTGGCGGTGACTCTGGTGAGCGCTGTGAGTTAAAGCTCTCTGTTCCTCTCTCTGTCCTGTTCCTCTCTTTAACCCTGTTCTAATGTGGTCTCCTCCTCAAAAACAGAGTTGAGTAATCCTGTATGCTGAGGCACTGCCCTTCTCCAGAGCTGAAAACGCTTAGTCTCATGGCTCTACGTAGACACGTGAAACCAGGAAGTGGTCCTGTGTGTTTCTAAAGCCCATACACCGTCGCCGGACTCTGTCTGATCCTTTTAGCCTTAAACTTCCATCACTATGAAGCAATCAGCTCAGAAATCTATCTGTTAGCTTCATGTCACTAACAGCTGTGCTAATTAGCCATTTTATGCTCTGTCCAGTCCCCAGCTTTCAGTACAAGCACTTGGGAGTTTCTCCTCTCATGTCTGAACTCAAATCCCAACTCCCAACTTTATTCACCTGTGACTCAAAGAGCAGCTATAAACTACAGTGTCTGCAAAGAGCTCGAAGCTGATGGACTGAAGTGGGTGGGGCAAGCAGGGCTTTAAAGCAACAGACACCTAATCTAAGTCTTCTCTACAGAGTCACAGTAACAGCTCCCAACAGAGGAGATTTTCCACAGATACATTATTTTAAGTTATAAAAGCTAAAATACTAATGCAAAGGAGACACACAATGTTTCAGAAAGACTGAGAAACATGACATGTCTCTTTTAAAAGTAATCCTGCTAAACAAGAAAATCAGTAGGAAACAATAATGCTGTGGATTAAGCCGGACGCTGGTAACCGGAGAAAACCATTTTAGGAGCTGCTGCAGTGAGTTTGTCCTGTTAAACAGTGTAATGCACAGTCTCTGTGGCAGGAGTCTGCAACCTTCTGGGATCAAAGAGCCAATTAATGCCACAAATAATAACTTTACATCTGAAAGTCCACAAATGTCCTTTTTAACTAAAATGTAGCCTATGGATGGTCATTATTTATGGCAAACAAACAAAAAACTGTGTTAAATGCTCTTTATCTTTTAATAGGTACTAAACAGCAGTGTGATACACAAATGCACACTCTGCCCCTGCAGACATCCACACCTGTGTTTCTTGGTTTACATTCACACCGAGATCCGTCCACTGACCTGAGCTCAGAGAAGGACACAGGGACGTCTCTCACAGGTGACAGCAGCTCCAGATCGGGTCAAAATAAAGTCTAGTGCATAATTTATAAAAAAAGTGTCCTAGGGCTGACTAAACCAGAAACATGTGTCTCTAAAGTGGCGGGACTTTTGGACAAACCCAAGAAAGACTGAGCAGCAGCCTCTAAGACAACACACAGACTCTGACGTGAGATTAATCACTCGTGTAAGGGCAGAGCACGGACCACACTGATCTATTTATGACCCCTCTGGGCTCCTGTAGTTCCCTCTGATCCACTGTCCCTCCTCACAACAGCAGAGCCCCAAAACCACACACGACCACAAATTACAGGCAGACTCTTAGGTCGGGACCAGCCCAGAGTTTACACAGGGTTCCCACAGAGGAGCGAGGACTTCCAGCGAGCAGGCGCATGTGTTCGGAGAAATAACAACACAGAAGAGAAGAGAGCGGGACGGGGGCTGCAGGGAGAGACGAGGGGTCAGATAAAGGTTTACAGAAGTCACAGTTGAACCATGAGGACAGCTTTAGTGGCTGACCCAGTGCTGTAAACTTGGGCAGTTAATTAGATTTTACTTGTTCTGTCCCAGCTGGTGTAAAAGAAACAAAGCGATTGAGCTATACCCTTTTTGTTTTTGGGTCACAGGACATTTATCACAGAATTTATGGGCCTTAGGTGGGGTACACCCTGGACAGTGGGCAGCTTGTCGCAGGGCTCACACAGAGACAGATGCAGGTAGATGGAGGGAGGAAGCACGAGGGTCCCGGGTTCAAATCCTGGACTGTGTAGGGCCTTTCTGTGTGGAGTTTGCATGTTCTCTTTGTGTCTGAGACAAACTCCAGACAATTTTTTTTCTATTCTATACAAAGAAGTGAGTCTGGTCCCTTTGCTTGAATTTTGTTTCTATGGACAGAACACTCACAGGCAGAGAAACCAGTCAGAGAAAGGAAGGGCAGGAGAAAAGCAGCGCACCGCTGACCGAAACAAATATGGCGATTCACCATTTTTTTGCCATAAAACATCAGAATCCTGTGTATTGTGAGCAGCTCTGTCCTTATTTGTGAATGAGGACAGCAGTAGAAGCCAGTTGTACAAAGACTTGTGGAAAAAGTGGGTTTGTTTGAATGTGGTGGTTACGTGGGACGTCAGCGGGACTTTACTGTTGTTAAAATGGAAACAGGACGAAGACAAAAATCCCACAGAGGACAGGTTTAACCCCAGAGACACTGAATGATGGGTCAAATGCAGAGGATAAATTTCCTCACTAGGACAATAAAATAAAATAAAAGGACAGTCATCGTTGGTCAGGAGAAGAAAACTCCACTAAACAAACTCTAACATCAGTCAGAACATGAAGTACCTGAAGCACCAGAAAAACTCATTAAGTGAATATTCTCCCCCTGGAGAATGGAGAAGTGATGTGGTGTAGGGCTGGGGGCTTTTTTTAGGACAAACCCCCGCCCCTCCTCTCTCTCTCTCCACAGCTGTTGTAAATGGGACTGTGGGGGGTGCAGGGGGGTGCAGAGGAGAAGACAGGGCCATATGGACGAGCTGGGGTTGTCCCAGAGAGTGGCTCAGTGTAGAGGAGTACATCATCTGTCTGTTGGTATTGAGCTGTGGTACTTACAGCAGATTTACATTCACTCATTTAAACTCTTCTACAAGGGTTTCATTAACTCCAGCAACCTTTGTGGGAAAGAATAGCTGATTTGAGCACTTGAACATTTCTGAAAATTTACAAAATTTTGCACCAAATTTTGTGAATTTAAAACAAATGCGGGTGCCCCTGAAAATATATGTCAATGGGACTCAAACATAGAGTCACAAAGTTTGGTTCCCACATTCTTTGGGTCAACTTAAAAAGAAAATATTATTGTGGAACCATTATTATGGACCAAGACTGGCCCTTGAGACCATTTTTCTCATTTCGTTCTTGGCTGCAGTTTTACTCAGTCTTGGTCTTGGTCTCAAAACCAGTTTTACTCGGTCTTGTCTCAGTCTCAGATGTGTCTCAGATGAGATTTTATTTACCAAACGTTATCAGAAAATGCTGTTCTTCAAAATTTTGGAGTAAGTTTTCCAAAGAAGAAAAACCTTGAACATGATCTGTCTGTGTATGTTGAGTTTTTTTTATCATTATAATTAGGTTGTTTTTTTGTTTGTTTGTTTGTTTTTTTACTGTACCCATTTACTTAGGGTAAGTTCACAGAGTTTGGTCTCGACTCGGTCTCTGTCCTGAAAAGTCTCGGTCTTGACTTAAACCTTGAAAGTCTTAGCCTTGTCTTGGTCTCGGTTCACTCTGGACTCGGACTTGTCACGGTCTTGATTAGTACGGCTTTAACTACAACACTGCCAGTAAGTCAGCCATCTTGGAGTCAAACGTTGACAGATGCCAAGGCAGTGTTTTTCAAAGGCCACACTTTAAAAATAAGAATTTAAAACTTTTTATTTGTGGATTGCTCACAACAACCTAAAACTAACTTCACAGACAACTCCCTGGACCTGAACAAGTGCCTTTTAAAAAGACGTCACAAATGCTTTTTTTTTAATGGCTGTCAAATGTAGTGTTTTTATAAATGTATAAACGTTGGAATTTATTCATGCCTGTTATACCGATACCATGTCCAAGTATTCGTACTCGTTTTCATAAAAATGGGCCGATACCAGCAACCGATACCACTTTACAGCACTGTCAGGTGACCTTCACCTCTCAGCTGAGCAGTGAGAAACCTGTGGAAGGATTTCAAAATGAACTGTACAGAGAAAAAAGTAAAGCTGACTCTACATTCTGCTCAACCAGTCATTCCAAATCATACCTGAGTCCTAAAATTTAAGCAGCTGTCCTTTTGTTGTCATAATTGTTCTGAAAATGATTCCAGTGCAGACTGAAGCAGTTGTTGTCTGATAAAATATGAGGAGTACCGCTGCTAATTGTGTTAGCTCCTGTATGTCTTGACGAATCTCCACCGGTTATGCTAAGATGCTCAATCTGTCTGAATCTGATTATGGCGACTGAATAGAGAAACATCTAAACCTTAAAATGAGGTATAACATGTCTATGTTGAGCATAGTTTAGCCGTAGTTAGCTGTGTTCATACCACTCTGTTGTAAAAATAACTTAGCAAGGCAAAAAGATGACGTATAGGATGAATGAGATATAGTAGTGTAAGTGTATTAACTATGACGTAATCCCTTTATAAGTATTTGTATTGGTACTCGATATCGGCAAGTACTCAATTGGAAGTACTTGTACTGATATCGGTTTGAAAAAAAGTTGTATCGGTTTAGTGTTTATTGTTTATTGTTGATCCCCATTAGTCCTCACCACAATAAAGACTATTCTTCCTGGGGTCCACACACACACCATTACATGCATTGCCTGGGGATTCCAGGCAGAATAATCTGAATTGACAGCAGAGTAAGCCTATCAGAAAATGGCAGACGTGACGTTAACAAAGCGACAAGAACGTAAGCAACGCGAAAACATCTTTTTTTTTAATAAAGGCTTCTAGTGCTGTAAGCTGCTGTGGTTTTAATGACTCAATATGTTTTTGGTCATTTAAAACAGAATTTACCGCTGAATGAAACAAACTCTTGGCTCCTCGGTGTGCCATCTTGATTGTTGTTGTTGAGGAGATGAGTGATGCTGCTCGCGAAGAACACGTGACTTAAATAAATGAATCAAAATCCACGGTATGGTTGGGATTTGAATCCAATCAAGGTGGAGGGTGTGATGACCAGACTGATATTTCTCTGTATAATAATACAGAGACATATCATTCTGGATTTTCCAGGCAATTAAATACATACAGTACATACATAAACTAATACAAAGACATTATAGAACACATTTTAGTTTGGTATCCTCACATAGAGGTCTCTATACCATCATCCTATACAAGAGTAAATATTTCATAATATAAGATCGATGTTTGCACTACACATGTAAATATAAGTGAAAGTTTAGAAATATTTATATATTAATATATATAAATATTTATTTGTATTTCACCATTGAGAAAAGACTTTTTTCAGATTCTTTTTAAAAAAGACTCGAGTAGGGCAGTTAAAGAAGCGGGGAGCCTATTCCACAACAGTGCTCTGTACATGACAGTTCTCTTTAGAGCGTTAGTCCTGGGCATAAGTGATGTAAAATGGCACTGTTAAGCCTTTCTTGTATTAAAACCATGTCGATAACTAGTTAACAGTAGATGCGAGAACAGACCTGAGGTTTTTTTTGAAGTATAGACATTTTTACAAAACAGAGTAAGGCTACATCTATCCTCAACTCTTAACCCTGATAGCCTCTCATGCATCACCCCTACACTGGTCCTAAATGGACAGCCCAGTGCAAGGCGAGCTGCTCTATTCTGGACTAGTTGCAATTTTATAAGATCCTTTTTAGATGCATTTGACCAAATAATAGAGCAATAGTCCAGATGTGAAAGGACTAGAGACTGTAAAACCAGTTTAATTGTTGAGGCAGTAAAGAAATGTGAATATCTTCATCATTTGAGGTGGCTCTACTCATTTTCATGACTACGTTTTTAACATGAGAAGATCAGGATACTGTGGAATCAATAGTAACTCCCAACAGTTTGGCTTCATTCACCTGTTCAATAGAGGCACCATGGAATGTGAGTTCTAACTTGTGGACAGATTTCCAAGGAAATCTAGAGCCCAAGACCATACATTTCATTTTTAAGACATTGCTTTTTAACTTATTTTCTGTGGCCCAATTAGAAATCTCACTCAGCTCTTGTTGAAGCATAGAATTCAATAGATCACTATTTTCTTCTGATACATAAAGAGTTGCATCATCAGCATAAGTAATTGTCTGTGCATTGTTAAGAACATATGAAACCTCATTCACAAATATACTGTAAAGAAGAGGCCCAAGGCAACTCCCTTGAGGAATACCACACGAGAGAATGTTTATATTAGAAAATGAGCCATTGATGAAGACACATTGCTGTCTATTGCTGAAATAACTCTTCATTAAATTTACTGCAGAATTTTTGAAGCCATAAGCAGACAATTTGCTTAGCAACAACTCATGGTCAATGACATCAAACGCAGCACTAAAATCAAGATATACCACCTCCACCATACGTTTTTTGTCGATCTGTTTTAGCCACTCATCAGAGAGCGTTACCAGTGCAGTGGCTGTAGAATAGCCTGCCTTATAAGCCTGCTGACAAACTGAGTTAAGATGGTTACCTGTAAAATAATTCTGTATTTGCTTAAACATGACCTTTTCTAATAATTTACATAAAATAGGTAAAATACTAATAGGTCTGCTATTTTGGCCAGACAGTTGCTCCCTGGAATTTTTAACTAATGGTACAACTTTAGCGACCTTCCAGAAATGTGGAAACATGCCATCAACAAGACATAAATTAAATATATGACATAAAGCCTTAGCAATATATTTCACTGAAAGCTTGAGAAGCTTTCCATCCAGATTGTCAAGCCCAAAAGCAGTATCACTTCTAATAGAAAAAAAAAGCTCTTCCATATCCTTTACTGATATAGGCTTAAATACAAACCAGCAATTCTTATTAGACATAATTTGCTTTTTAATAACAGAAATAGATAAATCACCCTTAGAAGGTGGGATTTCATTTTTTATTGCCTCTATTTTATTTAAGTAAAAATTGTTGAAATAATTGTCAATGTTATAAGGTTTTGTTAAAAGTCTCCATTCACTTCTATAAATGCTGGCATTGAATATGTTTTCTTCTTGCACTTCACTTCATATAAAGTTCTCCATAATCTTTTAGTATCACAACTATACTCTTCAAATTTACTTTTTTTTTTTTTCCTTTTGTCTATTTGGTCTTGTTACCATATTCTTTAATGACTTGTAGGCTCGTCAGTCTACTGGACAGCCTGAAGTACTGGCTGTCTTTTTAAATCTATCTCTCTCCTTCATTTGATTTCTGAGTTTATCGTCCAACCAAGGAGCTTTTGTGGCTCTAACAGAGAGCTTCTTAAATGGAGCATGTTTATCACATGCAGCAGTAACAAGATTCATAAAAGTATCTAATGCTTTCTCCATATTCACTTCCTCCAAAACTGAGTCCCAATTTATGTATATCAATGATAAAGTATTTTTCACAAAATCCTTTATACATTCTTTTAAATATTATCTTTTGCCTTTTTTGGGGAATTTTTCTTTTTAAAGGTACAGCAATAATATTGTGGTCACTGAAGCCCACCGGTATTGAAACTACTTTAGTACATTTATCAACACGTTTGGTATGGAGGTGATCAATGCAAGTAGAAGTAATTGATCCATCACAATTCATACTGATTCTTGTTGGAACATTTATAATTTGGTCTAAATTGCAAATATTAGCAATATCAATCAGCTTCTTTTTCATATAGCGTTGATTGGCTAACCAGTCTACATTCTGTGAATCCCTAGTAGCAATATTAATTAAGTTAATTTGTAATTTTTTAATTTGAATTCCAATGTCCATTTGACACCTTATTTGCTGATGAATTTAGTGACTTTGATTGCTCATTTAGAAACCAAAAACTTCCAAACATAATGAATGTAATTAATGTTGCAACTCAAAGCAATGAGAAGCTAATAGCTGTATGTTTATTTGGGTGTTTCACAGCTTTACAGAAAGAAACATAATTGAGGTGAATTACAAATGTTGGTCAAAGAAATAAAGACAACAAAATTAACTCAACTCTTCTGTCAGCACTCTGTCTGTCTGGATAGCTCAGTTACATCTAGTGAGGACAGAACAGGATATATTCCTTTTCTTCTCTTTATCCCATGCTATAATGTTGTTCCCTCAACAAAAAAATTATCCTGTATTCTCTGGCTCTGAGTTTCTGAGGCCTGAGAACGCTCAGTTCCATGAAGCCCTGCCCACTCAAGGAAGCACTGACCAATCAACAACAAGCCCTCTACATCCAGTCTGCTCTCAGTCATTTATCTAAAAAAACGGTGCACAGCTCTGTTTCCACCGATTCCTCACAGATATTTTTACTTTGGGAGCAAAATCAGACAAAACGTTTAAGGAAGTAAAGTCATGTTTTTCTTTGATTATGTTCAAAATATTCCAACACTCTGCTGCCCTCTGCTGGTCTTTTCTCTTCTATTTCTTGATGGCACCAGTAGAGTTCTTAGTAAAAATGTAGTCCCATAATGTTTTTAAAGGCTGTAAAATGCTGCTGTTCCAGAGGAGACCAAGACTGGGTTAAAAATATGAATAAAAGCTGAATATAGCTCCTTTAGGATCACTAATATTCTTTGTCTAAGCCAGCAGAACCACTGCCAGAATGGACACTTTATGTTATCCAGTCTTTGTGTCAGTCCCAAGCCTGTATAATTGGAGAGGGTTGCGTCAGGAAGATTCTCATTACAATATTGTCTTTATAATATCCCATTCTGACTCATTACTGGCAATACAGCACACAGGACATGAGCTCAGAGCTGTGAGTAATCCCCGTCCCAGACCAGACCTGCTCCTGAGTCCTGTCTCTGGGGAGGACTCAGCCTCAGACTCTAACTCGATAAGGGGGGGTTTAGTCGAGTTTTTAGTGTGAAACCGGAGTGGGACAGGAGCAGCAGGGGTCAGAGGTGAAGTGCTCGACCACAGAGAGACCTCTGTCCCGGGTCAACAAGGAGACGACAGGAGGAGGCTGCTGATCAGGAGCTCTGTCACTGACGTCTGAAGAGAGACACGGGACAGGGGGACAGGGGGACAGGGGGACAGGGGGAGTAACCTGTCTTCTGAACCCACAGAGACTCAGAGTTTACTGTCTTAAGACAACCATTTACTCTAGAGCTGTGACATTCACGACTGAACCAATTCTGTTGACTGGCTCCTTAAATCAAACCACCAGGGGGCCCCAGACCCGACTTTAGGAATAACTGATATAAAAAAATGACAGCTCCCCAAGATTCGGCTCACTTCGTAGGCCCTGTCCCATTACCCACACCACACACTGTTAGAACATTTTTTTAAAGTACTTGAAGTGCGTGAGTGCACAAGGGCCCAGGGCTGTTCAAAAAAAGAACTGGGACAGTCCACACTTGCACTGGGACAGTCCACACTTGCACTGGGACAGTCCACACTTGTATTGGGACAGTCCACACTTGCACTGGGACAGTCCACACTTGCACTGGGACGGTCCACACTTGCACGGGGACGGTCCACACTTGTACTGGGACGGTCCACACTTGCACTGGGACGGTCCACACTTGCACTGGGACGGTCCACACTTGCACTGGGACGGTCCACACTTGTACTGGGACGGTCCACACTTGCACGGGGACGGTCCACACTTGCACTGGGACGGTCCACACTTGCACTGGGACGGTCCACACTTGTACTGGGACGGTCCACACTTGTACTGGGACAGTCCACACTTGCACGGGGACGGTCCACACTTGCACGGGGACGGTCCACACTTGTACTGGGACGGTCCACACTTGCACTGGGACAGTCCACACTTGTACTGGGACAGTCCACAATTGTACTGGGACGGTCCACACTTGCACTGGGACAGTCCACACTTGTACTGGGACAGTCCACACTTGCACTGGGACGGTCCACACTTGTACTGGGACGGTCCACACTTGCACAGGGACGGTCCACACTTGCACGGGGACGGTCCACACTTGTACTGGGACGGTCCACACTTGCACTGGGACAGTCCACACTTGTACTGGGACGGTCCACACTTGCACTGGGACGGTCCACACTTGTACTGGGACGGTCCACACTTGCACGGGGGCGGTCCACACTTGCACGGGGACGGTCCACACTTGTACTGGGACGGTCCACACTTGCACGGGGACGGTCCACACTTGCACGGGGACGGTCCACACTTGCACAGGGACGGTCCACACTTGCACTGGGACGGTCCACACTTGCACTGGGACAGTCCACACTTGTATTGGGGGGGGGCCTCTGGGACGATCGACTCAGGAGCAGATCGGAGACCGTTTTTTAATGAGTAATGTGGTTAAGTCCCAGCCATGAGCTCACAGGAAGAACAGGAGACAGGAAGAGGAGACACTGCAGACAGGAAGTGGATCTGATGGAGACAACAATGAGGTCACCCAGCACCTGAGACTCAAAACCAGTTTATACAAGTCATCTGAGACATTTCTGAACAGTATCTGTAAGGACTAAACCAGGTCTAAACCAGGACCAAACCAGGACTAAACCAGGACTAAACCAGGACTAAACCAGGACTAAATCAGAGAGAGAGAGAGAGAGAGAACTAGAGAGCCTAAAGGAGGACACTCTGGTCTCCACAGTGGGACAGAAGTAAACAGTCGTGTTGTAGTCAAGACCATTCTAAACCAGACCAAGACCGAGACTTTTAAGGATTGAGACTGAGGCTTTGTCCACACGGAGATGGGTTCAGGTGTATCTGCAAAGGTTTTTTGTCGTGTAGGCATTTTGTCCACACAGATACAGCATTTTGGGGCCCAAATACGATTATTTTTTAAATTGGGTCCCAGAGTGGAGAGATTTCAAAACACAGTTAATATGCTTCTGTGTTTACAGCTCATACACGTTTTCTGAAACAATGCCACCTTGGCCCCACCTCTCCCTAAACCCACATAAACTAAACAACAACAACAGCAACAGTGTCTTACAGTGTTCTGTCTGCTGCAGATGCTTTTACAGCTGAATACTCTGCTCCTCTCACTACAGAACAAGGTCTCCACTGTAGCTCACACATTCATATTAACACATTCATTTTCACACATTCATATTCACCTCCATGTTTTTAATGTTTACATCGCACCAGTTTTCTGCTCATGCTTTGTGTGTTCTTGTCTGTTGTTGGTGTGTTTCTGTGGCAGCGTTACAGCGCCACCAACAGGCCTGGTGTATGTAGTACTGTACTGTGGACCTGTGTGGAAACACACATTTTCTGAGAGTGTATCGTGTTTATGGAAAATGTTTCTGAAACAATAGCGTTTTCGTCTCTGTGTGTATATCTGAATGTCTCGTGTGATGTTACTTTCCACTCTGCTAATGCTCCTCTTAACTCTGCTGTCACAACAGCACAGTTTCTCCACTGTGGGACAAATAAAGGTTTTCTATTTCCAATACTCGTCGGTATACTGCCTCAGTTCTCTGGTTACGTCTTTAGTTTCAGTCCTGTTTCTTTCTGTAAACAGGTGTGGGCAGCACTGGAAGAGACTCCTCCCTAGGTGGAGTGTGTGCCGCTTTTAATTCAGTGTTGACAAACTGTGTAGACCAACAGCCAATCAGAGAGAATTTTGTGCACAAACATCCTGCTCTGTCTCTACCAAGTGTCCACCTGATACAGAAAACCCTCATATATTGGATATCCCCTGCGTCTCCTGCACCTCCTGCATTCAGAGACGCAGGGGCGCTCTGGGACTAGGACCACCTCTCTGTATTAACATGACAAAGGAGAACATCTGCCCCGAGAGCACCAGCTGCAGCTAATGAGCTTTCTCTTCATTAGCAGCTCACTGTTAGCATTGTTTCAACCGAAAATACGAGGATTTAATGGACAACACTTTGGCTTGGATTTATTATGAGGTATAAGTTTTCTTTGTTTGTGATGAGGGTGGAAGGATGAGGCTGAGGTCAGAGCTGGAGGACTAGAGGAAGACCAGAGAGGACATGAAGTTAGCCGGTGTGAGAGAAGAGGATGCAGAGGAGAGATGGAGGCAGAGGATTCACTGTGAAAGAGAAAAGCAGCAAAGGAAAGGAAGTTAGTGCATGTTGGACATTGTGCTGCAGTGTCTAAAGTCGCCAGCAGAGGGCAGCATCACACAAGCATAGAGTGAGCTGCTCAGTTAGAAAAGTAGAGTAAAGGTCACAGATGGTTAGCTTCAGGTTCAAAAGGCATATATTTACACTGATTTAGTCCATTTTTGAACACTATCCTGGGGCATAATCAGGGGTGGGGGCACAGGGGGCAGCTGCTGTTATATTCCTTGCCACCCCGTGATTCTTTCTCTGGGCGTAACATCAGCCAGTGCAGCTGCACTGGGCCCAGGACATGAGGGGCCCCCATTGAGAGTCCTTAACTATAGTCAATTTTAGTGAATTATGTTCAGTATGTGCTGTAAATTTACACAACAGATGATTCCATTTAGGAACAAGCTTTTTTTATTATTAAAAAAGTAAATGAAAAATGTTTGATAAGCATCATTTCTTCACAAGATTAACTTAATGCTTACAATGTTTAGTAACAAACAGTTATAAATATTTCATTTATTTTGGCACTGGCATTTCAACATTTTAAAGAAATAATTAGTCGACTTTAATAAATTACAGTACAGTTTTTATAACTTAAGAGGGCCCTGTCTGAGAACATGCGCTGGGCCCCTGATACTGTCAATGCAAGAAAAAGCCTGTGTGTTTTGGATCCTATATCCTATATCCTTTAACAGCTGTGTGTTACAGCTGTTAAATGTTCGAGCGGCTGCTGTCAGTGCAGAGGCATCGATATCCAGCCATCAGCAACAACAGAACCAGACAATGGTTTGTGTCACAGGTAACTGGTTCACTGAAAAACTTTTAAGTCTAAATTCTTAATAAAAAACTGTAAACAATATTTAATAATATTATAAAAATAGAGGGAAAAATGTATAATTAATAAAAGCAAAACTAAATTAAAGCACCAATAAATAAACATAGGAATAAATACATAAAAGGGATATTTATAGGCCTTGATTAATTTATTTCAACCAAACCTTACAGCTTCATTTTTAAAAATATATTTTTATTACAGCATTTTTTCTCCTGATTAAGTAATTGTTTGTGAAAGAGAGCTTTTATTTATTAATTGCTTGATTGATTTGGGAGTTTTACTCCATGGAAGAGAGGAACAGGACATTTAACAGAATATAAACTCTTTAACTTTATGTATGACCATAGATGAGTTATTTTCTGCACCAAGTGAGTTACCTATACAGTCTGTCTCTGTCTCTGTCACTGTCTATGTCTTCAGTCTGTCTCCGTCTTCAGTCTGTCTCTGTCTCTATCTTCCATCTGTCTCTGTCTCTGTGAGTGGTGCGTTTGAGTGCTGCTGGTGTAAACAACATGTGGTGCGTTCACTGCCAACTGCAGCAGAGAGCGTCATCTGCGCAGGGTCAGGAGGCAGCAGCAGTAATCCTCACAACCTGACTTCTAAATACTGACGTCTGAAGTCTGAGGTCTGTTCAGGTCTAATCCAGGACCGAGACCAGGACCTACACCAAGACCTACACCAGGAACTACACCAGGACCTACACCAGGACCTACACCAGGAACTACACCAAGACCTACACCAGGACCTACACCAGGACCTACACCAGGAACTACACCAAGACCTACACCAGGACCTACACCAGGACCTACACCAGGAACTACACCAGGACCTACACCAAGACCTACACCAGGAACTACACCAGGACCTACACCAGGAACTACACCAAGACCTACACCAGGACCTACACCAGGACCTACACCAAGACCTACACCAGGACCTACACCAGGACCTACACCAAGACCTACACCAGGACCTACACCAAGACCTACACCAGGACCTACACCAGGAACTACACCAAGACCTACACCAGGACCTACACCAGGACCTACACCAAGACCTACACCAGGACCTACACCAAGACCTACACCAGGACCTACACCAGGAACTACACCAGGACCTACACCAGGACCTACACCAGGAACTACACCAGGACCTACACCAGGACCTACACCAGGACCTACACCAGGAACTACACCAGGAACTACACCAAGACCTACACCAGGACCTACACCAGGACCTACACCAGGACCTACACCAAGACCTACACCAGGACCTACACCAGGAACTACACCAGGACCTACACCAAGACCTACACCAGGAACTACACCAGGACCTACACCAGGACCTACACCAAGACCTACACCAGGACCTACACCAGGACCTACACCAAGACCTACACCAGGACCTACACCAAGACCTACACCAGGACCTACACCAAGACCTACACCAGGACCTACACCAGGACCTACACCAGGACCTACACCAGGACCTACACCAGGACCTACACCAAGACCTACACCAGGACCTACACCAGGACCTACACCAGGAACTACACCAGGAACTACACCAAGACCTACACCAGGACCTACACCAGGACCTACACCAGGACCTACACCAGGAACTACACCAGGACCTACACCAAGACCTACACCAGGAACTACACCAGGACCTACACCAGGAACTACACCAAGACCTACACCAGGACCTACACCAGGACCTACACCAGGACCTACACCAGGACCTACACCAGGACCTACACCAGGACCTACACCAGGAACTACACCAGGACCTACACCAGGACCTACACCAAGGACCTACACCAGGACCTACACCAAGACCTACACCAGGACCTACACCAAGACCTACACCAGGACCTACACCAGAACTACACCAGGACCTACACCAGGACCTACACCAGGACCTACACCAGGACCTACACCAGGAACTACACCAGGACCTACACCAGGACCTACACCAGGACCTACACCAGGACCTACACCAGGACCTACACCAGGAACTACACCAAGACCTACACCAGGACCTACACCAAGACCTACACCAGGACCTACACCAGGAACTACACCAGGACCTACACCAGGACCTACACCAGGAACTACACCAGGACCTACACCAGGACCAACACCAAGACCTACACCAGGACCTACACCAGGACCTACACCAGGACCTACACCAGGACCTACACCAAGGACCTACACCAGGACCTACACCAGGACCTACACCAGGACCTACACCAAGACCTACACCAGGACCTACACCAGGACCTACACCAGGACCTACACCAAGACTATTTTAAGATTATTTATTTTTGAGCTTATTTTGGACATACAGTAAAATAAGAACATTTCTTATATATTATTGTGTTTTTCTGCAGATTATGTATTTTTGTGTTAGAGTATTCTTTATTTTTCAAGTTTTTTTTAATATTATACTTTAAAGGTCCTGTAAGCAGCATGCACTCTACTGGTTTGAAAACGGTACTGCAGTCTAAATCAAAACAAGTTCTAGAACCAAAACAAAAAAATATAAACAAAAACAGCTTGGCTATTATATAAAATATATTTTTAATTGTTCACTGACTTGTTCAATTGTTCAAAACTCAAGTGTATCATTATCAGTGAAACTAATATTTGATTTAAACATGTTTACATCATATCTTGGCACACATGTGGGTCATTTTTATGAACTATAAAAATATCTACTGCTCATAGCACCTTTAATATAGAGTAAAAAAAGTAAATGGTATAAAAAGACTTTATTATATTTTTATAGTACATTTTTATTTTACAAGCAGGCAGATTATTTACTTTATTTTTTATTTTGGATTTTTGTTGTTTTTTTATTATGCAGGAGAATTAGCGTTTACACAAAAAGTAAGTGTAAAATGTCTTTGTTCAAATAAAAATTGTATTTTTATTTTTATGTGACCATTTAAAAAATGGACTTAGGAAATCTGTTCAGGTCTAAAGGCAGAAGCCCATCTTACTGTTATTTTTCCACAGAAAGAGGACTAAACTGAGTGTGTGTTGTCTGAGGATGACACAGAGATGAGGAGGAGCTGTGTGTAGACTGAGTCAGACCAGAGCCCACGTCCTCTGAGTCAACGGGACTGGCCCACACCAGCTGGTACCAGGACCGGCCCACTGCTGATACAAGGCCTGCTGCTTTTAGCTCTGAATGACAGGGTGGAGTTTGAGCTTATCACGTTTACATCCAGACCGTGATTAACACATTTAACTGGATTCTCAGACTTTTATCCCGGATTTAGAGTTAAAATTGTTTGGCTTTACAAGGACTTAAATGAGAGTAAACCAGGACTAAATCAGGACTAAACCAGAGAAAAATGGATTACTAAATATAAACAAAGACCAAGCATACATCTGGACCTGAACCCAAAGTAAACCAGGACTGAACAGTGCCAAAAAATGGACTAAACCAAGACTAAACCAGGACTAAACCAGGACGAATCCAGGACTAAATTAGGACAAATCCAGGACCAATGCAGATCTTAACCAGGAATTAAGCCAGAACCAAACCAGGACTAAAACTGATCCTGAACCAGAACAGAAAGACTAAATCCAGGACCAAAGCAATGTTCTACACATTGAATTCAACAAAATCAGGACATTGAACTGCAAAAAACTCCTGAGTACCACCAATGGGACCTGTACCACAGCTTGAGAACCACTGAACTAGACAACACTGTCCCTGGTTAAGCTATTAATTAGAACCTGTATTGTCAAGTGGTGGGTTTGGACCCCGGTCCAGGGGCATCAGACAACCAGTCAGTATCTTGTGTGACCACCATTTGCCTCCCACAGTGCAACACATTTGCTAGGCATAGAGTTGATCAGGTTGTTGATTGTGGCCTGTGGAATGTTGGTCCACTCCTCTTCAGTGGCTGTGAAGTTGCTGGATATTGGCAGGACCTGGAACACGCTGTCGTATTCACCGACCCAGAGCATCCCAAACATGCTCAATGGGTGACATGTCTGGTGCTGGCCATGGAAGAACTGGGATGTTTTCAGCTTTCAGGAACTGTGTACAGATCCTTGCAACATGTGGCCGTACATTATCATGCTGCAACATGTGGCCGTGCATTATCATGCTGCAACATGGGACCGTGCATTATCATGCTGCAACATGTGGCCATACATTATCATGCTGCAACATGTGGCTGTGCATTATCATGCTGCAACATGGGGCCGTGCATTATCATGCTGCAACATGGGACCGTGCATTATCATGCTGCAACATGTGGCTGTGCATTATCCTGCTGCAACATGGGGCCGTACATTATCATGCTGCAACATGTGGCCGTGCATTATCATGCTGCAACATGGGGCCGTGCATTATCATGCTGCAACATGGGACCGTGCATTATCATGCTGCAACATGTGGCCATACATTATCATGCTGCAACATGGGGCCGTGCATTATCATGCTGCAACATGGGGCCGTGCAATATCATGCTGCAACATGTGGCCGTGCATTATCATCCTGCAACATGGGGCCGTGCATTATCATGCTGCAACATGGGGGCCGTACATTATCATGCTGTAACATAGGGCTGTGCATTATCATGCTGCAACATGGGGCCGTGCATTATCATGCTGCAACATGGGACCGTGCATTATCATGCTGCAACATGTGGCCATGCATTATCATCCTGCAACATGGGGCCGTGCATTATCATGCTGCAACATGAAGCCATGCATTATCATGCTGCAACATTGGGCCATGAAATATCATGCTGCAACATGAAAATGTGCATTATCATGCTGTAACATGGGGCCATGCTATATCATGCTGCAACATGGGGCTGTGCATTATCATGCTGCAACATGAAGCCATGCATTATCATGCTGCAACATGAGGTGATGGTTGTGGATGAACGGCACAACAATGGGCCTCAGGATCTCATCACGGTATCTCGTTGCATTCAAAATACCATCAATAAAATGCAGCTGTGTTCATTGTCCATAACATACGCCTGCCCATACCATAACCCACGCCACCATGGGCCACTTGCCACAACATTGACATCAGCAAACCGCTCACCCACACGATGCCATACACACGCTCTGCCGACCTCAATGAGGACAATGAGCATGCAGATGTGCTTCCCTGAGACAGTTTCTGACAGTTTGTGCAAAAATTATTTGGTTATGCAAATCAATTGTTGCAGTAGCTGTCCAGGTGGCTGATCTCAGATGATCTTGAAGGTGAAGATGCTGGATGTGGAGGTCCTGGTGTGGTTACACATGGTCTGCGGTTGTGAGGCCAGTTGGATGTACTGCCAAATTCTCTGAAATGCCTTAGGAGATGGCTTATGCTAGAGAAATGAACATTCAATTCATAAGCAACAGCTCTGGTGGACATTCCTGCAGTCAGCAGCCAACTGCATGGTCCATCAAACCTTGTGACATCTGTGGCATTGTGCTGTGATAAAACTGAACATTTTAGAGTGGCCTTTTATTGTGGCCAACCTAAGGCACACCTGTGCAATATTCATGCTGTCTGATGAGCATCTTGATATACCGCACCTGTGAGGTAAATGAATTATCTCAGCAAAGGAGAAGTGCTCACTAACACAGATGAGACAAATAGGCCTTTTGTACATAGAAAAAATCTTAGATGTTTGAGTTCAACTGATGAAAAATAGGAGCAAAAACAAAAGTGTTGCGTTTATATTTTTCTTCAGTGTAGCTGGTGGGAGTGAAGAGGATGATGAGGAAGAGGAAAGGGAACATGAAGTGAGTCAGAGCTGTGTGTGGTGCTGATGCTGGAGGTGAAAGGTCAGAGTAGCCCAAAGGAAACATCCTCTCCACATGAACCAAGAGAGAAGGAGACAAGGAAAGAGAGAGGAGAGAGGGAAGGACACAGAAGTGGGTCAGAACAGATTTGCCCTGGAACAAATCCCCAGTAAAAACAGAGATGGATCTATCTTTTTAACCATTTTCACATTACCCACTGCCCCATTACTTTTACAAATTCTGGTTTATTGGTGGCCACTGGTACAAGGTGTACAAGCAATAGTTTGTAATAGCAATAGCTACTACGCAATAGAAGTGAAATAATTATCTTAAATATGATACAGACCCAACTCAAAAAGCTGTCCACAGAACAGCAGCACTAAACTAGGACCAGCGTTAAACCGAGGACTAAACCATGGCTGCTAAATTAGGGTGACCAGACGAGGTATTTAACCGGGACGTCCCAGTTTTAGGCTCCTTGTCCCATGTCCCAACACAAATCTGTAAAAACAAAGCATGTCCCAGTTGTCCCCATTTTAACCAACAGAAAAGCACAGGAAACTAAAAACACATTTGTCAAAAGTTAAGTGAAAAAGTAAAACTAAAATTATTCATAGTCATTATTTTTATTAATCAGCTGCCATTAAGATTCAAAACTTAAATTCTAGTGTCATGTACTTTAATTACATGACAGAAAATAGTTTGGAATTGAGAAGCTTTTTTTGTCACTTTGAATGCACCATTGTTAATGAAAAAAATATTTTTCCCGTTTTTTTGGTCTAAAAATAAGGTGACGCTACGCTAAATGTCGGACTCTAACAGCAGAAGCCAGTTGTACAAAGATTTGTGGAAACAGTGGGTTTGTTTGAATGTGGTGGTTACGTGGGACGTCAGTGGGACTTTACTGTTATTAAAATGGAAACAGGACGAAGACAAAAATCCCACAGAGGACTGAACAACAACGAGGACTTCAGCAGAACCAACAGGAGATGAAGGAAAGTAGCCTAGATATCTAGACGCACCCTTGCGGCAGAAAATATTTTTTGCCTAGTGGGTTGGTCTAGTAACACACTATAGGGGCCAATCTTGGGTCCATCCAGGGCTTCGTCGGACCAATCACAACGCTCTATCTGTGTAGTGGGTGTGTAGCGAGTTGAGTAGGTGGGGCTTAGCACGATGACGACAGGGCTGGGCGACGGTGCAGATAACAGAACAACTACAATGGCTGGGGCTAACAAACAGCGGTCGTTTGAATCGGCCTTGACATCAATTTTGGAAGAGTTAGATTTGGGTTTTCTTTGAAAGTGGAGCAGAAAGAAGCACTCAAATCATTTGTCTTAAAGAAGGTTGTATTCGCTGTTTTGCTGAACGACTATGGCAAAAGTCTAATATGCCAGCTGGCTCCGCTGGTAGCTAAAAAAGCTCACCTTGTCTGTTGCTCTGATTGGTCAGAGCGCTGGCCTACTATGTGCGGAAGCCGTTTGAATGACCTCCGTTGATTCCACCCTTAGAGCTTGATCTCTGGCTATGGACCTGTCCCCAGACTATACATTTAATGTTATAGTCTGGCTTGTTAGGGCTAGAAGGAAAGACCTAAACGCCGTTAATCAGAGAGAAGTTATTACATTAGCTCGGTATAAGCCAGCTCCATCGTGGTTATTCCGTATTCGTAAGACATGCAGCAGATAAACAGCTGTGATAAGCCAGTTTCAAATAAACATGAGAGAAACACTTTGCTCTGAGAAAGGAACCAGACTGTCCTGCTTTAGAAAGAAAGTAAGAGAGGCTGCCTCATAAACAGCACGACTTCATTCAACTGCTGCAAGGACAACTGGCAGCTACTCACCATTAATACTCAAAAAATAATGAAATTAAAGAATCAGGAACAATAATTGTATTTGAAAAAATCTTTAAAATCTAATATATTAAGTAAGTTTGAACTGGTAATTAAACTGGTAGTCTGTGCTTAAATCTTGTAATAAATTAAATTCTTATGCAAATTGTGAGTTCATTCTGTAAATTCCGACTGAAACAGCTCTGTAACAATGAACATGCTACAATCCTTATGTTAAAGTGGGGCAGATAATATAAGATTACTCTTCTTTCTGCTCCTTTTCATTCATTTTTTATTTTGGTGACATGTAAACTGTGTATATATAATCTTAAATATGATGCAGACCCAACCCAAAGAACGTCATATTGATGCAGTTAGACCTGAGTGTGTGATGTTTTTTCTGACCTGCACTCTTCCTTCTTTGTCCGACCCAGCGGTCTTCACTGGTCCACTTGCAGACTTGGACTCAGGTTCAGTCCTTAGTCCCAGTTCATATCCATCAGAATCCTCTTGTTGCTCCTCACTCTGCTCCTCTTTCTCAGTCCTTCCTATTTCCTCTTTTGACTTTTCCAACACCGCTGAAATTTGTCCCTCGCCGTCCGTTGTAGCTGTAGTAGAACTTTCTGGGACCGCTTGCGTTTGCTTTGCATTGCTCTTCACCGGTGCCATTTTCACATTCAGGGCCAGGGCCGAGGGTCTGGTGGGCTTCTGCGGGATCGGCAGTGCGCTGTGGACCGGTTTGGGTTTGGGCAGTCCGGACTTCATTTTGGACGCAACCAGGATCGAGGCCGAGGGCATCTTCAGAAAAAAAAAAAAAAAAAACTTGCCTGTTTGGAATCAACCACTAGCCTCTATGCATAAAAGCCATAATGCGCAATTTAGCTTTAGCATTTTAGCGCTAAACCTATACAAATAAATACAGAATTAGCTTTAGCGTTAACCAGTTTACAACCTATTTCCCTATGGACTTTAGCTTTAGCTTAGCATTTCAGCTCAGGGACAATTTTGTGACCTAATTCATAACTAATTAGCCTAGAAAATAAGCTATAATTTTGACTGCTTAGCTTTTCTTTTTTGCCAAATTTAGCATGAACGCTACTTCAAACAAGAGTAAAGATTTTGGCCAGATTTCTGGCATTGTGTGACAATTATGAGCATTCAGGTCTACCTTAAGAGATCAGCATGAATGGGAATATCCAACAGTGGAAATTTGTTAGTCTGTTTGTTTATCCATCTTTTTGAAAAGTATCCTTGAAGTCAAACAAAAAGATAAAAAATATTTGAGAGCAAAAAAATTAAAGCCAAATCATTTTTGAAGTGAAACCTTAATGGGAAAATACTCTATAAATTCTGTATTTAACGTCCCAAATGTAGAATTATTATAGTTTAAAATGGTAAAAATCAGCATATAGTTTTTGTTAGAATTGGTAAAAAAAAAAAAAAAAACATTATGAAGAAGTCGTGTTGAATTTGTAAAATAGAGGCCAGGTCAAAATAAATATAAATTTAACCTTTAAATTGACAAAAGAAAAATTCAAGCAAAAATTATTGTTTTCTATTTGTAACTAATTGTTTTCTATTTTGCCGAGGAAATTAAACCACAAAAATAAAAAGCAATGATGACAGAATTAAATGTGGTCCTCAGCCTTGGAACAAAATGAAGGACAAAAATATTAGAATTTTCCAGCTTTTTTGTAGACGTTGGTCTTAATCCCATGATAAAAAATAAATAAATCTTCTCCTTTCAGCTGTTTGAAAAAACAAAATCCTTAGGAGAGATGTGAGGGAAAATTCTGTCAAAATTCAGGCTTTAAATTTATCAAAATTCAAGCAAAATTCTCAAACATTTAAAAAAATAACAGTTTTGAAATGGATAAAAATGGTCAAAATTTACAGTTTATTTTTGCACTTGACATCCTTTTGTTTTTGCACAATATTTCAAGCTAGCCCTGTTTTTTTGGGGGGGTTTGGCCCAGGTTTTTGGTCAACTGTAAGCATTTCTTCACCATTTTTGTATTTTCCTGGAAATCTATCGAGCAAATTTTCATATTTTAAATGCATGTAAACAGCAGATCTTCATTATTTTCCCATACTGCACAAACCAGTGTTGTTTCCAAATTGAAGCAGTCATGTTCCAAAAATAAATCCACGTTACAAAATCAGAAAAATCCCAAAATATCTCCAGCCGGCAGCCTCCTGTCTGTGCTTGTAGGCTTCTCTCTCCAGTCCAAGGTAGCCAAGCGTTAGCCGGCGTTTTCCCTGTACTGTGTTGCTCCTGTCGGCTTCTCCGATTCAGTTTTTTTTTTTTTTTTTTTTTTGCAGGTTGAGAGAGGAAGGAGAGCTGTGTGTGTAAGGAGGGGAAGAGCTAACGAGGGTTTTTGGAAAATCCAGAGAGAGAGAGAGAGGCTTCAGAGGAACGGAGCAGGACGACGGTGTTTGGAGCAGCAGCAGAGGCTTTGGCCCCTCCCTCCTCCCCGCCTCCTCCTCGTCTCCTTCGCTCCTCTCCTTCTTCCTTCTCTGCCGGTGTGCATGTGTGTGTGTGGTTAGAGAGAGAGAGAGAGAAAAGCCTAGACCAGGACTAGACCAGGAGTAAACCAGGAGTAAACCAGAACGGAACAATGGTCAGGCCCCAACTAAAGGCCACAAAAAAGCTAATACTGTTTTTACATCTCTCTGACAGTCATTGGATCATTTTGAGTCTGTTTTGAAGGACCTGGAGATGCAATTACTTACCTGCCACTACTTCTAAATGTGTCTTTTTAATCTCTCTGACTCCTATTTTTCTTTGTTTTATTCTATTTTGTTAGCCTGGCGAGGCCTCTCAGAGCGAAGCGTTTCTCTGATTCGATTCATCTCTGTCCTATCACAGTCGTTTATCTGCAGCGCGTCTTATGAAAGCAGAAGCAGAGTGAATGTAATAACTTCTCTCTGGTTAACGGTGTTTGAGTCTTTCCTTCGTCTCCTGTTGGTTCTGCTGACGTCCCATGTAACCATCACATTCAAACAAACCCACTTTTTCCACAAGTCTTTGTACAACTGGCTTCTGCTGCTGTCCCCCTTCACAAATAAGGGCAGAGCTGCTCACAGCAGGATTCTGGGGTTTTATAGAAAAAATGTCAATAATCCATGTCATGGTTGTTTGGGTCAACGGGTCACTGCTTACGTCTCACCCATATATATATATATATATATATATATATATATATATATATATATATATATATATATATATATATATATATATATATATAATTATGATGTAATTACAAATGTTTTTTGTTTTTTAACATTACAAGGCTGAAACAAAGCTGCAAAATACAGAAGCCCTGAGCTGTCAAGCATTCATATTTCTTAATTTGTTACTTTTGGTGTTTTAGTCAAGACTAAATCAAGACCAAGACCAAGTCGAGACCAGGTCAAGACCAAACCAGGTCTACACCCGGACTAAACCAGGTCTAAACCACCCTCTATAGCTGCTTCTTTTGTCCTTTAACCCACTCAATCTCATATCATTAAAAGCTGCAGCAATTAAATTAAGCTGCTCCCATAAAGTCAGACATTAATCCCTTTCTTCAGAGTTAAGAGTCATGTCCTCTCCTTCAGTGGACCTACAGTAGAAGACCATTATTATCTACAGCTGAATAAACCCAGACCTCTGTCCAATTAGAGAATCTGTTTGTCCCAGCAGGATTAACTCTGCAGAGGAGACGTGGGGATCAGAGTGAGAGGGTTTATAAAGAGACTCAGTGGTGTCGTTAGCAGAAATGTTAAGATGCTGAGGTTTGGCCCTGGCTGCATTAAAGAGAAATATGTCTGTAATGCTTGGTAATAATATGAAGGGAAGGCCTACAAGTTAGTAAATTAGATTTTTGTAATGGGTTGGTGGGGAAAACAATCACATAATAATGTTGTGTATTGTGGTATTAAATGAATGGATGCTTGTGTCTATTCCAGCTCTGTCTCTGTCTGCTCACACAGAGAAACAACACAAAAAGACTGAGAAAATGGAAAACAAAGGGAAACACACATGAGGGGCTTTTTCACTGGACATTATGGGTCCTGGCAATACAGGACAATTTGGTTCAGGTATAGCCCCAAAATCTGCTCAAACCAGGACCATAGGGCTAAACCATTCATGAAGCAAGAGCCAGGGCTGCTTTGTTTTTGGAAAAGACCGCACAGCATTAGCTCGTCCTCTCTTGGAGCACGGTTGTTTATCACAAGGACAAGACGCGTTTGATTTTTTTTATTTTTATTTCCCTTTTATTTCCGTCCTTTGGCTTGTTGTTTTTGCGTTGCTTTGAGTGAGGATCCTCTCTCGTCCAATCAGCTCGCAGCAGTGGAAATGGGCCTATAAATACATAAGCAGTAGTTGTAGTAATAGAAGTAGTAGTCACTGTAGTAGTGGTAGTAGTACCATCAACAACGTTTACAGTTTTAATATGAGTTTGTACAGATTTTAAGCCCTTCTTCCACTTCAGACGCTGATGACGTTGTAATGCCTTTTCAGTTTAAGATGTACATTTTTTACATCAATGTAGATCTTAAAATCTTAAAAATGTACTACATTTAGTGTCATTGAATGTGTTTATTGGTAGTTTTAATCTTTATTGTAGTTGTAGCTTATAATGCAAATAAAACACACACAGTCACACTTTAAAATAATAGCTGTTTATTGATTTGTAAAGAGTAGCCTTAACATACTTACATGTGTTGGCTAAGGCTCTTGTCTCCCTTTTGAATGGGTGGAAGAAGCCATTTACTGATTAGAGGGGAGTTTGGGTATTGGTTATACTCTCATTGTCTTTAGTTTGATTATTTATTTGCTTAAGGATTGTGTTTACCTATGTTTTGTGTAAATATTTTTGTATTTCAGTTGTGGTTTAAATGGCTTGCTTTGTAAATATGTATAGGTTTTCTCCTGTTGTTGGTTTAGTCCTTTTGTTCCCTGTACAGGTGGGTTATTTAAGGGGATGAGTTGTGATTTGTGGTTGGTTGTGTGTGTGTCGGAAAAAACATGAAATAAAGCTAAAGCCATGGTTTTGTAAATTTGAGCTTGCCTCCATTTATAATTTTGCTGAAAATGACATTTTATTTGGTAAATACAAAAATATGTAGGCCTATATTTTAATTCCAAAACCTGGCAGTATGTGGGCAGACGCTCTGACACTAAACCTGAACACAGCGGTATAATGTAGGGAACACTTAACATAATGTCCATGCACATGAGACATAATCTCAGCGATAATAATCCCATTAACTCCAGAGAGTGGCATTATAACCAGATTATAATCAAATATGGGAATTTGCATAACCTTAGCATTAGCATGGATTACTGTAACAGGATTAGCACAGGGTACATCCATCAGAGATTAAACCAGAGATCGTTTATATACAATGGAAAAACTCAGACGGATTTACAAAAACTGCTGTGGACGAAGAGAACTTTACTTTAATAAGAAAGTGTCACAGCCTGGATCCAGACTGGCTCAACATGAAACACTTCAACATTTCTCTGAACTACAAATGCATTAATCAACACATTAATGAAACTTTAGCCAAATCTGCATAATTAAAAACATGTTTTAGTAAGTGGTGGCCATTGCTCTACAGCTTATTGTTCTCAGTTTTCCAGAAATGTAAGAACGCAAAACTTAAAAAAATCTATTTACCAAAAAGTGCATTAAGTTGCTGTTACTTTTGGTGAAGACATTCTCCACAATTAAATAAAAATTCAAAACTGAACTCAAATTCAGATTATTAAAAACATAAGAACACATTTTGAAAAATCATTAATTTCAAATATCTATATATCTATATTCAGGTACAGCTGAGCTGTTAACAATTAAAAATATGTTTTATATAATGACCAAGTTGTTTATGTTTATATTTTTGATTTGCTTCTAAAACAATCGTCCAGTCAGAAAAGCAGAAAGACTGGCAACTCACAGTCCATTGTTTTGCTTTAGAATGCAGTACTGTTTTAAACCAGTAGAGCGCACAGTGCTTACAGTACCTTTAAGGTGATATTACTTTTGGGGAAGACATGCTCTAAAACTGAATTTTTAAAAAATCTAATTCAGACAGTTTTTTTTTTCTCTTAAGACTTTAGACTTGCATTCAATCTCTTGACCCAGTACGATTTGAAAAATCATAAATTTAAAACATTTATATCTTTGCAAATTTTGCAATATTTCAAACATTTAAACTGCTACTCGTGTTTATTGATTTTTTTTTTATTTCATGTGTTTAAACATTTCCTTTGAAATGGATTTTAAAAACATGAGCCTATAGCACACAGTTAAGTTTAAATACCCGTCTCACCAGTGTTCCTGTTCTGCCCACGTCTACTGCACAGCTGAGTCAAGACTACTGCGGCTCCCTTAAATTTCAGATGATCCCATGCAGGCCTCCAGCTGTAAAACTTTCCTCTATTCAAAACACTATGTCATGTTTTTTTTTTTTGTTTTTTTTTCATAGCTTTGTTTAAAAACCTAACAAAAAACAGACTGTTGGCTAAAACACATTTTAAAATAATATTTGTAAACAAGTGTATAACTGTACATTTCAAACTCAATTTCTTTTTATGTACTTTATATAGACAGCCTCTGGGGCCCCCTGCAGTACCTTCCTGGGACCCCAAGTGAGCCCCGGCCCCCTCTTTGGGACCCACTGGTGAAATCAGCATCTCCACTCAAAAGACCTTCCCCTCAGCCCCAAACATGATTTAAAAAAAAAAAAAAAAAAAAAAAAAAAAAGCTGAAGGCCTCTACAGATGAGTTTTTAATAAAATCTCATCTCATGTCAAAAAGCGTGTGCTGCTCAGGAGCACAGGGGAACTCTCCACTCAGACTCAGATTATTTTACCACTGCAGCTCCAATAATGAATGTTTTATCAGAATCCTTTTGGTGTGGACGTGAACGTTTAGAGACAAATCCTCTCCTCACAGTCCGCACAGTTCTTAATACTCCTGTCAGAGAACAGCAGTGATTTATGAGGCTCCACCTGAGGACTGCCCCGTCTGAGAATAAACCTGCTCTGGACTGGGACTGAGGCAGAAATGTAGGACACTAAACCAGGATTCAATCAGGACTAAAACAGGTCTAAACCAGGTCTAAACCTAGATTAAACCAGGATTTAACCAGGTCTAAATTAGGTCTTAACCAGGATTAGACCACATCTAAACCAGGATAAAATATAAACCAGGGCCAAATGCTGACCTCTATGTTTATTTACAGTGCACACATTAATGAAGTGTTTTCAGTGAGAGGGTTAGTGGAGCAGAACCAGAGCCAGACTCACTATGGCCTGACATTTACACCATCCCCCAACACCAGCGCCACCACACCACCACACAGAGACACAGGTGCATTTACAACTACACCACACTCATTACCAGAGACTAACACAGAGGAAAAAATCAGCTATTGCTGCTAACACAGAACAACACAGAAACAAAACAATGACATCTAAATTTAGAGAAAGAGCTCCCACATACAGCTTTTCTCAGTCTTTTTCAAAGCGCCTTACATTGTGGTGCATTCTTCCTTCTCTCCTCAGTCTCACTCAGCTCACAGCTGCCCTGGGACAGACTGACGGAAGTGTGGCTGCCATTTTGCGCCTACAGCCTCTCTGATCACCACCAAACACAGTCGCACTGACACATTCATACATAGGCAAGGCAGGAGAAGTGTCTTGCCCAAGGACACAACAGTATGCAGTGTGGTGGGGCTTGAACTGCCTGAGCTGCTGCTGCGTCCTAACAGATAGATTTCTGAGCTGACTGCTTTGTAGTGACGGAGGTTTAAGGCTGAAATGATTAGAATGAGTCCGGTGATGGTGCATGGGCTTTAGAAACACGCAGGAGCACACTGTAACAGATAGTTGTAATATCAACAGTATTTTACTGTAATATGCACAGTAGATTACTGTAAAAAGTTTATACAGTAGATTACTGTAATGTGCATTGAATTGTGGGGGGAAAATGATGTTACAGTAACCTACTGTAAAAATTACAGTAGTGAATTTAGGCGGGAAAATCTGACCAATAGGAAGAGAGATTTGGTAAATTTGTGTGAGATGACATTTTCTTCAGTCGGTGGAAGAGAACCACACAGAGACCTGCAGATTTATTCCAACTCACACTTTAACAAAAGTAAGTACCTATATTATATTTTATATTATTATTATTACATGTTTAACATTGTTTAGCTTGTACAAATGTATACTCACTTTTATACCTATGAGATAACTCAGCAGAGTCAACTGATATTTCTAATGTCAGTTACATGTGCTAGCGACCCCATAAACTAAAATAATAAACTGTATTTTTTGTCTGTTTATGCTGTTAACAGATGTAATATCATTTTTTACAAAGTTTTAAACTAAATTAAACTTAAAAGAATCAAATAATAACCCAGCACCTAATGACAACTGACAACACTGACTTCATATTGTGTCCAATCAATGAAAAATATTTATTTTATACTTTCAGGCGGTTTCTCTGCACTTCCTGGTTTCACATGTCTAAGTAGAGCTGTGAGACCGAGCATTTCCAGCTCTGGAGAAGGACAGCGCCTCAGCATACAGGGTTACTCAAACAGAATACTACTGCAGGTCTGTTTCTGGGGAGGAGATGACAATACATTATTGTTCTATGTTTAATAAGTAGCTTCTTGCAACATCAATGCAAGTGACTTTGCTTTAACGCCATGTTGTCATAGTAAGTACATGCTTTTATGTATTTTCATCCTGGTTTGTAGTAGTAGCAGCAGTAGCAGTGTAGTGTTAGCAGTAAGTGAAGGATTCCCCCTGTTTTCATTATTAAACAATGTCTGACTCTGAGGCAGACGGTGATTCATATTTAATGAATGAATGAATGAATGAGGTCAAACACAGGACACAGGGTCACAGACAAGGAAGGAAGGAAGGAAGGAATGGAGGAGGGAGGAAGTGAGGAAAGATGGACGAAGAAAAAAAGTGCTGATGTTTCCTTGTTTACGGCTCATAAAATAAATCTGTGGCCAAACATTTCACAAGCAATAACCCTGAAATAAAATAACCTGGGTAAGATTGGATAATCAATAATCATTAATAAGAAAGAACAGAGTGTTAGATTAAACTGAGACAGAGTCCTGAGGTCAGACCACAATAAGGGAACGATGCAGTTACTTTGATATTTCTAAATTAAAAGACAATATGGCACACATTAGGAGAGAGATCTGTGTCAGTGGCAGAACTGGAGCTAAAACACTCACTTCCCTTCTGCAGATGTTAAACTCCACAGCTCATGTTTACAGGCCCATAAATGTTCAGCTCTGCCAAAAAGATTACACCACACATTTCCTCAAAGAACAACATAAAAACCCATGGCGTTTATTGCACTTTTCCATTTCACATCCAGTCAAAGCCCCGTTTGTTCCACAGAGGGTTTACAGAGGGATAAATGGTGAGGAGAAAGAGAAATCTTGGGTTTGTTCCATGACAGTAACAGCTGGAGAAAACGTGTGGAGCTTCTGTGCAACTAATTAGAAACATGGTGCAGTGAAAGAGTGACATGTCAAACAGCCAATCAGAGAGAGTTTCTTACCTGAGAGAGGCGGGGCATCAGAGAATGAGCATGGTCAGCAGAAAAAAAAAGGAAGAACATAAAAATGAGTGCTTCTGATATCATCATCATCAAACTTTATTTCAAATGCAGATATGGCCCATAGAAAGACATAATAAAACAATTTTCATACATTATAATATAAGCTGTGGGGCCAGAGATTGCACAGAGAGAGAGGTCTGTGTAGGTTCTCAGTCATCCAGGAGAATTAGGTAAAAAAGGTTAAACAAGAACATCATCAGGACAACATGTTTCATTTACTCACACTAGGGTCATTCATGCCCAGGTACGACAGGGGAGGGGTCTGAGCGGCCGTTCAGACGACAATGCACCAAATCCACGAAGGTTTGATTGTGGTTTGGCCTTTCGTTTACACAAGAACAGGGTTTCCATTTCTGAATCTTTAAAAAACTCTGGAGGAGGTGTTTTGGTCTCAGAGAGGGAGCCGCTCTCTGTAAACTGTGAAAACACTGTACTCACTGAAAACAATGACGTTGCAGCCCATCATATGTCAGCTGACCCACAATTGGAAAATACAAGGCTTTTCTGTCTCATTCATTCATATTTCTGTGTTATACATTCATATGTAGTCAGTAATATCGGTATCAGTACTGACTTTAGGAGAGCCTTTATGAGAATGGCGCCAGTAAACCACAAGTTCCTAAAGTAGCTTGAAAGTTACAGACTGTAGCTATCACTTCCTCTGTTGTTTACTCTCTGTGTGGTGTAGAGCGTTTGCGGGGATCACAGCGCCGTTTGCTGGACAAACACGAGTAGTACAGTTTACTTTTGTTTTCTTCAGCATTTTTGTGTAAATGTGCATTGCGGGCGGCAGGACTGTTGCTTTTTCCTGGCCAGCGTTGTCGTGTAAACAGACCTGAGTCCCCCTCTCTCACCTGCACAAAAGCTCTGAGGACAACAGGCTCATCAACATGATGACAACATGATGTGTTAACAAGACGCGCAGAATCACTAACACTTTTAATACCGGCACAGTAGAAAACGTAAACCTAGCGACACAAAGTATCTGTCCTTTTTTGAGTCCCGTTCATGAGGAACAGTCGTCAATTACAGTTTGGAATATTCACGCACACGAGAAGCAGCAACGGCAGCAGGACAAGAAGCTTCAAAACCACTGAGTGTGAAGATCAGTGCACTGTCTCATGTGGATGTCAGAAGCATTTCAGATGTGGGGTGGGAGTTAGTTTGAGGGGGAAATTAAATTTATTTTAATTTATTAAGCTTTTATTTAGCAACCAGGTAAATTAATTTAGAAAACCTATGAATATTAGTTACTAATTTTTTCAGTGTTGTTTAGATTAAGTTCCTTTCTCCTCCTGTCTCTCTCAGGTCAGTGTCTCCTGCTGTCCTCTGTCCCTCCTCCTCCTGTCTCTCTCAGGTCAGTGTCTCCTGCTGTCCTCTGTCCCTCCTCCTCCTGTCTCTCTCAGGTCAGTGTCTCCTGCTGTCCCCTGTCCCTCCTCCTCCTGTCTCTCTCAGGTCAGTGTCTCCTGCTGTCCTCTGTCCCTCCTCCTCCTGTCTCTCTCAGGTTAATGTTTCCTGCTGTCCCCTGTCCCTCCTCCTGTCTCTCTCAGGTTAATGTTTCCTGCTGTCCCCTGTCCCTCCTCCTCCTGTCTCTCTCAGGTCAGTGTCTCCTGCTGTCCCCTGTCCCTCCTCCTCCTGTCTCTCTCAGGTCAGTGTCTCCTGCTGTCCCCTGTCCCTCCTCCTCCTGTCTCTCTCAGGTTAATGTTTCCTGCTGTCCTCTGTCCCTCCTCCTCCTGTCTCTCTCAGGTCAGTGTCTCCTGCTGTCCTCTGTCCCTCCTCCTCCTGTCTCTCTCAGGTCAGTGTCTCCTGCTGTCCTCTGTCCCGCCTCCTCCTGTCTCTCTCAGGTCAGTGTCTCCTGCTGTCCTCTGTCCCGCCTCCTCCTGTCTCTCTCAGGTCAGTGTCTCCTGCTGTCCCCTGTCCCTCCTCCTCCTGTCTCTCTCAGGTTAATGTTTCCTGCTGTCCTCTGTCCCTCCTCCTCCTGTCTCTCTCAGGTCAGTGTCTCCTGCTGTCCCCTGTCCCTCCTCCTCCTGTCTCTCTCAGGTTAATGTTTCCTGCTGTCCTCTGTCCCTCCTCCTCCTGTCTCTCTCAGGTCAGTGTCTCCTGCTGTCCTCTGTCCCTCCTCCTCCTGTCTCTCTCAGGTTAATGTTTCCTGCTGTCCCCTGTCCCTCCTCCTGTCTCTCTCAGGTTAATGTTTCCTGCTGTCCCCTGTCCCTCCTCCTCCTGTCTCTCTCAGGTCAGTGTCTCCTGCTGTCCCCTGTCCCTCCTCCTCCTGTCTCTCTCAGGTCAGTGTCTCCTGCTGTCCCCTGTCCCTCCTCCTGTCTCTCTCAGGTCAGTGTCTCCTGCTGTCCCCTGTCCCTCCTCCTCCTGTCTCTCTCAGGTTAATGTTTCCTGCTGTCCTCTGTCCCTCCTCCTCCTGTCTCTCTCAGGTCAGTGTCTCCTGCTGTCCCCTGTCCCTCCTCCTGTCTCTCTCAGGTCAGTGTCTCCTGCTGTCCTCTGTCCCTCCTCCTCCTGTCTCTCTCAGGTCAGTGTCTCCTGCTGTCCTCTGTCCCGCCTCCTCCTGTCTCTCTCAGGTCAGTGTCTCCTGCTGTCCCCTGTCCCTCCTCCTCCTGTCTCTCTCAGGTTAATGTTTCCTGCTGTCCTCTGTCCCTCCTCCTCCTGTCTCTCTCAGGTTAATGTTTCCTGCTGTCCTCTGTCCCTCCTCCTCCTGTCTCTCTCAGGTCAGTGTCTCCTGCTGTCCCCTGTCCCTCCTCCTCCTGTCTCTCTCAGGTCAGTGTCTCCTGCTGTCCCCTGTCCCTCCTCCTCCTGTCTCTCTCAGGTCAGTGTCTCCTGCTGTCCTCTGTCCCTCCTCCTCCTGTCTCTCTCAGGTCAGTGTCTCCTGCTGTCCCCTGTCCCTCCTCCTCCTGTCTCTCTCAGGTCAGTGTCTCCTGCTGTCCCCTGTCCCTCCTTCTCCTGTCTCTCTCAGGTCAGTGTCTCCTGCTGTCCCCTGTCCCTCCTCCTCCTGTCTCTCTCAGGTCAGTGTCTCCTGCTGTCCCCTGTCCCTCCTCCTCCTGTCTCTCTCAGGTCAGTGTCTCCTGCTGTCCTCTGTCCCTCCTCCTCCTGTCTCTCTCAGGTTAATGTTTCCTGCTGTCCCCTGTCCCTCCTCCTCCTGTCTCTCTCAGGTCAGTGTCTCCTGCTGTCCTCTGTCCCTCCTCCTCCTGTCTCTCTCAGGTCAGTGTCTCCTGCTGTCCTCTGTCCCTCCTCCTCCTGTCTCTCTCAGGTCAGTGTCTCCTGCTGTCCTCTGTCCCTCCTCCTCCTGTCTCTCTCAGGTCAGTGTCTCCTGCTGTCCTCTGTCCCTCCTCCTCCTGTCTCTCTCAGGTCAGTGTCTCCTGCTGTCCCCTGTCCCTCCTCCTATAAAGTTATGGAAAGTAAGTATTTCTTTTAGATATTTTTTCAAGAAAAACATTTTTGATAAGATCTAAAAACACTGCGTGTTGTTGCCAATGGAGCGTTAATTAGACATGCGTATATTTAATCTCATTAAAGGTTGGAAAAACTTCAGCAATGGTTACTGGACATACAGTATCTACTAGAGCCTGACTGATATGGATTTTTTGAGGCCAATGCTGATACCGATGTTAGGTAATAATAAAAATACTGATATCCAGTATATCGGCCAATACAGTTATACATTAAGAAAAAGTATTTTAAAGCATTTTCTTTCTGCTCTTGTTTACATGAATATGGCGTGTACACCCCAGGCCACTTCATTAAACTAAAATGTTGTAGAAAGCTGCTTATTGTTCTTTATGCTGATTGTTATGTAGGTTGTAGTGGGCATTGGTGTGGGGAGTATTATTATTATTTTATGCATTATATTTATTTATTTTTTTATTTAGCTTTAACTAAGTTAATTAAACTTAAATTTCATTTAAACTTGCCGTGCAAGTAGAGCATGGGGAGAACTACAAAATGCATTTTGAATTTTTGTTCTATGAGGTTTTATGGCAGAGAAATGAGCAAAATATTTGTATTGCCGTTTTGAGCTTTTCAGGCCATGAGAAGGCGACTTGGGGATTTTCCTATGAACTGCAGAGTAAGAGCCAAAATGCTGGAAAACACTCTGAGCTGTAAAAAGGTCTTATTCCAGCACACAGTAAAAAATCTGGCCGATATATCTGTTTGTCCTACAGACAGATATATCGGCCAGATTTTGGCTGATAACTGCAAATTTTCTAACAGGCTATATCGGCCGATAAAGCCTATTAGAAAATTATTGATAATTTTCTCTCGGGTCTAATATCCACATGAAACAAAAACTCAAGAAGTTTAAAGTCTTCTCTGTAAGGATCATTCCTCAGGTTTTACTGCTCTACCTTTCTTCTGAGTGATACGGATATTTCATGCTGTGAAAGTGCAGAGGTCCAAACAGCTGTGTTTTCTCGCAGTGAATGGTTCCGATGCCAAAGATTGTCGCGGCAAACTTGAGTGTTGCTGTAACGGCTTCCTGTATGCAAATGGAGGCGTTACTGAGCTGACGTCACAATCAGAGGGACTCCCTCTGTGATGTAGGACAGTGTGGTTACTGACAGAGGACAGTGTGGTTACTGACAGAGGACAGTGTGGTTACTGACAGAGGACAGTGTGGTTACTGACAGAGGACAGTGTGGTTACTGACAGAGGACAGTGTGGTTACTGACAGAGGACAGTGTGGTTACTGACAGAGGACAGTGTGGTTACTAACAGAGGACAGTGTGGTTACTAACAGAGGACAGTGTGGTTACTAACAGAGGACAGTGTGGTTACTGACAGAGGACAGTGTGGTTACTGACAGAGGACAGTGTGGTTACTGACAGAGGACAGTGTGGTTACTGACAGAGGACAGTGTGGTTACTGACAGAGGACAGTGTGGTTACTGACAGAGGACAGTGTGGTTACTGACAGAGGACAGTGTGGTTACTAACAGAGAAATAATTGTTATTTAAACAAGAGATATCACACCTCTACAAAAATGTGCTTATCTTAATATGAATGAATGAAGTTCTCAGTGCCACAGCTCTGCAAAAACATCTTTGACTGTTCATTTATCACTGAGTGACTAAAGTAGAACTAGAACCCTCCCCTGATAGAACTCTGTACCACACCACACAGCTCTAATGATGTATTTATTTGTTTACTACAAAACAACATGGGAATGTAAATATGGTTTTGTTCTTATTGTGGAGTTTTGCGTGTGTGTTCCCATCTGAACTTGTGAACAAGGGGTTTTTCGAAAGTTGGCTTTTTTAAGTCGCAACTTCCAAGATTCTAATCTGCCGCCCAAAACTGTCTCAGTTACTTTTCCTCCTGAAGAGACGGCCGGTAAGGAACCATCTGCTGCTTCAGTGGAGCTCGAGCTGCTGGCGCTCAATGGTGCCCCACTATTTTGATTTGTTGCAGTTTAAATGTATTAATCATAATTTAACAAGTTGCCTAAAGCTGCATAATGCTCATGTTTCACTGTTACCAAACCATATTCCAAAGTTAAAGGTAAGATGCAAAAAATAAATAAATCAAAATATTGTTGCTAAAATGAGTCTTTGTTAAAACTTTCACCAGATTGTGATTTCAAACTATGGTTAAAAGCAGGTGATTAAAATTGAAGTTGTTAAAATATGCTATGATAAATCAGCAAAAATCATTTAATTGGTAAAACTTGATGAGTTAATAAGTACAGTGTCATTTGGGTTTAAATCACCTTATTAAGTGTACTTTCTTTGTGTAAAGGTTTTTCACTCCCTGGCTCTTGTACAACTATCTAAAAATTACTACTGACTATAAAAAAAAAGAAAATGAAAAGAGTGAGTGAAACCCTATGACTTCTTCAGAAGGAAGCATGGGTCAAATGCAGAGAATGATACGGAGACAACAAAGTCTAACCTTAACCTTAATCATTAGCCCAGATAGCTGTGTGTTGAATATGGTTTTTATTCACTTTTTACTGTGAGAAAATCTGTTGTGTATGTAGCACTTATGGTCGGATAAAGAGACTTGAGAGAGTATATATTTCTTTCTTTTATTTCTGTAACACAAGAGACACAGCTATGACCACGCCATTCATGTCTGGGCACACTTCCACATTAGTTTTACAATATAGAACGTCTCAAAGGTACCAAATAATAAATAATAAAGGGAATTTACAATTAATTGTTGCTCACCTTTAACACAAGAGACCCAGCTATGACCACGCCATTCATGTCTGGGCACACTTCCACATTAGGACCTACCAGGCCCCCTAGCTGCCCTTCCCTGCCTGCGTGGCTCCCCCGCATATCTCCTGACTAAAATCTCACTATGATCCAACAATTAAACTACCTTTAGCACATCCCTTCTTTCATGCATTGCACATTTCAAAATAAAATTGTTATAATAATAATGTAATAATAAAATGAAAAATCAAGGTGGGTGGTGTTTTACAACACAGTCCAATAACCACTGTCCAGGCATATTAACATTTGTCCCACATGTACATGACAGAGCAACTTATACCAAAAGGATCCAAATATATTTACTATTACATGTCCTCTCTCTGAGCCTGTTGCCAAAAGCCCACCCAGACTCAAACCCTCCACTTAAACAGAACCAGCCTGAAAGAGTTAAAGCCCATAAAGTGTCCAACGTTTGGAAAAGTCTCAACTCGCACCTGCTTTGGAGCCAAGAGCTGTCAAATAAAAACAGCCACAGAGCAAAAACTTGAGACAAGAGTGGAAAATCTCTCTATCCTGTAGCACACAGAAGTGGATTTCAGAGAGGAGATTATGAGAAAGTCAGAGTTTAAAGTCAGAGTTTAAAGTTAGAGTTTAAAGTCAGAGTTTAGAGTCAGAGTTTAGAGTCAGGTGATGTTCAGGTGTTTCAGTCTCAGTGTGTTTTTAATCCCTGTGGAGCTGTGCGACAGCAGCTGGAGTCAAACTGGATCAGACTCACACAGATCTCATTAAAGGATCAGAAGACACGCAGATTCTAAACAGACGACGGTTTGGAGAAGCAGACAGGAGCAAGGGCTTAACACCACTAATGGGGCCAGAGAAAACACAACTGTAGGAACAAACTAACTTCAGCTTCTACAACTCCTCGCAGTGGAAGTGTGTGTTCCATGGAAATAAACCAGACTTAACCAGGATTTAGCCAGGACTAAACCAGGATTTAGCCAGGACTAAACCAGGACTAAACCAGGACTAAACTTCTCTCAGTGCATGTGTGTGGGTCATTTATTTTGACATAAGACTGATTTGTATTCTGCTCCTCATTTATAGATCCCCAGAACTCAGGACTCCCCAGTACACGCTCCATATGGCAGTAGAAGTAGTAGTAGTAGTAGTAATAGTAGTACTAGTAGTTGTCCTAGTTTAACCCCGGTTTAGTCCTGGTTTAGCATTAGCTCAATTGCTTGTTTAGTATTGGTTCAGATCTGGTTTAGAGCTGGTTTCGTCTAACGGTCTAATAGAGCCTGCTTCAGCTGCTTTTACTGTCCACTGTCTTGGGGCATTTGGATAATTTTAAAAACATGATTTTCTCATAAAAAAACAGCAGAATCTGAAATCCTCTCTGGAAAGCTCTGCGTTGTTAACAAACCTCTAAGTCAGCTGTGTCTCTGTCAAACACTCCTGGTTTTCTTCCTTTCAGCGCTGAATTAATTCCACAAATTATTTTTATATTGCTTTGACCTCCACTTGCCTCTCGCCCCGTGACCCCCTTCTTGTCGCCGGCATTTTTTATGGCCCAATATCAGAGTGTGTGACTTTAGGAAGAGGTCAGAGGTCAAACTGAGGTTATCTGAGGCCTGTGTGAATAATGGTTTTAATATAAACTCCAAAGATCCCAGCGGTCAGCAGCACTGTCCCAGCGGTCATCTCTAGCTGACCACTGTCCACTGAAGACCTCACATAGGTTTTATTATTTATTATCATTTTAATTTGCTGGCACACTCCAATAAGGGACGCTCCCATTGGCTGTCTCCTTTGATAAATCTGATAAATCAGAGTGAGTGTGGAGACTGGACGTTTACACTGGGCTCATGTCTCTCATCGTCTCTAAGGGAGGACTGTTTTTAAGTCCAGGTTTTGGACCTGGTTTAGACCTTGTACTTGTTTAGTCCAGATTTTAGCCCGGGTTTTGTTTGGCTTTAGCGGTTTACACTGGGCTCACGTCTCTCTTCTTCTCTGGCTTAGTCCTGTCCGGGTTTAGCCCTGGTCTGCACTGGGCCCTCTCTTCTCCTCTGTTGGAGGACTGTGGAGGAACAGCCTGGAGCGGTGGGGGTCTCTGCTGCAGACTCATCAGTACTCTGCCCCTCTCAGTACTGCATCTGAATATTAATACTAAATCTGAATATTAATACTACATCTACACTAACACCACTGCAACAAACTGAGACTGACTCAGACTCAGGTAAACTAAGGCTGCAACGATTAGATGACATAATCGACGATCGATTATTAAAATTTGTATATTATAGTCGATGTGTCGTATGGATGCACATTTAGTTTGTAAAATTGCAAAAAAATGCATTTTTTTATGACCCAGTGTTATTTTGGGGGAACGCAATACACTGCAGGAAGTTAAGGGGGCAGTATTTCCCATTGTCTATCATTGTCTGTCTCTCTTGACTGCCTTCTGACAAAGAAGAAGACACACAAACGATGGCGGAAAGTCAGACGGAAGCGGAGAAAAGAATAAGACCAAAACATTTGAAAGTGTGGGAGAATTTCAAAGAAAAAAAGTCAACAAAGTCAGTTCTGTGTAGGCTGCAAAACGGAGCTGTCTTTCCACAGGAGTACAACAGCAATGCACGAGAACCTGAAACGAAAACACCCGGGAGCCGTGGCCACTTCTGATACTCACGGGTAGGTTTTTGCAAGTTAAGCTAACGAGGCACATTTAGCATGTAACAGTAGTCTGAGCTGACAAATGTCGCAGTCCATTCAAATACACAAGCTATTTGCAATTCATATGCAGTATCTTGGTCATTATTTTAACAATAGAATGTTGTTATGGTAGAAGGGGGATAATCAGGAATGTGCTTGAGCAGGTGTAATATGGACAGCAGTGTGGTGTTAGGTAAACACAAAGACACAACAGAAATAATCGTTTGAATAGTCGACTAATTGGAAAAATAATTGCTGACTAATCGGCTACCAAAATAATCATTAGTTACAGCCCTAAAGTAAACACAGATGTCATTGCTTTGAGTCGACATGTCACAGTCTCTTCTCCAGAACAAGTCCCTGTCTCTGTGGTCAGATGAAGACGTGTGTATTCATAATTAATGTCCCCCTCCTCGTTGGTGTAATTACCCTCAGGACTGTTCTACTCCTCACTGGGACGGCTCCATCTCAGCTCATTATTGAAATACAAACTACAAGAGGTGATGGCAAATAAAAGTGGGGGGAAAATGAATTTAAGAGCTGATAAAGGAGTATTTTTAAACCTTTGTGTCCTTGAAATAAGCCGTAGTAGCAAAATAGTCACAGTACTATAAGTTCACATCAAATACTATGTGTTTTTGTAGTAATTTCATTCAATTTTAACCCATGTAGAGTTTATTGTTTTGGAGTAAGAGTACGGTGGCTGTGAAGGACCATTCACAGAAACAAACTCAAAAACACACAAACAAAAACTGAAACAAGCAAACAAATTGAAAAAACATGCACACAAATATAAACCATGGACTGACTTTATGGAAGAAAACTAATTTAAATTCTTATAAAGAGTAAATGGTAAATGTCCCTATGACGCAGTTTGACCAAATGTATGGAAATGAACAGTCCAATAAAAGCAGAGGTGAAATATGTCTGTGGGGAATAAAAACATGTTTCTGTGTCTTTGTCCTTGAAACGACATCCAACACACCCAGAGGTGGTCACATGACAGTATGACATGACCTGATTTAAAACAACAATTAAACCAGGACTAAACCAGGTTTAAACCAGGATTAAACCAGGACTAAACAAGGTCTAAACCAGGATTAAACCAGGACTAAATAAGGTCTAAACCAGGATTAAACCAGGACTAAACAAGGTCTAAACCGGGATTAAACCAGGACTAAACAAGGTCTAAACCGGGATTAAAGCAGGACTAAACAAGGTCTAAACCAGGATTAAACCAGGACTAAATAAGGTCTAAACCAGGATTAAACCAGGACTAAACAAGGTCTAAACCGGGATTAAACCAGGACTAAACAAGGTCTAAACCAGGATTAAACCAGGACTAAATAAGGTCTAAACCAGGATTAAACCAGGACTAAACAAGGTCTAAACCGGGATTAAACCAGGACTAAATAAGGTCTAAACCAGGATTAAACCAGGACTAAACAAGGTCTAAACCGGGATTAAACCAGGACTAAACAAGGTCTAAACCAGGTCTAACCAGCTCTAAACCACGGCTAAACCAGGTGTCACTCATTAAAGGCAGAGTGCATGACCTGCAAAGCTGGGGCTCAACTTAAAATGCATTTTATTTGCTGCGCAGTTAAAAAATAAGCTGCATGATTTTGTGTTTATAGACTGATATCTCAGTCAACACCTTCTATCCTGTACACACATAAACATCTCACAGAGACCTTGATAATGCTTTAAGGCCACCTCTAAAATCAACATCTCTATAAACCACTCACTATGTTTTAACGCTTGAACGATTATCTTTGTTTATTCATAAATATTAAAAATATGTGTACATTTCATTAAAAGATCCCACAGAGAGTGACCTGAAGCGCCGTCCTGATCAATGACCTGTGAACCGCTTCCTGAAAACAGCAGCTGAGGATTGTGGGAAACGCGGTGCCACTCTCTGATCTCAGCTCAGTCACTGTCAGCTGTTTCCATGACGACCCGCTTCCTGTCATGGCCATATAAGGAACTGAACGGAATATTTCCTGATGGTCACACGCTTGGTTTGACAGACGGGAGCAGCTCACGGTAAAGACGGAATAAAAACAGAAACATGGAGCTGACAGAGGATTGTTTAAAGGTTAAAGTAACTTCTGCTTTTATTCATATTTTTAACTCAGTCTTGGTCTCCTCCAGAACAGCAGCATGTTTTAAAGCCTTTAAAAACATTATGGGAGAGAATGTTTTTAATTACTACACTACTGGCGCCATAAAGAAACAGGAGAGATACGAGCTGAGGCAGCAGAGGGCAGAGTATTGTGGTCTTTTGAACATAATTTGAAAAATAAATGGAACTTTACTTCCTTAAACTTTTTGTCTGATGCCATTTTCCTCCAAAATGAAAACTATCTGTGAGAAATCGGTGGAAACAGAGCTGCAGTTAGACCAGATTTAACAGTTCACCTGTCAAACTGCAGATTTATAAATGACAAACACAATTCATTTTTTAAATAATTGCAGATAATTATTTGCAAATTAGAATTTATTTGCAAAAACTGCTGCAGCAAGCCACAAATGAGGGGTTTTGGGTAAATCATTCTACTTTTATTTTTGCGTCAGTTAAATTTATTGAGACAAATACAGCTCCATATGCCTACATCCCGTTGGTGGTCCCTGGCCCGCGGCTTGAGCACCCCTCTCATCACTTCAGCCACAGACGGAGCCAAGTGCGTCACTGCTTTAATAAAACTCTCACAGCTGAGTCCTCTCAGGCTCTCCTTCAGCACCAAGCGAGAAAAAGCTACAATGATTCCACTCAATCTCTGAGGTTTTAATACGGTTCATTCAACTTCCTTTTACTGTCAAATGTTGTGGGGAGTAACTGTTGGCCTGAGGCAGGGTACGGCCCAAGGCAGGTACAGCCCGAGGTGGGTACGGCCTGGACCAGGGGCCTGTGGGTCTCAGGGCTGACGCAGAGAGAGACAACTATTTACTGTGGGACATTTTAGAAGTACCCTGAGACCTGTTCCTGGTTTAGTTCTTGGTTAAGTCCTGATTTAGACTTGTTTATTCCTGGTTTATTCCTGGTTTAGTCCTGGTTTAGACTTGGATTAGACCTGGTTCAGACCTGGTTCAGACCTGGTTCAGACCTGGTTCAGACCTGGTTCAGACCTGGCTCAGTAGTAGAGCATGAACCCTCACAGGGAGTTATGTTATGTTTTGTTATGTAACAGTGCTGGACTCAAAGCGGTGTTTGTTGAACCTGGATCATAAAGTCCAGTCTTTAGAGCCCAAGACCACTCAGAGCCAGGAAAACTCCACTCAGGGTTTAAAAATAGAACCATTACTGAAGACTGGGGTCAGAGACGGAGCAGAGACCAGAATAACACTGAGACGAAAATGAGAGGAGTGTCTATAAATGTCCCCAGACACATGTATAGAGCTCTCTCTTTATAAAAGGCCAGTACAGGATAAGTCTTCTCTGCGTGGGACAGAGGCCAAACCCACATGAATGGACTCACACACGTCACAGCTGGTTCCACTACAACATCTGGATCTGACACCACGCCCTCCTCAGACAGAGCAGAGAGAGCAAAGAGAGGAGAGAGAACAGAGAGGAGAGGGAGCAGAGAGAGGAGAGAGAACAGAGAGGAGAGGGAGCAGAGAGAGGAGAGAGAATAGAGAGGAGAGGGAGCAGAGAGAGGAGAGAGAACAGAGAGGAGAGGGAGCAGAGAGAGGAGAGAGAGAACAGAGAGGAGAGAGAACAGAGAGGAGAGGGAGCAGAGAGAGGAGAGAGAACAGAGAGGAGAGGGAGCAGAGAGAGGAGAGAGAACAGAGAGGAGAGGGAGCAGAGAGAGGAGAGGGAGCAGAGAGAGGAGAGAGAACAGAGAGGAGAGGGAGCAGAGAGAGGAGAGAGAACAGAGAGGAGAGGGAGCAGAGAGAGGAGAGAGAACAGAGAGGAGAGAGAGCAGAGAGAGGAGAGAGAACAGAGAGGAGAGGGAGCAGAGAGAGGAGAGAGAACAGAGAGGAGAGGGAGCAGAGAGAGGAGAGAGAACAGAGAGGAGAGGGAGCAGAAAGAGGAGAGAGAACAGAGAGGAGAGGGAGCAGAGAGAGGAGAGGGAGCAGAGAGAGGAGAGAGAACAGAGAGGAGAGGGAGCAGAGAGAGGAGAGAGAACAGAGGGAGGAGAGAGAACAGAGAGGAGAGGGAGCAGAGAGAGGAGAGAGAACAGAGAGGAGAGGGAGCAGAGAGAGGAGAGAGAACAGAGAGGAGAGGGAGCAGAGAGAGGAGAGAGAACAGAGAGGAGAGGGAGCAGAAAGAGGAGAGAGAACAGAGAGGAGAGGGAGCAGAGAGAGGAGAGAGAACAGAGAGGAGAGGGAGCAGAGAGAGGAGAGAGAACAGAGAGGAGAGAGAGCAGAGAGAGGAGAGAGAACAGAGAGGAGAGGGAGCAGAGAGAGGAGAGAGAACAGAGAGGAGAGGGAGCAGAGAGAGGAGAGAGAACAGAGAGGAGAGAGAGCAGAGAGAGGAGAGAGAACAGAGAGGAGAGGGAGCAGAGAGAGGAGAGAGAACAGAGAGGAGAGGGAGCAGAAAGAGGAGAGAGAACAGAGAGGAGAGGGAGCAGAGAGAGGAGAGAGAACAGAGAGGAGAGGGAGCAGAGAGAGGAGAGAGAACAGAGAGGAGAGGGAGCAGAGAGAGGAGAGAGAACAGAGAGGAGAGAGAGCAGAGAGAGGAGAGAGAACAGAGAGGAGAGGGAGCAGAGAGAGGAGAGAGAACAGAGAGGAGAGGGAGCAGAAAGAGGAGAGAGAACAGAGAGGAGAGGGAGCAGAGAGAGGAGAGGGAGCAGAGAGAGGAGAGAGAACAGAGAGGAGAGGGAGCAGAGAGAGGAGAGAGAACAGAGAGAGGAGAGAGAACAGAGAGGAGAGGGAGCAGAGAGAGGAGAGAGAACAGAGAGGAGAGAGAACAGAGAGGAGAGGGAGCAGAGAGAGGAGAGAGAACAGAGAGGAGAGAGAGCAGAGAGAGGAGAGAGAACAGAGAGGAGAGGGAGCAGAGAGAGGAGAGAGAACAGAGAGGAGAGGGAGCAGAGAGAGGAGAGAGAACAGAGAGGAGAGAGAGCAGAGAGGAGAGGGAGCAAAGAGAGGAGAGGGAGCAGAGAGAGGAGAGAGAACAGAGAGGAGAGAGAGCAGAGAGGAGAGGGAGCAAAGAGAGGAGAGGGAGCAGAGAGGGGACAGAGAACAGAGAGAGGAGAGAGAACAGAGAGGAGAGAGAGCAGAGAGAGGAGAGAGAACAGAGAGGAGAGGGAGCAGAGAGAGGAGAGAGAACAGAGAGGAGAGAGAGCAGAGAGAGGAGAGAGACCAGAGAGGAGAGGGAGCAGAGAGAGGAGAGAGAGAACAGAGAGGAGAGAGAACAGAGAGGAGAGGGAGCAGAGAGAGGAGAGAGCACAGCGAGAACAGAGAGAGAAGAGAGGGAGCAGAGAGAGAAGAGAGGGAGCAGAGAGAGGAGAGAGAGCAGCGAGAACATAGAGAGAAGAGAGGGAGCAGAGAGCAGCGAGAACATAGAGAGAAGAGAGGGAGCAGAGAGAGAAGAGAGGGAGCAGAGAGAGGAGAGGGAGCAAAGAGAGGAGAGGGAGCAGAGAGGGGAGAGGGAGCAAAGAGAGGAGAGGGAGCAGAGAGGGGAGAGAGAGCAGCGAGAACATAGAGAGAAGAGAGGGAGCAAAGAGAGGAGAGAGGGAGCAGAGAGGGGACAGAAAACAGAGAGAGGAGAGGGAACAGAGAGAACAGAGAGAGGAGAGAGAGGCTGGAGACAGTAAAGTGTAGAGGCTGCTACTGAAATATGAAATATCTCTAATCAGTGAGTACAGTATGAGATGAGCCATGTGAAGGAACAGAGCACTAGAAGAGCTAAGCAACAAGTAATATTTTCAAGGAAGTCTTGTGTTTTGTCAGGCTTTCACACGAGAGGAACTGGGAAATTGGACCATGGTCTGTAAAACCTTTTTAGCTCCTACTTCAGAGCAGTCCGAAGCAAAGACGTAGAGAGAGACGTACCATTTGTCTGAAATATTTACTCACACACTTTCGTCTGTGAAGTTCTGTTTCTCCATACAGTTGTAAAATAAAGCTGTCCAACTGCAGCTGGATTCCAAACTCTTTCTGTGAACTCCTCAGGTCTGGACGTTTAACAGCGTAAATCTCACTCCAGTGCTTTGTTTTGTGTTGTTTTGTTGGGGCTGCTGGATGCCACATTTACACTACGTCTCACGCTGTGGTGGTGTTTACATCAGTTTCTATCTGTAATGTGAATGTGAGCCAACAAAAGGTTCCAGGGGCTGGGGATTTCTGCACAGTTGTCACTGTAACTGTTCTGTGGAAAGTGCCTAATGTTAGATCCTCACTGTTCATTGTATTAAGGTCCATTATAATGTAGAAAACACAGAGCTGGGAAGTAAATTCACTTAAAGCTTCCTGTTCCTCTCTTTAACTCTGTTCTAATGTGGTCTCCTCCTCAAAAACAGAGCTGCAGTAGTATTCTGTTTGAGTAATCCTGTATGCTGAGGTGCTGTCCTTCTGCAGAGCTGAAAACACTCGGTCTCACGGCTCTACGTAGACACGTGAAACCAGGAAGTGCTCCTGCGCGTTTTTAAAGCCCATACACTGTCACTGGACTTGTTCTGATCATTTCAGCCTTAAACCTCCATCACTACGAAGTCACAATAACAGCTCCTAACAGAAGAGGTTTTCCACAGATACATTATTTTAAGTTATAAAACCTGAAATACTAATGCAAAGGAGCCACACTGTTTCAGAAAGACTGAGAAAAGCAAAAGATCAGAACTTTAAGTAGTCTAATTTTCTTTTCTTTTATTTAAGTAATTGACTTAAGTACTAAATGTCTGTGGAGTTTCTCAGTCATCCAGGTCCTCACAATTAAAACAGGTTAAAAGAAGTCATCTAGACCTGAGCTGTAATTCCACAAAGACAGGGTCTCTAGGATGAAACATCTACAACTCCACAAACACATCCATATTTTATCTTTTTAACCTATAATTTAAGTTATAAATGTACTTTCTACAGACATTATCTCGTCCCAAGCCTGGATGGATGCGTGAGGAAGGACACCTGGATTAAATCCTTTGCTAAATCAATATGTGAAGTGAATCACTGCACACCAGGAGGCAGGTGGTTTACTGATGAGACACCAGAAGGAAAGAGATGAAAAGAGAGGAGTTTTGTGGACATTTCGACTCATGCAGAGGCTTAATTTCGGAGTGTGTTTTGTTTTTCGTGGGAGACTCAGATTATTTCTTCCTGGTGGAAAAGGGGGGGTCTTTAGATCTCAAACTCTGTGTTAACTACAGACCAGAGCCAGAGCAGATGAAGAGTTGGAGAGAAAACACAAACACTGAAGTCCTGTCATTGTCCACGGTTCACTTAAAAACATCAGAGACCACCAGCAGACCTCTAGTCAAAGTCTGGTTTAATCAGGAGACTTTGGCCTGTCCACATTTCCACAGGCCTATTGGCTCACAGCAAGGAGGTCCCGGGTGCGATTCCAGGACTATCTGAGGCCTTTCTGTGTGGAGTTTGCATGTTCTCCCTGTGTCTGCGTAGGTTTTCTCAAGGTGCTCAGGCTTCCCCCATCAACATGAAACATGCACAGCGGGCTAATGAGGTCCTCTTGACCAGGACCTCTGATGTTACTTTCTCTAAATGTATACTGACGGGACACATTTTGAGAAAGTTACAAAAATGTCAGTGAAATTTGATGAGCTGTAAGCAGAAGAAACCTAAACTGTGAATGTTAATGTAGGTGAGTGTATTAATCTGGTGGTAGACGTCCAGCTGCTCCTCTGTCTCCACACATTACGGCTGAGTCCTGCTTTAATCTGCCGTGTCATGTCTGCCCTGCCCTGCCCTCTGGCCTGGACCGGATCAGTCCTCTGTAGTAAGATGCTAATGCACTTAGGAACAGGGTCAAACTCAAGTTCAGCACACACTACACATACGGGACAGTTTGTAACACTGTTACGCAGACGATACACAGTTGTATTTATCAATTAAATCTGATCAGAATGACCGCGTTGAGAAACTTAGCGCCTGTGTGAGAGACATAAAGACCTGGATGACAATTAATTATCTCCTCCTAAACCCAGAAAAAAACAGAGGTCATTATACTAGGCCCCAAAAAGCTGAGAGATGCTCTGTCTGACCAGAGAGTCTCCCTGGACGGTGTCAGTGTAGCCTCAAGTTCTACTGTGAGAAACTTAGGAGTTTTATTTGATCAAGATTTATCATTTAAGGCTCATATAAACCAAGCCTGTAAAACAGCATTCTTTCACTTACGTAACATAGCCAAAATCTGAAATATTTTATCTAAAAGTGACGCTGAAAAACTTGTCCATGCGTTTGTTACATCTAGGTTGGATTACTGTAACTCTCTGCTGGCCCCATCCTACATTAATGATGTTATAGAGCCATACCAACCAAGCAGAGTACTGCGCTCACAAAATGCAGGGCTATTAGTGGTTCCCAGGGTTTCTAAAAGTACAGTTGGAGGTAAAGCCTTTAGTTACCAAGCTCCTGTTTTATGGAATCAGTTTCCAGCTCATGTTAGAGAGGCAGACACAGTCTCTACATTTAAGGTTAGGCTTAAAACGTTCCTCTTTAAGAAAGCTTATGGTCAGGCCAGCGAGGAACAGGGTTAACTCCACAGCTGAAGCTAGGCTGCTCTAGGAGCTAGAAGCTGGGGGAAGTATGGTGCACTGAGCCTCTGTCCTCTGGTTTCATCTGCTGCTCCTCTCCTATCACTGTCATTAATATTATCTAATATTCTAAATCTCCAATCAGTTCCTTGCTATTCACAAGTTGTCCCTCTCTCCCGCCCCCCTCTGGTGGAGTGGGGACTGTTTCAGATGCCTGGCTGCTGGCAGATGTCCCAGTGACGATTGGATCTTAGCTGACCCCATCTGTGCTCCTGTCCCAACCTGTGGGCCCTCAACCTCACCTCTAAGGGTTTCCCGGATCTACCTCAACCCACTCACCTGTCTGGATGAGGCCCCTGCTGCATCCTATGGACTTCCTCAACCTACCTCACCTCACTCCCTGGATGAATCCTTACAGAGCTGATCTATGATCCTATAGATGAACTAATGAACTAACTCCTAGACGCATTGCCTGTCCGTCCTGGGAGAGGATCTCTCCTTCAGTTGGGCTCCTCTTCTTTTTTCCCGCAGCTGGGTTTTTTTAGGAGTTTTTCCTTACCCGAGAAGGAGGGTCTAAGGACAGGAGTGTCCTGGGTCTGTTTAGTGTAGTTATTGTTTGTGTTGTCTGATTGTGTGTTTATGTTTGATCAACTGTTTGTGAAGCCCTTTGAGGTGACTTTTGCTGTGATACTGGGTTATACAAATAAATCTGAATTGAATTGAATTAACAAGTTCAGCACACACTACATACAGTATGAGGGGCAGGAGGGGAGATGGCGCAGGCTACATACAAACATGAGAGAGGACATTATGCCTACAGAGGAAAAAAAGAAACCACTCTGGAGCCTTGTCTCTTGGGGGTGACTAGAACGGTTCCAGTAACAAAATATGAGAGAATGGCGATTGGATTTGGCATGTTGATTGCAAAAAGGTTGATAGTTAGAATGTGGAAATTAGAATCCGTCCCCACTTTCGATAAGTGTGGCTGTTGGAATCTTGGTAACACTCTTAATCTCAAAAAAATAGGATTTGAAAATGAAGGCAGACTTGGTGCCTTTGAAAAATCATGGGAACCTGTGCTGAGACACCTCCATGTAGTTTGATGGAAAAAATGTTTTATTTTGTTTATTTATTCATCTTCTTACGCTTATTCCCGTTAGGGGTCGCGGGTGACTGGAGCCTATCCCAGTAACTGTTCAGGTACACCCTGAACAGGGGCCAGCTTGTCACCAGGCTGTATTTTATTTTATTTGTCTTATATTTTTGGTATTTTTGTTGTCTTTTGTCATGCATGTGTAATATATTGACTGAGAATAAAAAAGATAATAAAAAAAGAAGCTAAAATTTCAGTCATGTTGTTATGAATATGCTAGCTTGCTTGTCATTAAATGGCAATTGGATGAATTATTTATATTGATTATTACAGGATTGAGTGAGCCGTGTCTGCTACAGAAAGCCCTCTGACTTTTTCCCTTGAATGCTTAACACTATTTTATTTTAATATAAAAAAAGAAAGAAACCATAACCCTCACTTCTGTAAGAGTTTGTATGAGAAAGGAGATATCTGAAAAGCGTTGGATGTGAGTCAGCTCACTGAAGACAGTACTGGACTGCAGTGCCCTCTAGTGATCACTGTAAGAACTGCAGCTTTTGTGAAGCAACATTTACTCCTAAAGAGTGGTGTACAGTCACCAAGTACCACCTCTGAGACTTTCTTGCTTTCTAATCCAGGACTTAGTGTTGTAGAATCCAAGACCTTATTCTCGGACTCTAGACCATTTTTTACAGTCTTTGTCTTATAGTCTCATCTCAGTCTCGGCTGCAGTTTTGCTCGGACTTGCTCTTGTCTCAGATGTGGAAGTCTCTGAGATTTTATTTACCAAACATTATAAGAAAATGGTATTCTTTATTCATAATTTTGGAGTAATTAGTTTTCAGTGTCGGAAGAACCAGGAACAGAGGAGTCTCTGTTTGTAGAGTCTGTTGCATTAAATCATTAAAATAATCATTAATGTTTTTGAACCACTTTTTTTTTATTTTCCTCTCTATTCAATGTTTATCAGTTTGTCTTGGTCTCAGTCTCAACCTGGTCTTGACCTGGTCTTGGCCTCGGTCTTTAAAAGTCTTGGTCTTGTCTTGGTCACAGATCACTCTGGACTCGGACTGGTCTTGGTCTTGATTAGTACGGCCTTGACTACAGCACTACCAGGACTAAATGAGGATTAAAACTGAACTAAACCAGGACATAATCAGGACTAATCTAGGACTAAATCAGGTCTTAAAACTTAAATGATACATTTTAAGACCAAGAGCAGGAATTAAAACTGGCTCTAAATTAAATCAAATCTGGACGGGAAAAGCAAAAGACTCCTGTGTACCACCAGAAATAGCCTGCATACCTCTAGTGGGACCTGTTCCACAAAGGCGTCCAAAGACACCATTAGATACAGTTTTATTTCTAAATCCTTCTTCAAAATATGATTTGACGATTTTCTTTTCATATTTTCCCAGATACTTTGGACTCCTTACTCTGTCCTCTGGGTTTGGACCAATCACCGTTAACACATCAGCAGGAAACACAGCCAACAGCCGCCCCTTCCTCCCTCTGTCCCTCCATCCCTCTGTCCTTCCGTCTTTCTGTCCCTGTGTCCCTTTGTCCTTTTGTCCCTGCATCTTTTCATCCCTCTGTCCCTCCATCCCTCTGTCCCTCTGTCCCTCCATCCCTCTGTCCTTCTGTCCCTCTGTCCCTGCGTCCCTGCGACTCTCCCCCAGACGTACAGAGGAATATTTAAAGACAGGGTCAGAGGACTGTCTTTTCTGAGTCAGCTGTGTGAGGACACAAACTTGTTGTGAAATCATGTGCTCTGTCCAAACTTTTTGATCTGCCTGAAGCATTAGTAATACATTCATCCATTCATTTATCTTCTTGGAACTGGAGAGAACATCCTTCCACCACATCCCAGCCAGGACACAGATTCAAGTCCCCACTCTTTTTAAATAACGATTTTATGGCTGATGATAATTTTTTGTAAAAAATGTGTATTTTTCTTGAAAACGCTCCCTCCTGTGTCCCCTGAGAGAGCAGCAGTTATATCCGTCTCTAATCCGTTTGCTCAGACAATAGCAGCCTGTAGAGCTGTGAAATGTGATCTGAGTGTTCTGCCGAAGGCCCACTATAATCTGGGTATAATCTGGTTATAATCCCGTTAGACCCACAGACAGGGCCACAGTCTCTGGAGCTGCTCAGAAAACTCACATTTAAATGGTTCAGTAAAAGGACAGAGCTGCAGAATTAAGTACAGGATCCTCTGAACAAAAAGCAGAATTATACTGAAATACAGTGAAGAGTGGATTAGAGAGGGACCAAAGCTAATTAATTTATACACACACTGCAAAAATATCAATCCCTACATTAGTTTAAAAGACTTGAATTGAGATTATTAATCTTGATTCAAGAAATTTTCACTAGATTAGATTTTTTTGTACTTATTAAGCTAGATATTTGACTTATTTCAAGCTAAATGATCTGTCCATGGGGTAAGAAACTTCCACTTAGCCCATGGACAGAACATTTTAGTTGTACAAAGACTTGTGTTTGAATGTGGTGGTTACATGGGATGTCAGCAGGACTTTACTGTTGTTAAAATAGAAACAGGACAGACAAAAATCCAACAGAGAACTGAACAACAACAAAGACTTCAGCAGAACCAACAGGAGACGAAGGAAAGACCTAAACGCTGTTAATCAGAGAGAACCTATTACATTAGCTCAGTAGCCAGTGCTACCTTATCGTATTTGGAAGACGCAGAGCTGCAGATAAATGGCTGTGATAGGCCAGCTCCAAATTGATCAGAGAGAAACGCTTCACTCTGAGTGAGGAACCAGACTCTCCTGCTTTCAAAAAGAAAGCAGGAGAGTCTGGGTGGCCAGGCTACAAAAACAGACTGTTGGCTATAAATGAACCCAAAACATGCACAATAGGCAAATCCTCCAACTTTAGGTCCTCCTGACCAGGATCCTGGCTCAGACCAGTCAGACCAGTCCTGCTCCTGACAGGTTTAACCCCAGAGACACTGAAGGATGCAGAGGACACATTTCCTACAGGGACAGTAAAGTCTGATTTAACCTTTTATTCTTTGGTTTAGTCCTGTTCTTTCCTTTGTTTCCTCTTCCCCTCATGTATCTGAGTTAGTGTCAGTGTGGTCTGTTAAATGGGATTTAGATGAAATTTCCACCCGCCTTTCCCACCTCCTACTCATTTTTTCCGCATTTTCCCACAGTTTTCCTGGTTTTCTCTCTGTGTTTTGCCTGAAGGAAAACTTTATTACATCCACAACATTTACTGCTGTGATGACTTTTTAACCACATTTGACAAATATCTCACCAACTCTGCGTGAGCTGTGGCCTTATAGACCCACTTCTGGATTAGACCTGGTTTAGTCCTGGGTTTTCCCTAATTGTTTTTTTGGTGCTTTGACTGTAATGCATGCATGGCTGTCCACACAAAGAAGTCAGAGAGTTCTGGACCAGATAAACCAAATCTAAGCCAGGTATAAACCAGGTCTAAATAAGTACTGAACCAGGTCTAAACCAGGTCTAAACCAGGTCTAACCCAGGATTAAACCAGGGCTAAACCAGGTCTAAACCAGGGCTAAACCAGAGCTAAACCAGCACTAAACCAGGTCTAAATAAGTGCTGAGCCAGGTCTAAACCGGGATTAAACCAGAGCTAAACGAGGTCTAAACTAGGACTAAAGCATATTAATCATATTTAGATCCCTGAGACTAGAGCTGATTTAAAAATATCCTAAAGAACGGTGTTTGTGAGGAGATGAAAAATGTTCTGATCAAAAACACAGCTCTGAGTATTTTTAGTAGACAAAGTGGCTCAGGGATCGACTTTAGATGAATCACTGAAATGATCAAGAAACTTGACAGAATAACGACGTGATGGGAACAGTTGAGAAAAACATGCTATAAATAAATGATCTTTTACAGACCTTTGTGATAAAATGCAGTGTGTATTAAAACAAAACGCCCCTCTAGCTCTTCCAGCTCCTGCTGTCTTCCTCTCAGACACAGAGAGACAGTGTGGTGTCTTCAGGGCTCTCACCTGCGACACTTCTCACCTCAGATATTTTTATATGAACTACATTCACACATAACGTCGTTATGTGTGAATGTAGTTGAAGATGCAAAGATAAAATTTTCCACCAGCCATGTGTTAAAACTAATAATAATAATAATGATTCATCAAATTTATATAGCGCTTTTTTGGACACTCAAAGACGCTTTACATACAAACAGAAGTAAGGCAAAGATTGAAAACGCAAGATTGAACAGGTGAGTTTTTAGCTTTGATTTGAAGTTTTGTAAAGAGTCCAAATTCCTGGTGGGTTGTGGGAGTGAGTTCCAGAGAACAGGGGCAGCTGCAGCGAAGGCTCTGTCACCCATGGTTCGGTGCCTTGTCCTGATGATGGGAGTGAGGAGATTAGTATCTGCTGATCTGAGGCGGCGGGTGGGACAGTGCTGGCGGAGGAGGAGGAGACGGGGTGACAGCGTGGCCATCGATGATGAGGGAGAAGTCCTGAGCAGAACGAAGGAGACATTTGGGTCCGGTGATAAGAAGTTCTGTTTTTTTGCTGTTTAGTTTAAGAAAGTTGTGGTCCATCCAGGTTTTTATATCAGTGAGGCAGTTTGTAATGGTGGAGACAGTGACTGGGGTGATGGATTTGGTAGAGATGTAGACCTGTGTGTCATCGGCAAAGCAGTGAAAGCGGAGACCATGGTGGCGAATGATGTGGCCAAGGGGAAGCATGTAAATGATGAAGAGGAGGGGGCCGAGTACCGAACCTTGGGGAACTCCGGTGGTGACAGGGGAGGTGTGAGATTTGAAGTTGTTTATGGAAACGTAGTGATGATGGTCAGAGAGGTAAGAGGAGAACCAGGAGAGTGCTGTGCCAGAGATGCCAATTGACTGTAGACGGTGGAGGAGGATGGTGTGATCAATGGTGTCGAATACTGCACTAAAACTGTGAGACTCTAACAGCTGCTGAGGACTATTCTGAGGAACGAAGAGAGTGATGTATTTAAGATTCACTAAATACTCCTGGTTTGTAGAGACAAACATTTAGATGGTACTTCTATGGAAATACTACAACACAAAAGAACAATTTGACCGATGGAAATGAGCTGAAATGTGAAATAATCTTTAGTCTCAAACCAAAAACAAGGAACCACTCATTCTAACCTTTAATCATGTACCCAAATGTAAATTACTTTCACATCTGAGGCCTGTTCATGTTGTTCTGTGTGACGTGGGGCTGCAGTCGACCACAGAAACTGACATATGGGGGGCTTACCAGAGTCTGACACAAACAAGTGACTTCACATTAATTAGGAGATAAAACATTTAAAAAAGATGACTGTAAAATATATGATCTAAAAATAAAATTAAAATGAAAATTTATCAAGTCATAAATTTGACCAGCTTTGTTGTTGCAAAGAGTTGAACCAATCGATCAATAGGGGTGTAATGATGCAGGAACTGTATCGATGTATTGTTTTTTTACACATGACCCTTTATCAAATCGTATCATTTTGTAAGAAGTGAATATCGATACATATTAAGTATCGATCAATAATATCGGAAATATCGAAATTAGAAATTTGTATGTTAAAATAAAACCAGATATGGCTTTTTGGAGATACATTTTGTGTTTTTAATTAAATAAAATGTTATATTAAACTTTTCTTTTATGTCTGCTGGACATAATCAACCCCGGCTGAAACGTTCTACGTTTCAATTCAATTCAGTTCAATTCAGGTTTATTTGTATAGCCCAGTATCACAACAAAAGTCGCCTCAAAGAGCTTCACAAACAGTTGATCAAACATAAACACACAATCAGACTTAACATACAATCACCACAAACAATAACTACACTAAACAGACCCAGGACACTCCTGTCCTTAGACCCTCCTTCTCGGTAAGGAAAAACTTCTAAAAAACCCCAGTTGTGTGAAAAAAGAAGAAACCTTATGGAGCCCAACTGAAGGAGAGATCCTCTCCCAGGACGGACAGGCAATGTGTCTAGGACTGTTAGTTCATTAGCTCATCTATAGGATCATAGATCAACGTTTGAGAGTAAACGTTTATGATTTTTGGCTAAAACGATTAACGATTATCGATACAAAGGTGTTGAATCGTATCAAATCATATTGTTCCAAATTAGGCAATATCGTTCTTGAATCGTATCGAAACACTTCTAATCAATACGTATCATATCATTGCAAAAACGTATCATTACACCCCTATTGACCAATAAAACATTATTTGACCAAGACCAAGACATTGACTGATCGACTCAGCATGATGTTCTGTCTGTAAGTAATTTGTATATATATGTATTTTGTATGTTATGGTGCCTGTCTCTGGACAACGGATGAAATTTAGCTATTGTGCTAAATACGGGATGTTTAAGATAAATGTGCACTGTCCTAATTCAAATAAAAATCAAATTTAAAACATTTTATTCATTTTTATATTCCAGTAGACCTGGGTACCACTTCTTAAATTTAAACCTGTCTTTCGATACTGATGCCTGAGTGATACTTTTCTGATACCTATGGTGAGCTAATTCGTCTTCTACAATCATAAAACACAATAATATAAATAGTACAAAAATATACATGGGGTCGTTATCCTGTGACAGAGGCAGCTAAGTTAGCAATTAGTTCCTATTTCACTGAGTTTCTTCAAATAACGACCCTAATCTTTCTTTGGCAGTGAGGGAATAGAACCGTCAGCTTAACAGGCCATTTTTCTTGTGCTTCTGGGAGCCAGTGTTTAGTTTTTTAACTCTCGAATAACCCTGACAAAATATTTGACATTAAGTGATTTTGATTGGTGTAAGATTTTTCTTATAGACAGCATGGAAGTGGCTTGGAAATATTTTTATGATGCTTTTACTGAAATTGTGAACAAACATGCACCCTATCGCAAATTCAGGGTCAAAGGTCGTTCAAACCCATGGTTTTCTAGAGAGCTCTCAGGGTTGTTAAAAGAAAGAGATGTTGCCTGGGCTAAAGCTAGGAAATCAAAGTCTAAGGTCGATTGGATGAATTTTAGATGTCTCAGAAATCTCTGTACCTCTCTTATTAAAAAGGCAAAATCTGACTTCTATCTGTCTAAAACAACCAATAATCTTAATGACCCAAAGAAATTCTGGAAAGAAATAAAACTATCTTACGGTGACATACAAACAAATGATCTTCCTTCTTGCATTGTCTCAAACTCTCTTACCATCACTGATAAATCGGAAATTCTAAATTGTTTTAACGAACATTTTGTTTTATCAGGTTGCTTATTTGAGTCACAAAACCCAAACTCAAATACCCAAACTGAAAATTGTGGACACTCACTGGCATCAAAAAGAACTGCTCTACCGGTTTCATTTGTCTTCAGGCCTGTGACCAATGGACAGGTCCATAGAGCTCTGAAACAGTTAGATACTGTCAAATCTGCAGGTCCAGATAAGCTAGATCCTTACTTTCTTAAATTATCAGTGGATTTTATCTCAGAGCCCTTGACATACCTTTTTAATCTCAGTTTGTCATCTAATGTAATTCCTTCCGTGTGGAAAACTGCACAGGTTCTTCCTCTGTTGAAGGGGGGAGATTCCTCTGTTCTGAACAATTACAGGCCAATCTCAAGACTGTGTCCATCCATCCATCTTCTTCCACTTTATCCGGGGCCGGGTCGCGGAGGCAGCAGTCTAAGCAGGGACACCCAGACATCCCTCTCCCCGGACACTTCCTCCAGCTCCTCAGGAGGAACCCCAAGGCGTTCCCAGGTCAGCCGAGAGACATAGTCCCTCCAGCGTGTCCTAGGTCTTCCCCGGGGCCTCCTCCCGGTGGGACATGCCCGGAACACCTCCCCAGGGAGGCGACCAGGAGGCATCCGGAACAGATGCCCGAGCCACCTCAGCTGGCTCCTCTCGATGTGGAGGAGCAGCGGCTCTACTCCGAGCTCCTCCCGGGTAACCGAGCTCCTCACCCTATCTCTAAGGGAGCGCCCAGCCACCCTGCGGAGGAAACTTATTTTGGTCGCTTGTATCCGGGATCTTGTCCTTTCGGTCATGACCCAAAGCTCATGACCATAGGTGAGAGTAGGAACGTAGATCGATGGTAAATCGAGAGCTTCGCCTTTCGACTCAGCTCCTTCTTTACCACAACAGACCGATACAACGACCGCATTACTGCAGACGCCGCACCGATCCGTCTGTCGATCTCACGCTCCATCCTTCCCTTACTCGTGAACAAGACCCCGAGATACTTGAACTCCTCCACTTGAGGCAGGAACTCTCCTCCAACCTGGAGAGGGCAAGCCACCCTTTTCCGGTCGAGAACCATGGCCTCGGACTCGGAGGTGCTGATTCTCATCCCAGCCGCTTCTCACTCGGCTGCAAACTGTCCCAGTGCACACTGAAGGTCCTGGTTTGATGAAGCCAACAGAACAACATCATCCGCAAAGAGCAGAGATGAAATCCTGTGGTCCCCAAACCTGACACCCTCCGGCCCCTGGCTGAACCTCGGATTCAGGAGGAACAATGTGTTATGTCTCGTGTCTCTGTCTAGTTTTCTGTATTTGTTTCCCTTGTCTTATTTTGTATTCCCTGTCTGTTTCCTGGTTTTCCCGGTGTTCTTCCTGCCTCTTGTGTTTCCCGCGTGTTTGATTACCTGCCTCGCCCTGATGTTTTTCACCTGTGTCTCATTTCCTCGTGTATTTATGTCCTGTGTCCTCCCCAGGTTTTTGTTGGTTCATTTGGTATGTTTAGTTTTGTCTGGTTGTGGTTTTCGTCCTTTGTCTTCCCTGTGAGTATATTAAAGCCTGTTTTGTCTGCATTTTTGGGTCCATCCCTTCTGTGCTCCGCTCCAGCCGTAATACAATGCGGTTTTCGTCCTGGCCGTGGAACAGTGGACCAGCTCTACACCCTCTATCGGGTGCTCGAGGGTTCATGGGAGTTCGCCCATCCAGTCCACATGTGCTTTGTGGACCTGGAGAAGGCGTTCGACCGTGTCCCTCGTAGCGTCCTTTGGGGGGTGCTCTGGGAGTATGGGGTCCGAGGCCCTTTGTTAAGGGCTGTCCGGTCCCTGTATGACCGGAGCAGGAGTTTGGTTCGCATTGCCGGTTGTAAGTCGGACCTGTTTCCGGTGCATGTTGGACTCCGGCAGGGCTGCCCTTTGTCAAAACTGTGTATTCTTGCAAAAGTCCTTGAAAAACTAGTGACTGAACAGCTTAAGTCTTTTCTTGATGCTCAGGGTATTTTATCTAGTAGTCAGTCTGGTTTTCGAAAAGGACATAGTACAATAACTGCTGATGTGAAGGTTGTTAACGACATTATCGAGGCTATGGATTGTAAAAAATACTGCACTGCACTTTTTATTGATTTGTCAAAGGCATTTGATACTGTCGATCATCTCACTTTGCTTAAGAGACTCTGTGACATTGGTCTTTCTGGCGATGCTGTTGGCTGGTTCTCAGACTATTTGTCAGGGAGAACCCAATGTGTACACTTTGCTGGATTGTCCTCTTTTTCTCTTCCTGTTCCTAAAGGAGTTCCCCAGGGATCTGTTCTAGGGCCACTGCTGTTTTCTGTCTACATAAACGATCTCTGTTGTGATGTCTCAAATGCCTGTTTTCACTTTTATGCAGACGACACAGTCATCTATTGCTCTTCCACTGTGATTGAACATGCTTTTGATATTTTACAGTCTGCTTTTGATGTCGTGCAGTCAAATCTGTTTCAACTTAAATTAGTTTTAAATGCAGACAAAACTAAAGTTATGGTTTTCTCAAATGGTAAACAGTTGCCTTCAAATCTTCCTCAGATTAAAACTGCCAAAGGATCAGTAATCCAAATAGTCTCAATGTACAGGTACTTAGGCATAGTCATTGATCAAAACTTGTCTTTTAAACCACATATTGAGGGCCTTGTTCGGAAACTGAAGCTTAAGTTGGGTTTCTTTTTCAGGAACAAATCGAGCTTTTCTCTTTTAGTAAGTAAATGCCTTATTTCTGTAACTTTTTTACCCATGTTGGATTATGGTGATCTGCTTTTTATGAATGCACCTACACAGCACCTCAAGAAGTTGGACAGTGTGTACCACAGTGCTTTGCGTTTTATTACAGGCTGTGGAAATCGTCTCCATCATTGTACGCTGTATGCTGTTGCCGAGTACCCTCTGTATGTCCGCAGACTTTCTCACTGGTTGATTTTTGTTTATAAATGTATCATTGGGCTGCTTCCATCTTACCTTTGTACATATATGGTTAGAAACCAACAGCAATATGGTTTACGCTCTCAAAAGTTCTTACAGATGGTAGTTCCGAGGGTCAGGACAGAGCTGGGAAAGACAGCATTCAAACATGCTGCCCCTTCTTCATGGAATGAGTTACAAAAGGAACTAAACTTGACAGACTTTATTACTTTGGGAGAATTCAAATCCACTATAAAGGAGCGTGAAACAAATTCTATTGGTAAATGTAACTGTTTTAAGAATCGCACTAATTGTTGTGGTATTTTTGTACTAATCTTTTATTGTAGATTTCTATATTGTGTAATTCATGTTTGTGGATGACTGTTGTTTTGTATTGTATTGTTGTAATTATGTCGTTGCTGCCCTCTTGGCCAGGTCACTCTTGAAAAAGAGGTTTTTAATCTCAATGAGTTTTTACCTGGTTAAATAAAGGAATAATAAAATAATAAGTGAATAGAGATGTTTATTTACCCAAAGGGGGCAGGGACTTGGCGCAATGGTATGGTTGCTCTCATTTGTAGGAACTATTAAGGAACTGCTGAGCCTTCCTCTGACTAAAGCCCTCCACAGACACTACTGCCACTTGATCGTCTCCTTTTAGTCTCACATTAATAAAATAGGGAGGATTTGACTTCAGACATGAGAGGAGACTCTCTAAGTGTTTGTATCAAATGGTGATGACTGGACAGAGCATAAAATAACTAACTAGCATGGCTGTTAGCAACATAATGCTAACAGATAGACAAAACGAGCTGACTCACCGCTGAAATGATTAGAACAAGTCCAGCGACAGTTGATGGGCTTTAGAAACATGCAGGAGCACTTCCTCGTTTCACGTGTCTACGTAGAGCCATGAGACCGAGCGTTTTCAGCTCAGGAGAAGGACAGCACCTCAGCATACAGGATTACTCAAACAGAATACTACTGCAGGTCTGTTTTTGAGGAGGAGACCACATTAGAACAGAGTTAAAGAGAGGAACAGGACAGAGAGAGCAGAAGGGGACCTTTTAAACTACAAAACCACTTCCTGGTTTCCTGGTTTTCTCACCGTGATGACCAAGCTGGAGACGGTTTCTAAGGAGACAGAGAAGTGGATGAAACTGGAGGCTGAAACAGAGGGAAGTGATGCCCTGAGTGGTGTCTGTCAGGCTAACAGAAAGTGCTTATCCCAGCAACTATGGGTCTAAAGCCCAGTTCACACTGAATTTGTGCGTGTCCCGTACGACTCCCTCAAGAAATAGACGCAATGCAAGTCAATGCGTGAGTTCACACAGGCTGCGTTGCAGTACGTCTCCATGTCCGGTGCTCCATCAGAAATACGGATCAAGTCTATTTTTGCTGGATGCCAGATCTATCAGGTATAAAGTTGAACCAAGCAGATCAAGCCAGACAGGAAGTCAGGCCTGGGTCCAGTGAAGAGGAGCCGGTAAATTTCAAAATAAAAACACTTCGCTCACATCGCTGTAAACATTAGGTCTTAACTGAGGACATGGGGTCACAGACGACATCGGACAGCATTAAATGTGAGTAAAATTAAAGTATTTATATATGTAGCGTCCTTACCCAGGGTTGAAGTATATATTTCTGTGACTTTTGAGCTTCAACCGTGGTTAAATCGCCAAATACTTTCTAAATGAACAAGAGATCGTGGTCAGAGGTAAACGTGGCTTTTTACCATACTTTTTACATGCAGTTCTCTGTATACATGGTTATTATCGCGTGAACTCATAACTTCCAGCATAAACTCGCTCTTCTCACGTGAACTCATGGTCTCCCAGCTGGCTCTGGTCGGAAATGTGCAGCACACGCAATGCACTCGGTGTGAATTGGGGTCCGTCAGAAAACCGCACCAGAGACATACTGCACACACAACGCATTCAGTGTGAATCTGGCTTAAGACAGGTTAGGCACAGGGCCAACTGTGCCAACTCTCTGCTACTGTATTTTTCCTACTATAACTACTACTACTCCTACTACTACTCCTACTACTACTACTACTTCTTCTTCTAAACCAGGTCTAAACCAGGACTGAGGCAGAGGCGGACTGTGAGTAGTAGAAGTGGCAGAAGTACTGAGAGAGCTGTGGAAGTCCAGACTCTGTAATGAGGTCCTTAGTGATGGTAACTTATTCCATTCTGCAGTAACTGTCAGCACACTCACAGTTCGGCGGAGGAGACAGGAGCAAGGACTTTGTGGTGTGTATGACTGGTAATGGGGCCAGTGGTGAAAAACAGCTTCTCACAGTTCACAAAGTGCAACTGTAAGTGTGAGTTCCACAGAAGAAACCAGGACTAAACCAGGACTAAACTGGAGGTCAACTGATGTGGGTTTTTCTTTGGCCAATGCAGATTTTTAAAATTCAGAGCAGTCAATGGCTGATTTTTTTTTTTTTTTTTTAATACCAATATGTAGGGCAGATTTTCTTAATTTTATAAAATAAGTTAATATAATATAGCCATTTGCTTGAGTAATGCTTAACACAAACAGATGTTAGAATGAGACAGAGAGAAATGTTAAAGATGAATCATGGAGCTTGGGGGAGAGTTTGTTCTATGAGGTTCCGTTCCAGAGAAATTAGCAAAATCTTTTTATTGCCGTTTTGAGCTTTTCAGGCTGAGATAAAATGATTTTGGATGTTTCCTAAGAACTGCAGAGTAAGAGCCCAGACTGAGACAAGCTGGGGTCCTTCAGTCACATGGAAACCGGACGCAAAACTGACCAAGAACTGGCACAAAAGTGCCCCCAAAAATGTCTGTGCTTGTCACTGAACTAAATCCTGAGTTATTGTTCTAAGCAGTGGTCTAGGCCCTCCCTGCTCTGGTTTGTAGTCCTGGTCTCTCTGTTGGTCTCTGTTTATTTCTCGCCTCGTTTCCTCTGTCAGATGTGTCCACTTGTCACGCTGAGCTGTGGACCAGGACCTGACAGCCTTTTATCCACTGATGAGCTGCTCCTGGTGCGCCTCCGGACTCAGGCAGGAGGAGACGTCTCTGTGTCTGAAATAATGGGCTACTGTCCTCTCTCAAGCGGAACAGCCACGGTCCAGTCTTTAGATCTCTTTGTAAGATCTCAGAGTCAGAATCTAAAGGGTTTTCTTGGTTTTTAAAGTGTCTATATTCAGCTTGTATTCATAGTTTTAACCCAGGCTTGGAACAGCAGCGAGTTCTACAGCCTTTAAAAACATTATGTGACTATAAAAGAATGTTTTTAGTAAGTGCTCTAACAACATTATAACATGAGAGACAGAAAGAAGAACAACTGATTTCTAAACCCTTGTACAGTTGTTACATAATTGTTTTGGAGTACTGCAAAGAATATGCTGGATGTTTTCTTCATACTGTGCGGCTATTAATTATTAATTTATTACTCTACATTTTATTTATTTTGTATCATGCTTTGGCAATAGTTTATTTTTGTGTCAAACAGGGCACTCATGAAAACTCTCGCACTGAGATTTCCCTGTATAAATAAAGTTTAATAATAATTTAGGTTCAGCTTTAACTTAGAGCAAAAAAGTTATTGTCAACTTAGAACTGGGGTAAGAAAAAAATAATTACAAAAATATAAATAACTGGAACTGGAACTCTGTAAACAAAGAAAATACATCCATCCATTCATCCAACCAGCTTCTTCCGCTTTATCCGGGGCCGGGTCGTGGGAGCAGCAGTGTCAAGCAGGGACACCCAGACATCCCTCTCCCCAGACACTTCCTCCAGCTCACCTGGTGGAACCCCAAGGCATTCCCAGGACAGCTGAGAGTCATAGTCCTCCAGGGTGTCTATAGTCCCTCCACTGGATTATTGCACATTAGCGTCACAGATGTGGAAACATAATGAAGTAGTTGTAGGAACAGTTTCTCAGGGAGACGTCCAGGGGCCTCTGAAACTGATACCTGAGCCTCTAAATGTGGAGCAGCAGTGGTTCTACTCCAAGCTCCTCACCCTAAACATTTTTTTTTTCCATTATTGAACCTATTGTATTTTCTTTTTCTCGGAGTATAGCCGCTGCTCCTCCACATCAAGAAGAGCCAGATGAGGCTCGGGCATCTGTTCCGGATGCCTCCTGGTTGCCTTCCTGGGGAGGTGTTCCGGGTGTGTCCCACCGGGAGGAGGCCCCAGGGAAGACCTAGGACACGCTGGAGGAGGTGTCTAAGGAGGGGAAAATTGTCTCTGCTTAAGGCCAGGACACCGGGACGATTATTGGCCGTTGGACGCGGTTGGTGACGTGAGTCTTTTTGGCGAGTTCGGCACCATCAGACGTAGTGGGACCTAAGTTATGGAACATGTGGACTCAGCGTCAGGCGTTGAGCTCCATGAGCTCTGATTAACTCTGTGTCCACTTCACAATTTGTCAAACAGCTCGAGTTTAACAACAAAATATGAGGAACTTTCTCTTCTACAACTACTTCATTACTGTTTCCACATCTGTGACGCTAATGTGCAATAATCCAGTCCCTTTTATTCATTACTTTAACAATGTCTTTAATGTAGCGTCTATGATTATTATTCACTGATAAATACTTGAGTTAAACACAAGAGTGTTGTGGAGTTTTGTTCTGTAACCGTGGAGTTTAGTGACTAGCACCGCCTGCTGTTGTCTGGTGTCTGTAGCTACTTTTAGTGGCGACAGGGGAGACGTGAGGAGACACAACCTCTGCTGACGCTGGTCAGGCGTTGGGTCGGTGTGTCCCAGGCTTTAGATTGCTGCCTCTGCGACCCAGCCCTGGGATAAGTGGGGATGGAAAAATAAAATTGCTTCTTCGATTCTGGAGACAGGAGAGAAAGCAGCTGGACAGGGTTGTAAAAACAGTCAAATTAAAACCACTGGCGCCCCTCTCCTCTCTCTCTAGCGGAGCTGTACAACCAACGCTGCCTCTGTGGAGCTACTACAATTATTCCAGACTTTTCTCACCCCTCCCACCACATATTCCCCATCATGCCCTCAGGACGGAAGGTATCGGAGCATCGGCTGGAGGACCTGGTGAGTAGACTGTGCCCCCTTCCTGCACACTCACACACAAGCCTCTGTGGCTGAAGAAAAGCATTGTTTAAAGCTTTCCCCACAACATAGCAACAGCCAAGCCGGTGAAAACTTAACACGCTTTTTCATCACCAATAACATCATAACAGGCCATGGCAGTTCAGAGACACCTTTGAATAGGCCATCAGTTCATTTCCACGTTTATTTTTTACCCGCTGTTAAATCAATTTGCATTGGTTAATAAGAAGCAGAGGCTGATGGCTGTCTACACAACATGTCAACTTTTAATGAGAAAAGTTTATTCTGAAAGTGAAATAAAAAGCTGGAAAGGTCACTAATATTTCAAGGTGAGCCTGGAGTCCAAAGAAAATCAGGTAATGGAACTTTCTTTGCTGATTTAGCCAAACTCTGACTCGTTCCAGCCTCACTTCCCGCCTCTTTTCCTTACCCCTCATGCACCAGGACGTCCCTCAACTAAATTAAAACTTCATATTTCATCTGCTCATCGTTTCTCTTTGAACTCATCCTCCACCTCAGTCACAGCCCCGGGTCAGGTCCCATCAGTGAACCACACACTGGAGAAAATCTGTGTCGGAGTGAACCAAAAGAGGAGCAGAGAGGAGAGGGGTTCATTAAAATTCAACAGCTTAAAATCTCCAGCGACGACTGAAGTGTTAGGAGGAGAAATCCCTTAAAACCCACTTATATAGAGAAGGGGGAGTCTGGGGACGCTGTGATAAACGCTACGTCAGCAGAAAAAAAGACTTAAATCTGAGAGAACACGAGCAGAGAGGGCAAACCAGTTCACTGAGAGCAGTAACAGAGGAGAAAATCCAGCGACATGACTTATTCACTGGGTTTTTTAGTCTTTTTAGTGTCTATATATCTCTGTATAGACCAATCAACAACAAGCCCTCTACAGCCAGACTGCTTTCATTCATTTATCCAAAAAATGGCGTACAGCTCTGTTTCCACTGAACCCTCACTGACATTTTTACTTTGGGAGAAAAATGCAGTGCCCCCTGGTGTCTCTGGACCAAAAAAGACACTTGCAAGTCTGAAGGTCACCAACCCGATTTCAGGGAAGTCTCAGGCCTTGCAAGAAAGCGGCACATCGTAGTTAACCAAACAACAACCTAGAGATGGCTTTATTTCTCTACTTTCCCTGTGGCAGAGTGGCCAAATGGGAAGTTCAGGCAAGTTCTGTGCTAAACTTGTTCTCTGCATTTACCTAGGGCTGGGTACCGTTCACATTTTATGGATACCAGTTCTTAAACGATACCTGGTTTTCGATCAAACTCCACACATAAAGGCCCCACAAGTTCTAACAAACCCAGGACCATCTTGTTGTGAGGCAACAGTGCTAAACACTTTGCCCTGGTGCCTTTTACCTCCTGTGTGGAGTTTGCACTTGTGTCTGGGTTGGTTTATCAGCTCCTCCAGCTTTACGTCCTCCTAACCCGGATCCTGGCTCAGACCTGGTCTTAGCTCCTGACAGGTTTAACCCCAGAGACACTGAAGGACGGGTCAAATGCAGACGACTAATTTCCCCTCATCCTTCCTCCTTGTCTCACAGCAATCTACTGTCTCCATATCTCCATATCCTCATCTCGTTGTCGTTTCCAGGGTTTCCTCGGAGGCGGTTGTCATGGTAACGGCCGGTACTTTGACAGCGGTGATTATTTTCCCTCGGCCTCTCGCTCCTGCTGCTGCTGGAGCTGGAGGTGTGTGTGTTTTAGTATGGAGGAGAGAGGAGCGAGGAGACTAAAAACAGCTACAGTGTGGTGTGAGGATAACGAGTCTGTTAGAGGTCAGTGTTAGCTCAGTGTTAGCTCAGTGTTGGCAGCGTTAGTGAGCGTCGGGGGGATTAAAGACGGCGCTAATGGGCCGTTCACACACATACACAGGCTATCACAGCTAAAGGGCGGATTACAAGGACGCAGGAGCAGAGGGGACGTCCAGGATAAAGCTCTTCTGTTGGAGAATGAAAAGGATATTTCAGCCCATTACAGTGCTTTTCTAGACAGGAAAAGTCTTTTACAATGGCAGGATGCAAGGCTGGTCACAGGGATTGATCTGCCAACCTTAGTGGACGAACGGCTCTACCTACTGAACTACTGCCGCCCTTGGTACTGTCTCCTTATGTATCCTAGTGTCCAGGCAGTGTCTCATGCTGTGTTCATGTGCTCCTCTGGTGCTCATCTTTCTGAGATAAGAAATTGTTTTCCCAATGTTTAACTGCTACTCGCAAATACAAAAGTATCTCACTGATTTTAGTTTCTCTCCACTGGTTACCAGTGTCTTTTAGGATTGGTTTTAAGATCCTTTTATTTACATTTAAATGTTTGAATGGTCTCGCTCCATCTGTCTGAACTGATCCAGCCTTATGTCCCATGGCACTCTCAGGTCGGCAGATCAGCTGCAGTTTGCCGTCCCCAAGTCAAAACCTTAACTTTGTGGTGAACGTGCCTTCTCTGTGGCTGCACCAAAACTCTGGACTGAGCTGCCATTAGAACTCATACAGGCCCAGTCTCTACCTGTTTTTAAATCTCTTCTACAAACACATGTTTTCTCTCTGGCTTTCAACACAGTGTGACAGTTGTTACTCTACTGCTTTTACTCATGCTTTAAATTAGTATTTTATTATAATATGTGTTTTATTGTCTGTAATGTGTGTATTTGGTCTTATTTGTTTTATCGCCTGTGTACAGCCGACAGTAATAGTTTTTAACGTCACCGCATGTGGACCGACAAAGTTATTGGTCAGTGATGTTGGTACGCAGCATTTAACACAGCTAACAGACAAGCTTAACATTAGCCTTCTCACTGCTGAAGAGATGAATGTGAATACAAATACAGTATAACTTTAGCCTAAGAGCTTGGAAGTAAGGGGTAAAATTAGTAAACAGCATTTCTAACACTATTCAGTTACTTTAAAGTAGAGGTGGGAAAAATAATTTTTCCGATGCATCAATCGTTTCTTTAAAAAGATTCTGAATCGATTCAGAAAAGCTAATAATCTGAATTTTGTAAAGACTACAAATTATTGAAGTCGGCTGTGTCCAATACAAATCTTATGCTGCTGGGTTGAGTCAGCACTGGCGAATTTTCTACTGCGACATCTCAATTATTAGTTCTCTAGTTTTCGTTTTTGGAATAGAAAGTGTTTACAGTTATGTTTCAGATATGAAATCTACAGTTACACTAAATTATTATTAAAGAATTAATGCTGACATGAACCAGAATCATAGGCCCCTGAATCTAAATCAATCGATCAAGAGATGCCCTAAGATTTTCACCGTACTTCTGTGAGAGTGACAGCTGATAGTAAACTGATATTATTAGCAGTGTTTAGTCAAAGAGCTCAGGGATAAAACACAAATAAATAAATCAGCTGCTTCACTGCGGTCCATGAAGCAGATGACGTCAGGAGAAGAAGTCAGGAGCAGATTTTGACCCTGAGTTCTTTTTCCGACTTGTGCAGCAGTTCATGTGCCATGTTGTCTTTTAATTCAGAAAAACTTTTTCCAGGGACCACATGAATGCAACACCATTAGGGATTGAACCCAGGACCTTCATACTGCAAAGACTGCTAACCACTCTGCCACTGTGTGCACCTTATGAACAGTTTTCCTCAAAAACATAACTTAAAATGTCTCGTCTACATGAGAAATTTGAACGATGTCCTTAGTTAAAACCAGACCAGACCCAAACTAAACTCAAACCACATACTGCCTCCTGATTGGCTGTAGCCTGATCACATGATTTTGGCTGAAGCCTGATCACACGACTCTGCCCTCCCACGTGGATCAGTGAGGTGTTAAACCTCGTGTGTGCATTTTAATGTGGCTCCATGTGTCTTTGATCGTCTCTGGTTTTCCACAGCGGGGCCGTCCTGTCCTCCCACACAGTGCAGAGATGAGCCTCAGCCTCCGAGCTCTGAGCACCATAAACACACTTATTTTCAGGCACATACTGTTTATTTAACCATTATTTACATTTTACAGCAGAAATAGAGAAAAGAAAGTAAAAGATAAAGTAAAGATAAATCCAGGCTCACATGGGTCTAACGCTGAGCTCAGAGCCACAGGTTTACTGTAAATCTGAGGTAAGCAAGCAAACAATGTCTAAACTCTTTATAAATAAAAGCTTTTTAGTTTCACATTTTAAGATTTTATATAAGATTTTTAATTTTCAGTTTGCCACAAAATACATCCTGGACTTACGTATAAGATTCAAATTCAAAGAGTTTCTTTTCATGTGCACAGAAGGAAATATGTTTCTCCGTACAATCAAACTCTTCCTTTGCTGTCCACACTGAATGCAAAATAATATCTAAAGTAGCAATACAAACTTTACAGTGGGCAAAATAAAAAAAACATTTAACCTTCATCCTCCTAATGTGTTTTACATACAAACGGGGCTTGATGCAAAAAAAATTTCCCACTAGCCACTGTGACCAACCTTTTTCAGAAGTTACTAGCCAGTCAGTTATCTTTGCTATGTTAAAATGTTGATGTGTTTATTGTATTGTCTATAAGCTAAAAGAAACGTGAAGTTTAGTTTTCTTCTTTTTTTTTTTACAATCAAGTACAAGTTAACTTAAATATATAGAATAAATTGTATATTTTTTTGATGTAGTGAAACATCTTTACATATTTATTTTTTATGTTTTTTTATATGTCACTTAAAGCCATTGTAGGTAGTGAGCGGAAAACTGACTAGAGGGCGCTCTTTTTCGAGTGTATCAGGCAGCATTATATCCCGCCCCTGGCAGACCCAGCACGGCTCGGCAGTGCACTGAAAGCACAGTCACGGTTTTTAGAACGGCCAGTCAGTGAGAAGGTGATGTCACAACCTTCTCATATTTCTCATAACTAGAACATAAAAGAAATGTACTGAAATATATCTGATCGACGCTCACAGTAGTCCGACACAAGTATTGTAAGCCGCTAAGCTAGCGCTAGCCACTTAGCTAGCGTCACTGAGTGTTGCTTACACAAATGCAATAGACAACTGCAGGACTCATTCTAGCCAAAATTTTGAGGTACTACACATATGCACATGTTACCATTAGGTGGCACTGTTTTACAAATATAAAGAAAAGAATCTCACCGGTTTAAAAGAAACGTAGCGACCATAGCATCTGTTTTGAGCCCTTTTCGTTCCCGGAGCTCTCTCCACCGATCAAATGCCACTCCAATATTCACTCTTTCTCTTTTTTTTTTTTTTTCTAACGAAGGAAACAGTGGGTGCAGGAGGGATCGGCTGCAAGGTCTCTGCCATGATTGCGACTGCTTTCCCAGGGAGACGACTCCTGCTGCTGTTGTGCACGCAACAACAGACGTTGAGTGGCAGCCACTCCCACCAATAATCATACAGAGTAAATCCTATAAAAATGTAATTATTTTTTAAATAAAAAATACAGATAGTAGTTTAATTTGTTTTTATCTGAACCCACTCACTGTTTTGAGGGCTATTTATTGGTAAAAAAAAAAAAAAAAAAGTTTTTAATTTCATGACAAAATATGTTTAAAAACCCTATTACCTACAATGGCTTTAAGCCTGCTTTTTCCTTAATCATGATGAATAGACTACATGAAATTATGAGAAATCTTAAGCATAACCACTGAAATTCAGAGATAGATTTGTTGTGAAAAACTATGGATAAAATCCAACTGGCCAAAGTGGAAGTCAATGTGTTACCAGCCAAAATCAAAATCTACCAACCTTTGTTGGCGAGTGTTAATGTCAAGCCCTGCATTCATAGATTACTGAGTGGCGTCACAGTGTACCCCAGAGAGATAAATCTCCAAAATAAAAATAATTTAAAAAAAACAGCAAAATACTTGGATTTTTTGTCTTTGATGATCATTAGTAATGTGTTAACTGTCATTTCAAGTAAAAAGACTCTGTTTGTAAATTATTGTTTTGACACACTGCCTGGCCAAACAAAACATTGCCACCTGGATGTAACTAAGTAAATAGGTAAGAGCCTCCCTGCAGTTGGTCAGGTCTGGGTTCAGTAGTGATATGTGTCCAAAGAATGAGGTCAGCTGACTGGCTACATATACTGACTGACCAGGTTACTCCATCAATGGATTTCTTCTTCCCTAATGGCACGGCTTTATTCCAAGAGGACAATGCCAGTATTCATTGAGCTCAAAATGTGAAAGAGTGGTTCAGGAGCATGAGACATCATTTTCAGACATGGACTGGCCACCACAGAGTCCAGACCTTAACCCCACTGAGAATCTTTGGGATGTGCTGGAGAAGACTTTGCACAGGGGTTCAACTCTCTCATCATCAGTACAAGATCTTGGCAAAAATGTATGCAACACTGGATGGAAATACATTTTTTGGCATTGCAGAAGCTTACTGAAACAATGCCACAGCGAGTGCATGCTGCAATCAAAGCTAAAGGTCCAACAAAATGAGCGTGTGACCTTTTTTCTTTTTCTTTTTGTGGCCACTTTGTTTTTGTTCAGGCTGTGTAAATTTGCATATACTTTGCATATTTAGACGCTCGAAATGATAGACTTCCTTTAATAAAAAGTGCATGCTTTATGTCAGACACAGACACAGCTCCTTCACCGCTCTTCATTCTGATGTGACCAGAATTCTCATTTGGGCCGTTACGTTAGCGCATTCACACCTCCATAAACAAACCAGACTTTCCCAAGAAGCAGACACGGGGAGGACATGTACATTCCCTCCGCTTAGAGAGAGAGAGATCAGGAGAGAGCTAACCACTCTGCCACAGGAGCAATCACTTCAGGCCTGTCAGCTCAGTGGTTTAATAAAGAGAAGCAGGCGTCTGGGGCCAGCTCCAGCGTGAACAGAGGACAGACGCTGGGTTCAATTTCCTGCTCATGACACAGCAGGGACACACTTCTGAGAGGAGAGAGCTCAGGATGTTTACTAGACTTTAGTAGCAGTCATAGTAGCAGCAGGACGCCCTTCGTTTCTCTGGTTACTCTACCTGTGATTGTTCCGCCATAGAAATAAAACTTGCGCGAAGGAACCAGACTAACTTCTGTGTTTAGAATAGGAAGAGTTTTTCTGGCGGGTCAGGTTGATACAGAGGAGGAAACAGGGAATTTATGATAGAAGGATGAGGCAGAGGTTAGAGCTGGAGGCCTAGAGGAAGACCAGAGAGGTTTATGGATGTAGTGAAAGAGGAGATGAGGTTAGTCGGTGTGAGAGAAGACAGAACAAAAGACTCACTTGAGTGTCAGATTTAATCAAATAAATAATATTTTTGCTAAATAAAGAAAACAAGTTTAAAGTACCAATTCTTAAACCTTTCACACCAAGCACCGCCTCAGATCTTTCACAAGAGTCCACAGTGAATCACTGTATCCTCAACCTACCTCACCCTATATATGTACTCTATGATCCTATAGATGAGCTAATGAACTAACTCCTAGACACATTGCCTGTCCGTCCTGGGAGAGGATCTCTCCTTCAGTTGGGCTCCATAAGGTTTCTTCTTTTTTCCCCGCAGCTGGGTTTTTTTTTAGGAGTTTTTCCTTACCGAGAAGGAGGGTCTAAGGACAGGAGTGTCCTGGGTCTGTTTAGTGTAGTTATTTTTTGTGTTGTCTGATTGTGTGTTTATGTTTGATCAACTGTTGTGAAGCCCTTTGAGGTGACTTTTGTTGTGATACTGGGCTATACAAATAAATCTGAATTGAATTGAATTGAATTGAATTGAATCCTCTGCCTCTGTCTGAGCCTCTCTTCTGCATCCTCTTCTCTCACACCAAATAACTTCATGTCTCTGTCCACAAACACACCTTCTTCCTCTCCTTCTTTGACCACCAGAAGCCCATTTATTTATCCAGGTCTTTAATGGACAAGAGTGAGCCTAAATCTGGCCTGAACCAAGCAACAACATACAGTGAAAGAAAAATGCATTACTAAAAATATGGACAAAGACCAGGCCTACATCTGGGCCTGAATCAGAACTAAACCAGGTCTCAAACAGGACTAAAACTGGGCCTAAACCAGAAAAAAAGCAGAACTAAATCCAGGGCTAAGCAATGTTTTGTTTTGTTGTTTTTTTTTACCAGAAATTTAACAAAATCAGGACTTGAACTGCAAAGACTCCAGAGTAGAAGAAGCCTGCATACCGTCAGTGTGACCTGTCTCACAGTTTGAGAACCACTTCTCTAAAGAAACCAGTTTATGTTCCGCTCACACCTCACACCTTTTGTTTTGGAGGTGTTTCCTTTTTGTTCACAAGCCCAAATGCACAGGAGTCGTTTTTGTCGTGTGTGAGCTCTGTTGTCATCAGAGTTTGGAGAGAGAGAGAGATCAACTGGATCCAGGAACGGTAATGCTGTAATATCTGTACATCTCTCTCTCTCTTGGCTTGTACCTCAGACTCAGATATGAACCTGACTCACTGGAGATGCAGGGTTTTATGAGACTCTTATATTATTCATGAAGAGTCAGGAAGCCATTCATTCACACATAACACTTCTGATCATATCACCATCCCCACACCGCCTTTGGGACGGCAGAAGTTGGTGGAGACAGTCAGACTTGGACCACAGTGTCTTTGGATCAGGACTAGGGATGGGAATTGATGAGATTTTATCGATGTCAATGCCATTGTCGATTCTACTTATCAATCAGATTCTTTCTCAATTCTCTTATTGATTCCTGATAAATCTGTGAATAAAAAATTGAATAGATTTGTGGCCATGCAGTTTATTATGAAGCAGAAATAGAATCTTATTTTTATTTTCATGTATGTGGGCCTGACAGAAGTCACATGTATTGAATGTAAAGCTGTTAAATTACTGGAAATGTATGCTTCTTAAATAAACAGGATTGTGGCTTTAATATTAATTTAGGGCCAGCAGAAGCAGCTTTGCACCTGTCTGTCTGAATAAACCACTCCTTAAACTTATTAAAGTAAACAGTATGTGTTACTGTGACAATGCAAAGTAGGGAGGGGCCACCACACCATCAGACAGGTGAGGACAGTATTCAGAGTTTGTTTTTTTCTCTCTCTTTCTATTGCTCACTCCGTTAAATGCCCCCACACACTGGATGCATAACTGCAGCATGGCGACAGCGTCAGGGAGCCATTTTCACTTTGGCGCCCAGCTCAGCAGATCAGAGCAGCCACACTGCCCGCGTGAGATGCAAGGCTCGACGGACGCATCAAACTGGGCTCTGACGCAGCTATCCTGGAAAATCAAACCCTCACCAAATTTTTACAGTCGCAGCGGCTGTCACATTTTTCACCCAAAATAAACATTTATTGTTATATTTTGGCAACTACCATGAGCATTACACATACCTAATGCATTTTTTTTTTTTTTAATGTTTGGGAGATTTCTGGCTCTGATGGATCGTGAACTAGGACTTTCACCTTTACTTGTAAAAAATTTCACGTTTGCAAAGACCAGCCTACAGAGACAGTAAATGTACGCCTATTCAGTCAACTATAGTCCCCATAGGTCTGTTATATGTGGCTGTACTCTCATATTGACTGTTGCATGGCTTTTCTGTAGAGAAGGAGATGCCAGGAGCGAGCTGCTCACGCAGCGAGTGTGAACAACCTTGCGTCTCAGCAGTGTGGGTCTGACGCCAGTAAACTCATAGTTTACCAGTGTGTAGGAGGCTGGGAATGAGCCCCTGCTGTCACTGTGCGTGGATATTTAGCTCCTACCTCCTCAGCACTGTGGCCTCTCCTGGGGCATCTCCACGCCTTGTGATGTGAGCGAGCCAGGCTCTGTCTCCACCTCCGTGTTGCTGTGTCCTGTGAGTGTGTGTGCATTAATTAGAGAGAGGAGAACGACAGGCACTGCACCATGAGCGGCGCGCTTTATAGGCTACTCATCGAAGACGACTTTTGGAGCACACTGCTCAAGGGTGGGGCGGGTCTCGGAGCAAACTGTTCACACAAACGTAACTGGCCAAAACAGGATCGGTAAGAAGAATTAACAGATTAGGCAGACAATTCCGATGGATTGTAAAAATTAGAACCGGTTCTCGGGTAGAACCGGGTTTCGATGCCCATCCCTAATCAGGACCTGGTTCAGACCTGAACTATGGCCTTTGTTAAGAGCGTGCTAGTGAACAGGGTTTTGGACCAAACAGTGAAAGTCTCTCTTCAGCTTTGACCGCTGTTTCAAAAGCAGATCAATGCAAATCCCTGAGAGTCGAGCTGTGTTGTTGTGCTGATTTCGGGCACAAACCTCTTTTTATTCGGGCTTGGGACAGGCACACACAACACTTCTGATACTATCACTGCCCTCCCAGGCCTGTTCAGAAGTAACCTGCAGAAGCCAGACTCTGTAAGTCTTAATGTTACATTGGTCTGAGAAGTCTCCAGTTGAAAATGTGATTGGATGAAGCTGGTGCCCTACTACCATGACTTTGTGCAGCGCTGTGTCAATAGCACTCCTGCCTCACGCAAAAGTACTTCCTGGTTTCACGTGTTCACGTAGAGCCATGAGACTGAGCGTTTTCAGCTCTGGAGAAGGAAACGAATCAGTGGGACCTGACAAGAGGGATTCTCATGAGTCTGTGAACTCACAAATCTGTACAATAGGTCTCCAAATGGGGCCAGGACTTCTCTGCAAATACATTTTAGCCAATCACAGCAATGACTCATATGTCAGAACCCAACAACTATGATAGAAAAATGCTACTACTACTATTACCACTGGCTCAGAAAATATGAAAATTAAAACATTAAAAGACAGATTAGTCTCTTGTTCTGTTCTTCCCTCTGTGTAACAGCTGCAGCTCCGGTAAGCCTCCTCCTCCTCTTATTCCTCCTCTGTCTCCTCTGTCTCCCATCTCTGGTGTCTTCTCTGTCTCTCCTCAGTCTCCTGTGTCTCTCCTGTCTCTGTTGTCTCCTCTGTCTGTCCTCAGTCTCCTGTGTCTCTCCTCTGTCTCTGTTGTCTCCTCTGTCTCTCCTCTGTCTCCTGTGTCTCTCCTCTGTCTCTGTTGTCTCCTCTGTCTGTCCTCTGTCTCCTGTGTCTCTCCTCTGTCTCTGTTGTCTCCTCTGTCTCTCCTCTGTCTCCTGTGTCTCTCCTCTGTCTCTGTTGTCTCCTCTGTCTGTCCTCTGTCTCCTGTGTCTCTCCTCTGTCTCTGTTGTCTCCTCTGTCTCTCCTCTGTCTCCTGTGTCTCTCCTCTGTCTCTGTTGTCTCCTCTGTCTCTCCTCTGTCTCCTGTGTCTCTCCTCTGTCTCTGTTGTCTCCTCTGTCTCCTCTGTCTTCTCTCTCTCTCTCCTCTGCCTCTGTTTCTCCTCTGTCTCTCTTCTGTCTCCTCTGTCTGTCCTCTGTCTCCTGTGTCTCTCCTCTTTCTCTGTCTCTCCTCTGTCTCCTGTGTCTCTCCTCTGTCTCTGTTGTCTCCTCTGTCTCTCCTCTGTCTTGTGTGTCTCTCCTCTGTCTCTGTTGTCTCCTCTGTCTCTCCTCTGTCTCCTGTGTCTCTCCTCTTTCTCTGTTGTCTCCTCTGTCTCTCCTCTGTCTCCTGTGTCTCTCCTCTGTCTCTGTTGTCTCCTCTGTCTCTCCTCTGTCTCCTCTGTCTCTGTTGTCTCCTCTGTCTCTCCTCTGTCTCTTGTGTCTCTCCTCTGTCTCTGTTGTCTCCTCTGTCTCTCCTCTGTCTCCTGTGTCTCTCCTCTGTCTCTGTTGTCTCCTCTGTCTCCTCTGTCTTCTCTCTCTCTCTCCTCTGCCTCTGTTTCTCCTCTGTCTCTCTTCTGTCTCCTCTGTCTCTCCTCTGTCTCCTGTGTCTCTCCTCTGTCTCTGTTGTCTCCTCTGTCTTCTCTGTCTGTCCTCTGTCTCCTGTGTCTCTCCTCTTTCTCTGTTGTCTCCTCTGTCTCTCCTCTGTCTCCTGTGTCTCTCCTCTGTCTCTGTTGTCTCCTCTGTCTCTCCTCTGTCTCCTGTGTCTCTCCTCTGTCTCTGTTGTCTCCTCTGTCTCTCCTCTGTCTCCTGTGTCTCTCCTCTGTCTCTGTTGTCTCCTCTGTCTCTCCTCTGTCTCCTGTGTCTCTCCTCTGTCTCTGTTGTCTCCTCTGTCTGTCCTCTGTCTCCTATGTCTCTCCTCTGTCTCTGTTGTCTCCTCTGTCTCTCCTCTGTCTCCTGTGTCTCTCCTCTGTCTCTGTTGTCTCCTCTGTCTGTCCTCTGTCTTGTGTGTCTCTCCTCTGTCTCTGTTGTCTCCTCTGTCTCTCCTCTGTCTCCTGTGTCTCTCCTCTGTCTCTGTTGTCTCCTCTGTCTCTCCTCTGTCTCCTGTGTCTCTCCTCTGTCTCTGTTGTCTCCTCTGTCTCTCCTCTGTCTCCTGTGTCTCTCCTCTTTCTCTGTTGTCTCCTCTGTCTCTCCTCTGTCTCCTGTGTCTCTCCTCTGTCTCTGTTGTCTCCTCTGTCTCTCCTCTGTCTCCTGTGTCTCTCCTCTGTCTCTGTTGTCTCCTCTGTCTCTCCTCTGTCTCCTGTGTCTCTCCTCTGTCTCTGTTGTCTCCTCTGTCTCTCCTCTGTCTCCTGTGTCTCTCCTCTGTCTCTGTTGTCTCCTGTGTCTCTCCTCTGTCTCCTGTGTCTCTCCTCTGTCTCTGTTGTCTCCTCTGTCTCTCCTTTGTCTCCTGTGTCTCTCCTCTGTCTCTGTTGTCTCCTCTGTCTTGTCTCTGTCTCTCCTCTGTCTCTCCTCTGTCTCTGTTGTCTCCTCTGTCTTGTCTCTGTCTCTCCTCTGTCTCTCCTCTGTCTCTGTTGTCTCCTCTGTCTTGTCTCTGTCTCTCCTCTGTCTCTCCTCTGTCTCTGTTGTCTCCTCTGTCTCCTCTGTCTTGTCTCTGTCTCTTCTCTGTCTCCTCTGTCTTCTCTCTCTCTCTCCTCTGCCTCTGTTTCTCCTCTGTCTCTCTTCTGTCTCCTCTGTCTTCTCTGTCTCCTCATGTCCTCCTCTTCCTCTGTCTCCTCCTCTTCCTCTGTCTCCTCCTCTTCCTCTGTCTCTGGTGTCTCCTCTGTCTCCGGTGTCTCCTGCTCAGAGCCTCACAGTCTGCAGAGGACACAGGAGCGTCCTCGGTAAAAGCCCGGCTCAAGTCTCTGACGATGAAACGCTTTAATATTTAACGAGTTTCTGACTCTAAAGCATCGAGCGGTCCAGGGATCAATGACTTTTACTGTCACTGAGTCCACAGTGGAGCAACCGCAGAGGCGTCTGGGGAGAGGGAGACACATTACATCACTTCCTCTCATCCATAAGATAAATATAAAACAGGGAAGAGCAGGAAGAGGATTATACTTACTGCAGTAGCAACAGAAGTAGTAGTCTTTGTATGTATTAGTTTATACACAGTGTCACAGATTTTTGAGTTTTGGGGACAACTCAAAATCTTTAGCATTATTTTTTTACAGTGCAGGAAAATAAACATTAACAATATTAAATAGTCTATATTCTGCTTTTATTCATATTGTTAAATCAGTCTTGGTGACAGCACATTTTACAACCTTTAAAAACATTATTATTATACATATATGAGACTAGGCTGGCCATTTTCTCAGAAAGTTGCCAGCCAGTGCCAGCATTTTTGGTCTTTTTTAACTATCTTTGCTGTTCCACAGAAAATGTTGAGCTGTAGTTTTATTTTAAGTTTAAATACCAGAGAGTCTCTTCTTTCATTAAAAACAGCATTATAATCTATACTTGTTCTTTTTTGTGACCAGGAAGGACGGAAGTTATTTCAAAGTATTTTCAGGCATTTAAGACCTATAGTTAGGTAAAAGCACTTCCATGTTGCTAATTTAACAATAAATAGCATTTAGAATACAAAGCAACCTTTTTTTCTTTTCTTTTTAGCCACTGGGGCACTCTTTTTTTTTCTCGTTTTTTATCTACTATCCTTTTTTTTTTATAACAGATGCATTACTGTTGTTACGAGATCATGCACTGCATTGTCAGCTTTCTCATCTGGGTTAATGAAATAAGCAGTTTACTTTCTTAAACTTTGTGTCTGATGCAAATTTCCTCCAAAACTAAAAAGGTCTGTGAGGAATCAGTAGAAACACAGCTGTAGAGGGCTTGTTGTTGATTGTTCAGTGCTTCCTGGAGTGGGCGGGGCTCTGCTGGAGAGGCGTAGCTTTTTTGTAAACTGAGCGTTTTGAGGCCTCCGAAAATCAGTACCAGAGAACACAAGATTACTCACTAAGTGCTTCTCTCCTGACCTGACTTCATTTCTAGGTTAGACTTAAATGAATAATTGAGTATTTTTTGAGTACTATCTTTACAAACTTTTTCTGGGTCTAAGAGTTTGTTTTCTCCTGTTTTGAGTTCAGGACGGCTCCCGAGGCATCAACATCTCCACAGCAGCAGGACGTCTCTGTCGGGACAGTGGAAAGACAACTGAAGTAGGAAACTGGAGCCTATTTAAGTAACTATGGGCTTTAGGTGGGGGACACTCTGGGCAGTGGACAGTTATAATCTCAGGGCTGACATTGACAGACACTCACTCTCACATTCACTACTATACATGAGTAAAAGTATGTTCGACCCTAGTAATATTAGTAGTAGTAAAAGTAGAAGTAACAGCTACAATAGTAACAGTAGCATTTGAAGTAGTAGTAGTAGTAACAGCAGCAGCAACAAGAGTAGTAACAGTGGCAATAGAAGTAGTAGTAGTCCAACACCAGAACTTAGCACTCCCCAGGACCAGCTCCTCAATGTAGTAGTACTAGCAGTTTTAGTAGGAGTAGAAGTAGTAAAAGTAGGTAACAGCTACAATAGCATTAATAGTATTGGTAGCATTTGAAGTAGTAGTAGTGGTAGTAGCAGTAGAAGTGGTAGTGGTAGACGTAGTAGCAGTATTTATAGTAGTTTTAGTAGCAGTACAGGCAGCAGTATTGGTAGTAGAAGCGCAGTAATAAGTGTAGTTGCAGTAGTAGTAGTAGTAGTAGTAATAGTCGTAGCAGTAGTATTGAATTTCTATTCAGTTTCTATTCAAACATAAACACACAATCAGACTGAACACACAATCAACACAAACAATAACTACACTAAACTAAACAGACCCAGGACACTCCTGTCCTTAGACCCTCCTTCTCTTAAGGAAAAACTCCTAAAAAAAAACAGCTGTGGGACAAAAAGCAGAAACCTATGGAGCCCATATTGAAGGAGAGATCCTCTCCCAGGACGGACAGGCAACATGTGTCAGGACTGTTAGTCCATCAGCTCATCTATAGGATCATAGATCAGCTCTGTAAGGATTCATCCAGACAGGGGAGTGGGGGTGAGGTAGGGGTCCAGGGAGTCCATAGGATGCAGCAGGGCCTCATGATCCTAGTAGTAGTAGTAGTAGTAATAGTAGTAGTAGTAGTAGTAGTAGTAGTAATGTAGCAGTAGTAGTAGTAGTAGTAACAGTAGTATCAGTAGTAGCAGAAGTAGTAGTAGTAGTGATAGTAGTAATAGTAGAAGTATTAGCAGCAGTAATAGTAGTAGCAGCAGCAGTAGTAGTAGCAGTAGTAGTAATATTAGTAGTAATAGCAGCAGCAGCAGCAGTAGTGGTAGTAGTAATAGTAATAGTAGTTGTAGTAGAGAGACTGGACTGATAGCAGAGACAGAGACTTTAGAAACGAGCAGGAGCACTTCCTGGTTTCACGTGTCTACCTAGAACCATGAGACTGAGCGGTTTCAGCTCTGGAGAAGGGCAGCGCCTCAGCATACAGGATTACTCAAACAGAATACTACTGCAGGTCTGTTTTTGACGAGCAGACCACATTAGAACAGGGTTAAAGAGAGGAACCGTTGATTTAGCAGAATGAGGACCTTCTGTGTTGAGTATAGAGTGAGAAATCCCCCTGAAAAAAACAGTTAGATGGTTTCATGTTGTCACCTTCAGACATCTCGCTTCTATTTTCAGACTTCACACCTGGTTCTCAGTGAGCTGCAGCTGGGCACTGATCCAGGCTTCACATTACACAGAATAATAACATTTATTTTAACAAGACAATCACTAAAGGGTCCAGGAAAATAAAAACTATCCAAACCCATCTCCACCAGCCCTGACAAACCACAGCAGCTCTTCAGTGGGATTTAAAGAAGGCAGCACCACAGAGGCCATCAAACATCACTGAGCTACAGACAGGTGACTGGAGAGGCCTTCAAACATCACTGAGCTACTGACAGGTGACTGGAGAGGCCTTCAAACATCACTGAGCTACTGACAGGTGACTGGAGAGGCCTTCAAACATCACTAAGCTACTGACATGTGACTGGAGAGGCCATCAAACATCACTGAGCTACAGACAGGTGACTGGAGAGGCCATCAGACATCACTGAGCTACAGACAGGTGACTGGAGAGGCCATCAGACATCACTGAGCTACAGACAGGTGACTGGAGAGGTCTTCAAACATCACTGAGCTACAGACAGGTGACTGGAGAGGCCTTCAAACATCACTGAGCTACAGACAGGTGACTGGAGAGGCCTTCAAACATCACTGAGCTACAGACAGGTGACTGGAGAGGCCTTCAGACATCACTGAGCTACAGACAGGTGACTGGAGAGGCCTTCAGACATCACTGAGCTACAGACAGGTGACTGGAGAGGCCTTCAAACATCACTGAGCTACAGACAGGTGACTGGAGAGGCCTTCAGACATCACTGAGCTACAGACAGGTGACTGGAGAGGCCTTCAGACATCACTGAGCTACAGACAGGTGACTGGAGAGGCCTTCAGACATCACTGAGCTACAGACAGGTGACTGGAGAGGCCATCAGACATCACTGAGCTACAGACAGGTGACTGGAGAGGCCATCAGACATCACTGAGCTACAGACACGTGACTGGAGAGGCCATCAGACATCACTGAGCTACAGACAGGTGACTGGAGAGGCCTTCAGACATCACTGAGCTACAGACAGGTGACTGGAGAGGCCTTCAGACATCAGTGAGCTACAGACAGGTGACTGGAGAGGCCATCAGACATCACTGAGCTACAGACAGGTGACTGGAGAGGCCATCAGACATCACTGAGCTACAGACAGGTGACTGGAGAGGCCTTCAGACATCAGTGAGCTACAGATAGGTGACTGGAGAGGCCATCAGACATCACTGAGCTACAGACAGGTGACTGGAGAGGATATCAAACATCACTGAGCTACAGACAGGTGACTGGAGAGGCCTTCAGACATCAGTGAGCTACAGACAGGTGACTGGGGAGGTGTCAGAAGCTTGTTAGCAGTGACCCAAAACGTCTGTTAGATAAAAGTGAAAGGATGCTCAGGGCTAAATAATACCTCTCAGTACAGCAAAAGTTCAGATGCTTCTCTTTGCTTTCTTTTTCTTTTTTTTACGTTTTTTTCTTTCTTTCTTTTTTGAGGGTGTTTCTACAGAAGTGTGTTGCATTCACTTGAAAAAAATGTTTTTTTAATGAGATAATGTTTGTTTGTAATGTCTATTACAAACAGAAGCTAACATTGAAGAGTTGCTGGAACAGAAAATGTCCCAGTTATTCAGTTGAATGGGTTTTATTTTCCTTCAGGCCTGACACATTGTCACATTGTCATTAAATCAATTATCATCGATTAATCCAATTAGTTGTTGCAGTCCTAATATTAATGGTAAAATCTTTAGTTTGTCCACTCTGCCCAGACATCTTAGGTCCTTACCATTCATGTTCAAACCTTGAGCCTAATTGTTTGGACTGCTGCACACGCATAAAAACAATTTAGTTTTGTAATATATATATATATATATATATATATATTTTTTTTTTTTTTTTTTTTTTTTTTTTCTCTTCATAAAACAGAAAGTTATTTTACCCATAAAAACTGGATTTTTTTTCCTTGTTAGAATATACAGAATTAATTTTACTAGAATAATGGAACTTTTCTCATGAAACAGAAAGTTACTTTACTCCTAAAAACACAATTTTTTTCCCATAAAGACAGAATTTATTCACGCATAAAAACCTGATTTTTCCTATAAAAATAAAAAAAACATTTACCTTTCTCATAAACCTCATTTCTTTTTCAGGTCAGTGCAGTACACTTCTGTATGTTTCTGTGTGTAACCAGACATGGCCAGTGCTAGAACAGGCTATGCTTTCATCACCCCCATCGTCTCTCCCTCTTAAATTAAATCATTCCTCTCTCCGTCTCTGTGTAATCCATCCTCACCATCAGCCCTGCGTCCTGATTGGTCGATACAGACGGGGCCCTCACAGTCAAAGCACTCTGATTGGTCGATACAGACGGGGCCCTCACAGTCAAAGTGCTCAGTTCATTAAAGCAGAGTGGGACTGGACTGACCTCTTCACACACCACAGATCCTGATGAATGGGTTTTACATGAGACCAGGGCTAAACTAGGACTAAACCAGGACTAAACCAGGACTAAACCAGGACTAAACCAGGACTAAACCAAGACTAAACCAGGACTGAAGCCTCAGAACCTCAGTGCCAGAGAACCAGGATTACTCAAACAGATCACAGCTCCTGGTCTGTTTCTGATGAGGAACAACATTAGAACATGGCACAGATACAGGGACTTTAATTGGGAGAAGACCTGGCCCTGGTTAAGCATAAACAGGACACAATCCTGACTGAGACGGGACGATGGAGAGAGAGAGTGACCCTGACGTCAAAGAAGAGAAGAAAGCAGAGGCCTGAGACTCTACCAGGATCTGACCAGGATTTAATGACAGACACCAGTCCCTCTGTAAAAACCACCTGCCTCGGGCCCTGGGACCGGGGGCGGGGGGGGTGCAGTATTTGTGTGTGTCTGTCTGTGTGTGAGGAGGGTCCAGATGGCTCTCCCTTCCCCCCCAAAGACCCCAGAGTCCAGAACTGGTCAGTGCTGCCTCAGTGGACACACAGAGACCTCTCTCTCCTGGGCTGTCCCTCTGATGGACTCATGAACTGATCCTGTCCATCCTCGTCAGGAACACAGAGAACAGAAATAAGACCAGCAGTTTCAGACGATGTGATCAGAATTGCAGCACCGCATTGCTGCGCAGCATATTTCTCTGATTATTTTAGCTGTTTTATCATTAAAACAACATAAAAGTTAAGCTCAGATGTCCTGACAAACTATGGTGCAGCCGGTGGAGTTTTCCGGACCCTGCTCTTCCTCTCAGCCTCAGTCTCATCACAGAGACAGAGCTGGGATAGTAGCTGTGGCGGATCAAACACACATAGGGCCTGGGGAACCAGTACAGAGAAACTTGGTCAGATATTTACTCAAACAAAAATAAAAAGTGAATCCCTAAATGTATTTATTTTTTTATTTTTTATTTTTTTTAGTTGTGGGGCAAGGTGGGGGGCAGAAATCTAAAATCCTGCCTAGGGCTTGCCTGGAAAATCCAGACTGATATGTCTCTGTGTTATTCTACAGAGAAATATCAGTCTGGTCACCACGCCGTCCGCAGTGGTTTACTCAAATCCCAACCGTACCGTGCATTTTGATTGGTTTATTTAAGTCACGTGTTCTTCGCGAGCAGCGTCACTCGTACGCGTCTTCTCGCCGACAACAATCAAGATGGCGCACCGAGGAGCTGAGAGTTTGTTTCATTCAGCGTATGGTACAGTAATGTTGAAATAACTCCCTCGTTCCTCCCTCGTGGCTTCACTACTCCGTTTGTTTACTTTCTCATTTTCTTGTCACTTTGTTAACATCACGTCCGCCATTTTCTGATTGGCTAACTCCGCTGTCCGTTAATTCGGGTTTGCTCCACCCTAGAAATCGAATTGATTCTAAGGCGACCAGACTCATCCACTGGTACAGCGGTGAGTCTGGAATTTCCAGGCAAGCCTAGGGCACCAATATAGCTCAACAGTGCCTGCCCCCCCTTTGGTGCTGGAAGTAAATATCCCATTCATTTTTCCAGATACACAGACTTTGTGGATAAGACTTTCAAAGCTGGACGGAGGCTAATCAGCTCTGTGGTAACTCATGATGATAACACGATTAATTTCTATCAAAAAGATTATCTAAATCTTAAAAAATCAGCTAAATGTGTTTTTAACTTTGCCTTTTGACAAGTTTCAGAACATGTTTATAGTGAAATCAATCGTTTTATGGCCATGAGTTAGCACAGAGTTAATTACCGTCCCTCAAGCCATTTAACTTTTCAATTTTTTTTTTGAAAAATCAATGGGGAAAATTAATAGGAATTTTACTTCCGGAACCGGGGGTGGACGGGCACCGTTGAGCTCCATAGGGCCAGAGCCGGCTCTGACTGGCCTAGTGTGTCCCAGCCTTAAAGATGCTAAGAGCAGTATATATTTTTTATATTTCATAAAAATTACCCAAGAAGAAGAACATGTTTAAATCAAATATTAATGGCCAAGTTGTTTGTGTTTATATTTTTTGTTTTGGTTCTAAAACTGCATTGCCAATCATCCAATCAGAAAAGAGAGCATTGTTTTGATTTAGACTGCAGTACCGTTTTAAACCAGTAGAGCGCATGCTGCTTACAGTACCTTTAAATTAAACTAATTCAGCATTTGAACTGTAAAAGACTCCTCCTGAGTACCAGAACATGCCCACGTACCAACACTGGTACCCGTACCACAGTTTGAGTCTCTACACCTCTACATCTACCACCATATCGCTGTCTTGTACACTTTCTTTATGCATAGTCAGGGGTGGATGTCATACATTTTCCTGATACATTTTTATTCTCACACCTCCGCTGGCTCAGGTCAATTCAATTCAGTCAATTCACGTCTTGCATTATTCCCGATATTCCTGATATTCCCAATATTCCCATGCCTCTGTGAATCCAATCTTCCTGTTAATGAATCCAAATGCTCTGTGGCAGGAGTGAGATCCAATCCAGCTGCTTTTAATTCACTGAACATAATGGAACATAATGGGCTCATAAACCAACAGGGCTCCGACACAGGGGGGCCCCCATCATCCTTCATTCCAAGCGGGACATCACCAGAGACAATCTATGAGCGGCAGAAAATCCAATTACCTCAAACACGTCGGATCTGGACAGTTCAGGGACAGATGTGATTATGATGGGTTTCAGATCAGTTCATTCAGAGGGGACTGGTGTGGAGCCAGGGGCCGGGGGTCCCCTGGGAACAAACCCAACAACTGGACTAATAAACGTCAGACTGGAGGTAATCCTGGTGATCCTGGTTTTTATAAGAAACCTGTTTTGATTCATTGTCAGAAATTCAGAAATTCCAACCTTCAACACCATAGAGAATTAGCTAAAGGTCCCATTGTCTGCTAAAAGTCTTTCTCCCATGTTATAATGTTGTTCCCTCATCGGAAACATAACTGGACTTGTGTTCTGTTTCAGTCACACCTGTCTGTATTCTCTGGCGCTGCCCATCACAAGAGCTGAAAACACTCGGTCTCTAAGTAGACATGTGAAGCCCCGCCTCCTCCAGGAAGCACTGACCAATCAACAACAAGCCCACTACATCCAGTCTGCTCTCATTGATTTATCAAAAAAAAAAAAAAAAAAAGTGCACAGCTCTGTTTCCACTGATTCCTCACAGAGATTTTTACTTTGGGAGAAAAATTACATCAGACAAAAAGTTTAAGAAAGTCAACACCTTTTTTTGTCTCTTTCTGTTCAAAAGAGCTGCACACTGCTGTCTCTTCACCTGTTTCTGAAGTATTTATTGAAAACATTTCTCAGCTTTGTGGAGCTTTGTAGAACAAAGCACTGAATGAAACAGAACACAACTCCACTCCACAACTGTTTCTGATGAGGAACAACATTATAGCATTAGAGACAGAGGAGAAGGAAATTTGGCAGATTATAGAGCTGTTAAAGAAAGGCGCAAATGCCTGGAGATGCTGTAATGAGTTTACCCAACAGCGCCACCAGTGGTCAGGAGAGATATCAGTACCAAAAGTGAACGGACACCAACACAAACAAAACAATAGTGAGAATAACAGCTGCTTCACTTTCCTACACACTTTTCTAGCATGCATCAGTGAAATAAATTGGCAGCAGATCAGAGCCACTGCAGCAGGACATTGGGAATAGCAAATAAAAATCAAAACGCAGGCCTTAAACTCACCTTTTTCTGATCCTCCAGTCCATGCACCGGCTTCTTCCTCTTCTGTGATGAGGCCATTGCTCCAAAAAAAACCAAAACAAAACAATAATCCACTCGAGACTTAATCCAAATCCAGAGAAAACTCTTGCATCAGCTCCAGTCTGTGCTGCCAATCCTCTGGGACGGGTCAGGCCCACAGAGATGCCGGGTTCTTCCCCTGCACTTCGTGGTCCCTGGGTCCGGCATCAGGACCGAGGACTGAGGGCCAGAGAGAGGCCGCCGGACTCACAGGAGAGTGTGGTGGAGATCCAGCAGGGGGCGATGGTGAGATGGGGCAGAGGAGTCATGTTCACTCGTTTGTGCTTTTAGGTTTTTAAAAAATATACTGTGACCTGGAGAGAGGAGAAGAAGAGGAATGGACTTAGAGCATTGTTATTATTAGAACTAACCCAGGTCTAACCCAGGACTAAACCAAGACTAAACCAGGGCTGAACCAAGACTAAACCAGCACTAAACCAGGCCTAAAGCAAGACTAAACCAAGACTAAACCAGGACTAAACCAAGACTAAACCAGGACTAAACCAGGACTAAACCAAGACTGAACCAGGACTAAATCAGGACTAAATCAGGACTAAACCAAGACTAAACCAAGACTAAACCAGGACTAAACCAGGAGTAAACCAGGACTGAACCAAGACTAAACCAAGACTAAACCAGGACTAAACCAGGCCTAAAGCAAGACTAAACCAGGACTGAACCAAGACTAAACCAAGACTAAATCAGGACTAAACCAAGACTAAACCAGGACTAAACCAAGACTAAACCAGGACTAAACCAGGACTAAACCAAGACTGAACCAGGACTAAATCAGGACTAAACCAAGACTAAACCAGGACTGAACCAAGACTAAACCAGGACTAAACCAGGAGTAAACCAGGACTGAACCAAGACTAAACCAAGACTAAACCAGGACTAAACCAGGCCTAAAGCAAGACTAAACCAGGACTGAACCAAGACTAAACCAAGACTAAACCAGGACTAAACCAAGACTAAACCAGGACTAAACCAGGAGTAAACCAGGACTGAACCAAGACTAAACCAAGACTAAACCAGGACTGAACCAAGACTAAACCAAGACTAAACCAGGACTAAACCAAGACTAAACCAGGACTAAACCAGGACTAAACCAGGACTAAACCAGGACTGAACCAAGACTAAATCAGGACTAAACCAGGACTAAACCAAGACTAAACCAGGACTGAACCAAGACTAAACCAAGACTAAACCAGGACTAAACCAAGACTAAACCAGGACTAAACCAGGACTGAACCAAGACTGAACCAAGACTAAACCAGCACTAAATCAGGCCTAAAGCAAGACTAAACCAGGACTGAACCAAGACTAAACCAAGACTAAACCAGGACTAAACCAAGACTAAACCAGGACTAAACCAGGACTAAACCAAGACTGAACCAGGACTGAACCAAGACTAAACCAGGACTAAACCAGGACTAAACCAAGACTGAACCAGGACTAAATCAGGACAAAACCAAGAATAAACCAAGAATAAACCAAGACTAAACCAGGACTGAACCAGGACTGAACCAAGACTAAACCAGAACTAAACCAGGGCTGAACCAGGACTAAACCAAGACTAAACCAGGACTAAACCAAGACTAAACCAGGATTAAACCAAGACTAAACCAGGACTAAACCAAGACTAAACCAAGAATAAACCAGGACTAAACCAAGACTAAACCAGGATTAAACCAAGACTAAACCATGACTAAACCAGGACTAAACCAAGACTGAACCAGGACTAAATCAGGACTAAACCAAGAATAAACCAAGAATAAACCAAGACTAAACCAGGACTGAACCAGGACTGAACCAAGACTAAACCAGAACTAAACCAGGGCTGAACCAGGACTAAACCAAGACTAAACCAGGACTAAACCAAGACTAAACCAGGACTAAACCAGGACTGAACCAAGACTAAACCAGAACTAAACCAGGGCTGAACCAGGACTAAACCAGGATTAAACCAAGACTAACCCAGGACTAAACCGAGGCTGAACCAGGTCTAAACCACATGTAAACCAGGTCTAAAACAGGGCTAAACCAGGACTAAACCTTGACTGAACTAAGATTAAACCAGGTCTAAACTAGAACCAAACTAGGGTTAGGACGTCAGTATTTGGAGAAAGCCCAAGTCTGAGTTTCAGTAAAAAGCGCTGCTGTTGCACGCTTCACGCGCACTGCTCTGGAAATACAGTATAAAGAATACGGTTTCGGTGCGCAACAGACGTGATTTGGGCGCGTACAGAGCGCTCACTGTGACTTTGGACTTGCTGCTCGGGACAGAATGAACTCGGTGCTTCCGGAGCATCTTTTGCAGCACGAGCCTTCCCATCCCACCCGTCCCTGCGCGTCCTTCAACCCCACGCGCATCACTCTGGGGGCTGTGCGGGCGCTAAAATCCCCCAAAATACTCCCCATACATGAAAGTGTTAAAATCCGGTCTGACAGGCCTACAGAGTGTCCCGGGTCTGTCCCAGCGCAGAGACTCACCTCCTCAGCGATGCTCCTCGCGCCGTTCACGTCCCTGCCTCCTCCTCCTCGCACTCTATACGTGCCTGCCTCGCGCACCACGCCACAGTCTGAGCAGCAGCGGCGCCGTGACGCACTCAAGGACCCCGGGAATAAAACACACTGAACAAAACTGATTTTGTCCTGGTTTAGACCTGATTTAGTCCTGGTCTAGTCCTGGTTTAGACCTGGTTTAGTCCAGTCCAGTATTAGTCTAGGTTTAGTCTGGTTTTACTCCTGATTTAGTTTGGGTTAGTCCTGATTTTGTTTTGGTTCGGGCCCAGTTTAGTCCTGGTTTAGTCATGCTTAAGATTAAATCCTGATTTTAATCTTGGGTTTATACCTGGCTTAGTCCCAGTCCGTTGCAGATGGCGCTTGGAAAAGCCACTGACGTACGAGAAATAAGAACTGTTTCTAAAGACTCTAGTTTCAGTTTCCCCGTGGACCACACTCACGTGAGAACCTAAATCTGAACCCTTCTCCAGATCTGAGCCAGGATCTTTGTCAGGACTCAGGAGTATCTGGAGGATTAGCCTGTTGTGCATGTTTTAGGTTAGAATATTATATTACTTCTATTACTACTACTACTGCTATTTCTAGAGTCAAAAATGTTTAAAAATGAGCCTAAATTTCGACTCAACCAGGTCTAAACCAGGTCTAAACCAGGAAAGGCCCTGACTAACGCAGGATGCATAAAAATGAATAAAAACTGGCTCTGAATACTGTGAAAATGCAGAGATTAGAGTCTTTAGAAACAGATGTGTACTTTTAGGAAATAGGTTTTGTCGGAGATGAAAACACCCTATGCCTCTGCTTCACTGTGAATGCTCGCGTGCATGGAGGCCTTGAACGCGCCATGACGTCACTGGCCCTTGCGCTTATCCCTCACGGCGCGCGAACCGGTTTCTTTTTCTTTGGAGAGAGGTCCTCTGTCACCACCTGCAGGACAAACGGGGACATTACACAATACACAATATTGTAAAAGTACTGTATTATAGTCACAGTATTATAAAAGTACTCAGTGTGTACTAGAGTAAAAGTACTGTATTATTTTCACAGTATTATAAAAGTACTATTCAATTCAAAGTTTGTTTATACAGCACATTTAAAAACAACCTCTGTTGACCAAAGTGCTTTACAAGATAAAATACAAATACAAACCATCACCAGGAAACAATAAAATAAGTATAATAATAGTAAAAAGTAAAAAAACTGATAAATCCAAGGTCTCCTGCTCAACTGGTGCCAAACACCAGTAACGTTTGAACTGTTCCAGAGACTGGGCAGCTCTCACTGACAGAGGTGGGCCGTCCCACAGCTGAGGCACTGCCACTGAAAATCCTCTGTCCCCCCTGGTTTTGAGCCTGGCCCTGGTAACCTCTAACAGCAGCAGAGACGTGGACCTCAGGGCTCTGGATGGAGTGTGGACTTTCAAAAGCTCAGACAAATAGGACGGTGCCAACCCATTCAAACTTTTAAAACAAATAATCTTCAAATGAATTCTAAAATGAACTGGAAGTCAGTGCAGAGATGAGAGAAGGTGAGCTGCTGTGTTTTGCAGTCTGCAGACGTTTGATAGATTTTTGGTCAAGACCTACATATAAAGAGTTACAGTAGTCTAACCCTGTAGTAATAAAACATGAATGAGTTTTTCCAAAATCTTTGTGTGGGATATAGGTTTTCAGTTTTCCTAGACATCTGAGCTGGAAGGGGTTCGTTTTAACCATGGAGCTGATTTGTTTATCAAATTTAAAAGCATTGTCAAATATTACTCCCAGGTTCCTGTCAGAGGGTAGACAGTAAGAAGCCAGTGGGCCAATGACAGGATTAAAGCCATCTAAGTGTCCATTTACAATGATTTCTGTTCTGTTGTTGTTCAAATGAAGGAATCACATCTTTCAAACAATCAGTTGATTGGTCAGTGCTTTCTGGAGTGGGTGGGGCTTCATGGTGAAACCAAGTGTTCTGAGGCCTCAGAAACTCAGTGAGAATACAGGATTAACTAAAACAGAACACAACTCCAGGTCTGTTTGTGATGAGGAACCACATTAAAACATGGAGACAGAGGAGGAGGGCATCTGGCAGAATTTTTTTTTTTCCTTTATTCTTTTAAAAGTTCCATGATTCTATGACCGTTGGAACAAACAACAACAATACAAAATTATAAACCATATGAATGTGGAAAATGCACAAAACAATTATCTCCAGATTTAGTTTTTAAATACTCCTTAAACTCCCCCAAAGTTCCATTACGTACAACACAGCCATCATCCAACACATTTACTCTTATGGCCAGCGTCAAGCATGACCTCTGCAGCCGGCACCTCGCAATTCTCCATTGGGAAACACATAAAAAGTTCTCCGCACATTATAGGGTAAACATTTTTGTGTATACATAAATATATATAAATATACAGCGTTTAAATCAAAAATGAAGAATTTCTGTCAGAAATACAGCAGCCTAGGCCATTTGTGTTTTATCAGGCTCAGCGTTTATTGTCATGTTCCATGTTGACCACAAGGTGTCGCCCTCAGGCTGTACCTCAGGACACAGGTAGAGGAGATGAAGCTTCATTATCTTCCAGCGCTTCAACCCCTGAGCATTTTTCCTTTATTGTTGCCTTACAACCAGGATTTAAATGGATCACTGGGAGGTTTATGTCACTTTACATCACATGACAACAGCTATGAAGATGCTAAATATGTTTCATTTATTTCTTATTTAACACATACAAAAACTTTTGGCTATTACAGTATTGCAAAGTGTCAATAAATAATAGTCATATAATAAAGATTTAAAGCAGGGTTTAGATTTTTGTGTTTTTGATTTGTGTATGTGAAAAGTTCAGAATAGTTACATTTGTAACTTTATTTATATTCGACCCAACTATCACAGTTTGGCATTTCATTTTAACATGTTTTTAAATTTTGGTAAATACAAATCCTTTCAGATCATCCATTTTCAGTGAAAAGGTAAACCAATAAATTAAATGTATTAAAGTTTCATTTTCTCTTTCACAGAAGTGACATTTGGGATCTATATATATGTATATTTTGATAATAAATAATTTGAGATATTTATTATGTAATGTTTTAAGATGCAATTCTTTAATCTTATTATTAACACAGAATATATGAGGTAGAAGCCATTAATTGTTCCAATATCTGCCAATACTGGATTCCATATAAACTGTCCTCATGGAGAGAATCTGTCAAACTAATCATTTGTTTGTTTGTTTTTTATTTAATTCTACATAATTCTAATAATTATTCTTTTTTTCTTGGAATTGGAGATTTCAGTAGTTGGTGAAATGTTGGTGAGTGTATAGCATTGGAAACCAAATTAAATTCTTTAAAGGCAATAGAGAATGTTTGACTTCTGAGAAAGTTTGTATAACTTGTAATTATTTCATTGTCAGATAATTGTTCTAAAAAGATAATCCTCCTTTCAATTCAATTTTGATTGTAGATTTGTTTCTAATCATTATTTATTCATTGTTCCAAATTATTGTTTTGTGTGGTGAGAAATTGTGAACTTAACACAGTTTCCATGATTTAAAGGTTCTGTATTTGAATTGAATTGAATTTATTTATTTAAGTGTCATGCACCACCGGTGCCCAGCCTGCATGGGCTTACAAGACACTCCACAGAAACAAGATGACTACAAGCTGAGCATCTGCTCCACAACAAAAAAAGAAAAATAATAAAAATAAAAATACTTTACATTACATTAACATTTAAATTAGACAGGATACAGCACTCGCTGTCTACTATCCCAGGCTTTGCAAACAAAACCAACTAAAGCAAAAATCTCCTTATTATAAATGCAACTCATAATTCCATCATCAGATAACCAGGACACATCTGGGTTACTGCTATTTATGAGTTCAAATAAAACTCTCTCTTAAATCAGAGTACAAGGGACAGTAAAGAACAAAATGATACTCATCTTCCACCACACTGAGGTCACAAAAAACACAAATTCTCTTGTCTTCAGGAAGACCTTTAAACCGACCCACTTCAACTGCCAGAGGTAAGCTACCCATTCTTATCTGGGCACAGAGGGACCACTGCTTTCTGGATAAATTAAATTTTACATAGGGTTCTGTTTGATACTCATCTTTGAATTGAATGTGATTTCTCGGTTTGGATTTTCTATAAATGTCCTGTTTCCACAGTTTTTTATATTCAATGAAGAATCTTTGTTGTACCAATTTTAGATTACATTGCAATCCATTTCTAAAAATATCATTTCAATCACAAATGGAGAATAATGTGGCAATTTCCTTAGCCCAAGGATAATGATTTGAACAATCGCATAAAAAAAACTTTTTAGTCAGCCTGCTATCTGGCAGCTGAGTGAGGCGGTTCCACAAGCGCAGTATCTCTACTCTCTGCTTTATGAGACAAGGTTCCCACCCCACAGCGCCCTCTACAGCCAGTTTAGCAGTGAATTTGTGAACACCCAAGAAACTCCTAACAGCCCTGTTTTGAAGAGCATTGATGTGGTTCATTTCATCAAAGCCCCACACACAGCAGCATAGAACAAAAAAGAACCAACCATGGAATCAAAAAGTTTTGTAAATACAGAGAAGCCCAGATCAGGTACAACTTTCATTTTACTCTTTATAAATCCCAAGGCCCTCCCTGCTGATTCTGAGAGGAGTTTAGTTCCCTCCTTAAAGCACAGAAATTCATTAAAAATCCAGTCCTAAGTATTTATAAGTACTTGCATACGCTAAAGGTGTCACACCATACATAAAATTGTATGTACTTCTCAGGTCATGCAATTTTCTAAAATGCATTACCGGTGTTTTGTCATTATTAAGAGACAATCTCCATTTTTTACACCATACATTCAGAAGGTTCAACATTTTTTGTAGATTTAGTTCTGTCTCTGCCAGCAAAATAATATCATCAGCGTACAACAAGATACTTACATTTAAGTTATCAATACAAATACCAAGATTGGCTTCTTTGATTTCATCTGCCAGATTATTTATGTAAAGTGAGAATAAGGTGGGTGATAATACATCACCTTGCTTTACACCAAAGGGAGTGGGGAACCAGCCAGTCCTAAAACTATTAACCTGCACACATGCAACAGGAGCTTTATACAGAGATTTAATTGCACTATAAAACCTACCTGTAATACCATAACATAATAATTTGTACTGTAAGAGGTCCCTGTTAACCCAATCAAATGCCTTCTGAAAATCTATAAAACAGGCAAATGTAGATTTTCTCTCATGTAGTCTGGCCCTCAGCACTGATGAAAACACATATAAATGATCAATACAGGCCCTGCCTTTAATAAAGCCATTTTGCTCATCTGCCAGAATATTATGTGCTTCTAAATACTGATTGAGTCTGTTATTGCAGGACGCCTGAGTAGAGTTTGTACACAGTGCTGGATCAGGCTGATACCTCTGTAGTTTAGTGGTAACCATGGGTCAGCCTTGGCGGATTTTGGTATTGGTTTTATAATGGACTGATACCATGCCGATGGAATAATAGAGTTTGAAAAACAAGTTTGAAAAAGACAATGCAACAGATGAACCAGAGCTGGAGCCTTAAGAGCCTCATTTGGAATCCCCTCAGCACCCACTGCTTTATTAGCTTTAGCTGTACCAATAACTTTTTGTACCTCCTCTAATGTGATGTCACCATTCAACATGTCATTTTGATTCAACAGTATGGTCGGTAAATCATTTTCAAGCTTAAATTTAATTTCATAAATGTAATTTAAAAATTGTTCATCAAATGACAAAGATTGATCACAATCATAGAGGAGACTATAATCATTTTCCCATTTTAATAATATTTGGTCTGTTTCAAAGCATGAGTCTCCACTAGCTGTGATTATTTCCATTGGAATTTGCTTAAATTTGCATTTAACCATCACACAGACTCTAAAACTGTTTATTTAAGGTTAAAAAGTTACTGAGTTCTGCTTTAACGTTCTGTTCACATTCATTTCTATGAGAGAGCAATAAAAATATTAATTTTCCCATTTTGGGGCAGCAGGAAAATACTCTAAATTAATATAATCCAGATCTAAGTCAGTACCAGTTGCTAAAGTTAGCTTATAAAAGTAGGATTTGTTGTGATTTATTGACTAAATCTGAGCGAACAGAGTCAAACTATTGTGGCCACAATTCTGTTTCTATTTGTCTTGCGTAACATTGAAATTAAAAATTTCGATGAACAATTTTGCTAGAATCTGGTTTAGTTTTAGTTCAGGGTAAGATGTGTCACATGTCATCCCAAAGATTCTCAGTGGGGTTAAGGTCTGGACTCTGTGGTGGCCAGTCCATGTCTGAAAATGGCGTCTCATGCTCCTGAACCACTCTTTCACATTTTGAGCCTGATGAATCCTGGCATTGTCATCTTGGAATAAGCTCGGTGCCATCAGGGAAGAAAAAAATCCATCGATGGAGTAACCTGGTCAGTCAGTATATGTAGGCAGTCAGCTGACCTCATTCTTTGGGCACAGAACTTTGCTGATCCCAGACCTGAACAACTGCAGGGAGGCTCTTACCTATTTACTTAGTTAATTACAGGTGGCGACTTTTTTTTTTTTTTTTTTTTTTTGGTCAGGCAGTGTATTTTGTACTACCAATGTTAATTGAAAATAAAGAAAGATCAGCTGGCAAAACAGGTGTTCATCTTGGAACAGTTCATGGATTTTCCCTTCAGCAGGGCAGAGGCAAAATCACAAATTAAAAGAAACCTCATGGCAGAGTGCCAAGCATACTGGGACAGGGCTAACACAGGACACTGTTGTACTGTCTTCAGAGAATCGTGGGCACAGGTAGGGCAGTCAAGGGGAGCACTAGGGAGGACGCAATAATCTCTCGGCTGAGAATAGGACATACTCAACTAAATAAGACAATGCACCTGATAAACAGACACCTGACCGGGTTGTGTGACAGCTGTAATGAAGCAGAATTAGGGAAAGGGAAAGGGAGTGGTATTTATATAGCGCTTTACTATGACACAAGTCACCCAAAGCACTTTACACACAGTAGGGAAGGGGTATTTCATTCACTCCATAAAAGAATTAGTGGATCACATTATTCTTTGCCGCACAAAATACACCAGGCCAAGGCAAAACTTGTAGAAGAAATAAGATGATAACCTCAAAAACATGTTTAGCATCATCAAGCAAAAGACTTTACTAAAGTTCTTAAATGAGGCCGATATATCGAATAGAATTTAATTCCCTCCTTCATTTTTTGTTGTTGTTAGTATTATTATTATTTATTTTATTTTTGCTATTATTAAATGATTGAGGTGTATTAGGGAACGCTGGTTCACACTCCAACACAGTAGGTGGCGAAAGAAGAAAAAAAGTAAAACAAATTTAAAAAGACATTTATTGTGAAAGGGTGTGAAGGCAGGCGGTTGAGGTGTACGTCATTTCCGCTCCGTGCTCATCTGGGTCCTCCGCGGCAGAGATGGATTGGGCTGCGGACAGCTCCGTGAGTGCCTCTCTCCTCCTCACTCTCTGCTCCCTTCCCCACACTCCTGACCTCTTTCACTACCTCCAGAAAAACCCGTCTCCTCGCGTGTTTTTATCGCTTTTTACCGCTGTGTTGATGTTGTTAACTTAGCTTTAGCATTAGCCGCTAGCCGTCAGCAGCAGCTCTTTACACAAACCCAGCTGTCACTCAGTCACTGTTTGTCGATTTTAATTGTCTAATCTTTATTAATCTGCTTCAAAAGGAGACTTTTTGCGCGATGAAAAATAAAAAATGATGGCTGTAACGTGCTGTCAACCACAAAACCAGGAAGACAGCCACGTCCTGTCATTAAAGACAGGTTTATCACTTTATCACATCCATAAAATCACATTATTTCACAATGACGAACCAAAATTAACAGCGTGCTTAGCCTAATTGGTTTGTCTACTCTAATCCAGCCTTTACAGTTCATTACAGCTTACAAAGTCATCATTTTGCCTTGTCATATGTTTAGAATTTAATCTGATCAGCGTTTAGTGTTAAAAAGATTAAAGTTAACCGCCTTAATTCAGAATATTTTCTGAAAGGCTGATTAAATCGTGTCAAATGCATGGAATCAATGGCTTTTTAAATAAAGTTATAATAGTTTATTATAGAAAACTCTTGTAAAACATTCCTGTAAATGACAGTAACTCTAGGAATAAGGAAATAGTAGTAATATTGTTCTCACAGTTGAAACATTCAGGTAGTTATTGTAGGTGTGCCTGAAGCGTTTCCCTCGTGGCTAAAAGTGAAACTAGATTTTTACCTAGCTCTGCTGTTACTTCCTCTAATAATATTTTGATCAGTCACTGAAAGGTTAAGCTATAGCCGGAAAAATTGCTGGCAGTACTTTAAAGGCTCTATATTCAACTTCAATTTACATTTTTAAATCAGCGTTGGTCTCCTCTACAACAGCAGCACGTCATACTGCCTTTAAAAACATTATGTGACTAAAAGAGAATGTTTTTTCTTTGGTGCTGTAAAGAAACAGGTGAAGAGACCAGCAGAGGGCAGAGTGTTACTGTCTTTTGAACACAAACAAAAGAAAAGCTCTTTACTTCCTTAAACTTTTTGTATGAGGCCATTTTACTCCAAAATGATCTGTCGCCGGTTCACTTCTGTTCCTTCCTGGGGCCACTTTTTGTGATAGATCCTAAGACTACTGTGGACTGGGAACTTCCCACAGGAGCTGCTGTTCTGGAGATGCTCTGACCCAGTTGTCTGTATCCGTCACAGTACAGTCCTTTTGGCAAACTCACTCAAATTTGTACCCATTTCTCCTGCTTTTAACCCATGGACTCTGAGGACAAAATGTTCACTTGCTGCCTGATAAATCCCGCCCACGAACAGGAGCTATGATGAAGAGATAATCTGTGTTCTCTTCTCTGTCAGTTGTCAGGATGTTAGGCCTGATATTGTGCTGTTGCCCTGTGATTTTGCATTTTACTTGACTCACGTGTGTTCTCCTATTTCCTTAAGAACAGTGATTCCCAAACTGGGGTGCAGAAAAAGATGTAGGGGGGTACATGAAATGATTTTGAAAAAGCTTGATTACATTTTGTGTATGTTTGTGTGCCTTCTCACATAAAAATACACATACCTGTAGTGTTCAGGAAGTACATTTTTTGTGATTAGTATTTTATTCATTTTTAATTTTTATACAAAGACATACACAAAGTAACAAAGTTTCATACAGCCAGCAAATAAGATAAACAGAGACATGCACAGAAAGGAAAAGAAAAACACGTACAAGAAGGAAAAAAAGAAAGAAGAAAGGGAAAGAAAGAGTTTTGGAGGCTGCCTTAAAAAACAAACAAAAAAGAAAAGATCAGGAAAAGTCCAAGAACAGTCAGTCAGAAGGGAGGATTACATCTTATGAGCCAATGTTGTTTTTTATTAAAATATTAGCTAGTTTCTTCTTTTTCTTCTTATTATTATTATTGTTATTATTATTATGTATTCAGGAAATAATAATGTTATTATTATTATGTTTTGTAATGTGTTTATTCTGTAGGATGAACGTTGGGTAGATTTCTTTCTTTTTGAAAGTGAACTGGTGTTGCTCACAAAAAAAATTATGGTGGTGTAATTATTAAGGGTGCTCCGATCGATCGGCCGCGATCGGTGATCGGCCAATCATGGCTAAAAATAGAGTGATCGGTGATCGGTAAAATAGGCCGATCAGAAGGGCCGATCAAATTACAACAACGTTTAAGTTAAGCCCTGGTTATAACTAACACAAACCTGCCCTGGAGCTGCTGCTTTATGTCCCCGCCTGCTCTTGGAGCGCACGGGACAGAACTGAAGCGCAGCAGTGGTGTATTTGTAAACACCAACGCAAATAGAGTTACAGCTAACCCGCTAATATTTACGTTAAAAGCATTAAGAAAGTTCAGAGCCTGCCTGTGTCTTGTTACGCGGAGAAAACTGTGCGTTTTGTGGCTTAAACTGCACCAAATGGCTGCTAATGGAAAGAGAAAGTAAAAAGGCAGCCCATGTGTCCGTGTGTCTGAGAGGAGCACCTTTCATCGTTGTCTTCTCTGCTCTCTTTGCACGTTTTCTTCGTTCAGACGTTGTCAAAACTGGCTGCAGGAGCTGTCTGCTCTTTAGTCCACAGGCGCAGCACCCGCGGACTCGCATTAAAGGCACCAATTAAGAAGAACAGCTGATTTTTACATCAGCGGAGCATTCAAACAAAGCCACACAAACACTGGGCACACATTAAAGACCAATAATGCAACAAAAATAAGTAGAATTTTGTTGTACTTTTATATTTACAAAGGCTACAGTATTTTTCAAATGGAACTAATAATAGCCTGCATATATTACATTACTACATTGAAGACCACGTGATCGGTATCAGCCATGATCGGTATCGGCAGATCACAGCAAAGGCTGATCGGTGATCGGCCTCAAAAATCCTGATCGGAGCACCCTTAGTAATAATTGATATTTCAATTTGGAGAGTAATAATTTACTGTAAGAGATTGTATTTGATGTGCGCTGTGCTTAAGTGCAAAGGAGTAAGGGGCACATGGCTGGGGGTCAATGTCTGAAGGGGCTGCAAAAAGTTTAGGGCCAACTGCTTTAGAATAATCTTGCTGTTTTTCCCACATTTGGTTCCAGAGCCACATGGGGGACAGCTGCCATCATGGGGGACACGGGCCCCACTCTCATAGCCACGGCCCCAGAGCAAGTGCGTTCGGAGGGGGCCTGATGCCCGGTTTCCATCACGGCTCATTCAGCAAACACCCAGAGAGCACCATGGAGCAGCCCAAGAAACGCTCCTCGCACATGGACGAAAGCAACAGCTGGGACATTGTCAAGGCCACGCAGTGAGTCCACACAGCGAGAGTCACAGCGAGAGTCACAGCGAGAGTCACAGCGAGAGTCACAGCGAGAGTCACAGCGAGAGTCACAGCGAGAGTCAGGGCCACGCGGTGAGTCCGCACAGCGAGAGCCAGGGCCACGCGGTGAGTCCGCACAGCGAGAGTCAGGGCCACGCAGTGAGTCCACACAGCGAGAGTCACAGCGAGAGTCACAGCGAGAGTCACAGCGAGAGTCACAGCGAGAGTCACAGCGAGAGTCACAGCGAGAGTCACAGCGAGAGTCACAGCGAGAGTCACAGCGAGAGTCACAGCGAGAGTCACAGCGAGAGTCACAGCGAGAGTCACAGCGAGAGTCAGGGCCACGCGGTGAGTCCGCACAGCGAGAGTCAGGGCCACGCGGTGAGTCCGCACAGCGAGAGTCAGGGCCACGCGGTGAGTCCGCACAGCGAGAGTCACAGCGAGAGTCACAGCGAGAGTCAGGGCCACGCGGTGAGTCCGCACAGCGAGAGTCAGGGCCACGCGGTGAGTCCGCACAGCGAGAGTCACAGCGAGAGTCACAGCGAGAGTCAGGGCCACGCGGTGAGTCCGCACAGCGAGAGTCACAGCGAGAGTCACAGCGAGAGTCAGGGCCACGCGGTGAGTCCGCACAGCGAGAGTCACAGCGAGAGTCACAGCGAGAGTCAGGGCCACGCGGTGAGTCCGCACAGCGAGAGTCACAGCGAGAGTCACAGCGAGAGTCAGGGCCACGCGGTGAGTCCGCACAGCGAGAGCCAGGGCCACGCAGCGAGTCCAGCTCTGGTATACGGTCTAACAAGTGCAGGACGTAGGTTAGGGCAAGATGTGATAACTGTGTTGAATATTGTGATATTTATATGGTTGTTTCACACCTGATAGTCTGGTAGACTCGGTTCGATTTGAAATACATTAAGCTCACACATTAGGCATCTGATTTAAAATATCATAGCTAGTTTCTGTTTTTATTTGAGTTTGTTGCAAAAAATTGCTACAGGCGATATAGTTTTATTCAAATAAAATTCATATTTATTAAAGCATAACTTTTTTATTTTTGTTTTTTAATAATTAAATTTATTTGAAATTAATTCATGGTAAAAAAACAAAACAAAAAACATTCTATAACAGAGTCACGTGCTGCCCCTGTTTATTATGAATTTTCTAAATTCAATCGTAGCCTACAAGAGCTCTTATGGGCCCCTAAACCTACTGGGCCCAGTGCATTGCCTGATATTATGCTCCTGCCGCTCATCTATTGGTCAGTGAAGTTTCCTTTTGTGTCTCTTATAAACAAAAGTTGAGTGGCATCACATTCTGCCGTTGTTTTGATTTCTGATTTAACTTTTGCAAATCTGTCAGATGTATTCATTGCGACAATGAGCGGAAGAGGCAGCAGACCATGGAGAATGTTGTTTTTCACCCCCGACACCTGAATTGGCTACATATGAGGCACAGGAGTGCACAGGGTAGAGACACAGACAGACTACTGGTTATACAGACGCAGAGCCAAGTACCACTCCTATTGGACTCATCTCTGAGGGGATGAGTTTGCCTACAGGAGGGTGGAGGACTGTCTGGTGTCCTGGTGCAGCAACAACCTGGAGCTGAACGCCCAGGCCCAGTATGAGTTTTTAGGTCAAAGGTGGCTTTTCCTGAAAGACTGGGCTGCTCCTTATAGCCTCTGTCATATCTGTGCTCTGCAAATACTTCACTCACAGCGGGGTGTGGCGGCAAATAAAGGAACCGGTGACACGAGGCGAGGCGTAGTTTGAAATACGCTCTTCAGCTTTGTCATTGGCTCAACCTAAAACATGCGCAATAGACTAATCCTCCAGCTAGGGAAAGCATCTGTGTATACTCTGTGTATACTCTAGTGCCCCATGTGGTGTTATTGTTCTTCTGTACAGTTCAGCAGAACATTGTCCTTAGCCTCCAGTGACTGTAGCTGGTAGCCTCTAACTTTTCTACGGTGGTGAATCCTCTGCCTCCATCTTTCACTACGTTCCACTACAGCTTTAACTTGGCTCATTTACAAAGATACAACAATAATGTGTTGATTTGAAGTCAGAGGAAACAAAGAGACAGACTTTACCTGCAACAGTTTCTTGATTCTATCATATTCCAATGAACTGCAGCCTTTTACAGTTCTTGTCTCTGGGCTTTCAGTCTGTTCCACGTAGCCTACTTTTAAATCCTTACAGTGAAGACTGACCAGTCTTTAAGTGCTGCGTACAGGCTACGTGTTGACAGTCTCACTGTGTTTATTCCATTGCCTCACAGTGCGACGTGTGCTGCCATTGGTTGACAGCCCGCAGTTGCTCAAGGTTGCACTTCTAAACCCTCTGTACATGGATTTGGCTCAGAAGACATCGAAAATGTTTAAATTTTTAGAGTTTTTTTTATCATCATCAGGACTGCATTTAGCCTACTTGATACAGGTTTATTTGTTTGAAGGGTTACTGGCTCAGACATACAGTGAATAGGACTTTCCTGTCTCTCTCTTCACTTGTCTCACACAAAGAGAACTAAAGTCACGTGACCCTGGTCAGTGCCAGAATTGTATGAGACATTTAACAAGGATGGACTGATGCAGTGCAATGAAAGGATTATCCCTCAAAGACAGTGAACATATTCAGTCTGCTGCAGTTCGTGTAGTCCTCTTATGAGGCTGGACTCTCATAATGACTTCTGCTGCATTACTGTAGGGAGTGTTGCTCCTGCTGTCAGTGTCTTTCACTCATGCAAAATTCTTATTTGCATATCAGATTTGCGGCAACAGTTGCTTGCACAGTTTCTCATAGTAAGTCACACACAACACGCCTAAAGGGAAAATAATCATGCTATTTTAGCATGCTATTTTTTCTGCACTTGCAGTTTCTTAGTAAATATGGACCTATAGCTCATGGACGTTTCTAAAAGAATGTTGTTTTAACTTGTGTCTTTAGGTTCGGAGCCCTAGATCGCTGTAAAGAGCTGATTGAAGCTGGATATGACATCAGACAACCGGACAAAGAAAACGTGACGCTTCTTCACTGGGCAGCCATTAACAACAGATCAGAGCTCGTCAAGTGAGAAACCTGGAAATACTAACACACCATTAACAACAGTTACATCTGAATCAAGGGTCTGACTGACTTCTGTATTTGTCTGTCTGCAGGTATTACATGTCTAAAGGGGCCATCGTGGATCAGCTCGGAGGAGACCTGAACTCGACCCCGCTGCACTGGGCCATAAGGTGAGATACTCCGGTTTTCCTCTGAAGCGGTCCGGTGTGGGTCAGACAGGAGCAGAACCAGAGACACCAAGCAGCGAATTCCTGCGGCAGCCAAACTGAATTTAAAATGCTTTATTTGTCGCTGGCCAGGAAACCGCAACAGTCCTGCTGTCTCCGATTCGCATTTACACGAAAATGCTGATTTGTGAAGAAACTGTAGTACCTGTGTTTGTCCAGCAAACGACGTTGTGCTGCAACTAACAATTTTTTTTAAAATCAATTAATCTGTAGATTTTTTTTATTAATCCATTAGTCCAGTGGTTCCCAAAGTGGGGTTCGGGGCCCCTGGTGGGCCGTGAAGGTACTGCAGGGGGGCCGCCAGAGGTTGCCTGCATTAAAAGTATATAAAAAGTAATTGAGTTTGAAGTAAATTACAATAGAAAACATATTTTAAAAATTACCTAGCTAACAGTCTGTGTTTTTTGTAATTTATTATACAAATGTATGGAGAAAAACATGACAGACTTTTAAATATAGTATTGTGTAATTGTTGGGGTCTTCGTTGGATTGTCTGATTTTTAAGTGGGCCCCGATGCTCTTGACTTTGGGAAAGGCTGCATCAATCTAATCTTTCTCTAAACGATTAGTTTAACAGTTTTAACAGATGTCAAATGCAAATATATACCGAGGTTTTTGTTCATATGTCATGGCACATCAGTTACTTAAACTAAAGGGCATGGATTTAACCCAGAATGTCCCATAAAAAGAGCAGTTATTAAATATCATAGTGCAAAACACACTTTAAAGAAAGAGTGGAAAGTTAAAAATAAATATTACTAAATACTAACCTGTAAGTTAGGATTAAGATTTTAGTTTTATCTATAAGTGTTGTTCATTTGGTTTGTAGACTATAGTAGGGCTGAACGATTTTGAAAAAATATATAGACAGATATATCTATATCTACAGATATTGTGGTTGCAATTAGATTTGCGATATATTTTTAAAAATAATGTACAGTTTACATTTGAAATATTCACTGCTGAACTAATTCAAGGAATCACAGGCCTTTCAGGTCAGGTCTGTAGAGGTCTACACCACAGCTGTAGTACAATTTATACAGATTAAGACCCTGGGGAGATGGGATATTTTGTTTTCTACAGTGGACATTAAATCACATAAATAATTGCAGCCTTTACGATTTGATAATTGTGACAATAAAAATTGCAATTTTGATTAATTGTGCAGGCCTAGACTGTAGCCTCTGCACAGGAACATTCAATAAAAACTTCATGATAAGGTTATATTCTACAGTAAAGTTCAGCTACAGCCTGCTGTAATAACACTGGTCCACACAGTCATGAGTCCGGATGGGTTCGCTTGGATGCACAGCTCACGGAGAAATCGGCTTGCCTGATGTAATTAGTGAGTGGCTCCATGGAAAGACTCCACAATATTATCACACAGACAAACACTGAGATCTGTTTGAGGTTTTGGACAATGTTTTGGTTGAAAAAAAGAGTGCGTGTAGCTCTGACAGCGCCTGAGCAGATAAACACACTCGTAAGGATCCACCTGTCGCACCTGTCCCAGTTATAACCAGCTGAAATTCTGGATAATTTTGAATGAATGTAAACAAAAGGTAACTCTTCGACACATTCATGCTCCACTTCTCTAAACCACACAGTGACTGAACAGCAGAGGAAACGATAGTTCCGGTCTGAGAGCTTGTGGTTTTGTGGGCCGTGCTAATAAAGTCTCTGAGTGTTAGAGCTAACAACTGTATCACCGTGGGCGTTTAGAAACATGAGAATAAAGTGGAAGGCTTCTCTTCTTCTGCTGTTTACTGCAGCAGTGTACGGCTGGACCTTCAGACTCTCACATCACCAAACACATGAGTTTACTCTCTTTATTATCATTTTTGCTTTACGTCCTTTTGCCTCTATGTGGGGTTGGACATGCATGGCTCTTGTTTATTTTAGTTAATTTTCTCCACACCACTCACCAGTCGTCCTTCGTCCAAACCACCTGAGCCGCTGCTGCTGTGTCGTTCTCTCAGGATAATACTTCAGCTTGAGGTTACCCAGACTAAATCTTCTCTTGTCCTGTGTCCTGGTCCTGGTCCAGACAGGGGCACCTCCAGATGGTGATTCAGCTGATGAGGTACGGAGCAGACCCCACAATCGCAGATGGAGAGGGCTACAAAGCTCTGCACCTGGCCATCCTGTTCCAGCACATGGCCATCGCAGCCTACCTCATGGCAAAGGGACAGGTACCACCACAGGACCTGGTTTAGTCTTGGTTTAGAACTGGTTTAGTCTTGGTTTAGTCTTGGCTTAGACCTGGCTTAGTCCTGGTTTAGTCCTGGTTTAATCTTGGCTTAGTCCTGGTTTAGTCCTTGTTTAGTCCTTGTTTAGTCCTTGTTTAGTCTTGGTTTAGATCTGGTTTTGTCCTCGTTTAGACCTGGTTTAGTGCTGTCTTTTTCCTAAATAGGTCCTAGTTTAGATGAGTTTTTTTCTGGTTTTGTCCTGGTTCAGTCCTAATTTATTCATACTTTAGTCTTGATTTAGTCCTGGTTTAGATCTGCTTTGTCTCATATTAGAAAAACATTGAGTCCGGACCACTGTAACCTTTGTGGACTTTTTGATTCATGCAAACAGAGGAATAAATTAAACCTTTAGTTAGAATACAGTACTTACTGTAACCAGTAGTTGGAGCTCTTTGTGAGGGTGCCTTAGTTGCAACCGGATTAGTTCGTGAAAATAATAAAAAATAAAATTGACCTTTCGTTGTCACATGTTGTTAGGAGGTAGATGGCCCTGACTGCAACGGACAAACCCCACTGATGTTGGCCGCTCAGAAGATCATCGGGTAAGATTTTCATTCTCTAATCTCAGTTAAAATGTAAAGTCAATTTTACTAAAAATACACAATGTCATTCTGTTGTAGCCCTGAGCCCACCAACTTCCTGATCAAACACAACGCCTCAGTCAGTGCCGTGGACAAAGTGAACCGGAACACACCTCTGCACTGCGCGGTTCTGGCAGGGAACGTGGACGCAGCTCACATCCTGCTGGAGGCCGGGGCCAGCGTGGATGCGGAGAACAGCAACGTGAGTCCTTCACCCAGAGACCAGGACAACATCTGGTCATGCATTTATCTTCTTCATAGATCTACTGCAACAAAACCTGGAAACCTTCTTGTTAAAAAGTTTATTTGAACTACTTAACGTTTCATGATTTGCTGACAGTTGGTGCTTCATTTTCCATTTTTGGCCCTTTGAAGATTTGCTGGAAATGGGTTAGGGTTCATTTGCCTGAAGTAAAAAAGCCTTTATGGCACATGGCTATTTGATTACCAGGGTTTCTGCGGTCTAATAAAGTCTTAAATTTAAGGCCATTTAAGGCATTTGTCATTATTAGGCAGACGTGCTGAATTATGCTATTCTCAGTAAATACAAGATGATGAACCGCTAATGTCCCATAACTAGTAAAATGTGAGGAAATAGAAATGCAGGATGTAAACATATCTTGCAAAATCTGTCACGGCCTGGCCAGCAGGTTCATCAAACTGCTGTATCCACCTCTGATATACTTCATCCTCTCATCATTGCTGTTGCTAGTCCTGTTTATACTAGCCAAGCTGCTATCACCCTGCCCACAGCAACATTTGCCTCTCCCCATGCCTTTCTCTTCTCCCACCTCTGCCTCTTCTCCCTCATCTGCAGGGAAAGGTGCGAGGATGATAGGGGTGTGCTTGGTGTAGACATTCAAAACTGCACTGTTCCCGAGTTTTCTCCCAGTACCGAGGCCATGGAGATTCCGTGCTGCCCCGCGGGACCAAGTCGTGGGACAGCATCTTCGCGCACACATCTCCCACTCAAAACCACATTATTACCGACCTTACATTCACCCCCAGGGGCAGAATAACTAAATGCATGCCAGCCTCTGTCACCTACAGTTGGCAAAGTGACTGTAAGCATAGGTCCAGCAGCGCCACCAGGAAGTAGGGTTTGTTTTGTTCATCAGAGTTGCTTGTTGCAATTCTGCAACTTTGGCGTTGGGTTAAATACGTTTAAACAGGTCTCAACTATGTTACATACATTTGATACAACTATACCTAAAATGCCCACTTACACTGAACAAAAATATAAACGCAACACTTTTGCTTTTGCTCCCATTTTTCATGAGATGAACTCAAAGATCTGAAACTTTTTCTACATACACAAAATAACCATATCTCTCAAATATTGTTCACAAATCTGTCAAATCTGTGATAGTGAGCACTTCTCCTTTGCCGAAATAATCCATCCCTCCTCACAGGTGTGCCATATCCAGATGCTGATGAGACAGCATGATTATTGCACAGGTGTGCCTCAGACTGGCCACAATAAAAGGCCACTCTGAAACATACAGTTTTGTTTTACTGGGGGGGTTTACTGGGAGGTCTGGGGACTCCAGTCAGTATCTGGTGTGACCACCATTGGCCTCATGCAGTGCAACACATCTCCTTCGCATAGAGTTGATCAGGTTGTCGATTGTGGCCTGTGGAACGTTGGTCCACTCCTCTTCAATGGCTGTGCGAAGTTGCTGAATATTGGTAGGACCTGGAACATGCTGTCGTATTCGCCGATCCAGAGCATCCCAAACATGCTCAATGGGTGACATGTCTGGTGAGTATGCTGGCCATGCAAGAACTGGGATGTTTTCAGCTTCCAAGAATTGTGTACAGATCCTTGCAACATGGGGTCGTGCATTATCATGCTGCAACATGAGGTGATGTTGTTGGATGTATGGCACAACAATGGGCCTCAGGATCTCGTCACGATATCTCTGTGCATTCAAAATGCCATCAATAAAATGCATCTGTGTTCTTCGTCCATAACATACGCCTGCCCATACCATAACCCCACCGCCACCATGGGCCACTCGATCCACAACAGTGACATCAGAAAACCGCTCACCCACACGACGCCACACACGCTGTCTGCCATCTGCCCTGAAAAGTGTAAACCGGGATTCATCCGTGAAGAGAACACCTCTCCAACGTGCCAGGCGCCATCGCATGTGAGCATTTGCCCACTCAAGTCGGTTACGACGATGACCTGGAGTCAGGTCGAGACCCCGATAAGGACGACGAGCATGCAGATGAGCTTCCCTGAGACGGTTTCTGACAGTTTGTGCAGAAATCTTTGGTTATGCAAACCGATTGTTTCAGCAGCTGTCCGAGTGGCTGGTCTCAGACGATCTTGGAGGTGAACATGCTGGATGTGGAGGTCCTGGGCTGGTGTGGTTACACGTCGTCTGCGGTTGTGAGGCTGGTTGGATGTACTGCCATATTCTCTGAAACGCCTTTGGAGACGGCTTATGGTAGAGAAATGAACATTCAATTCACAAGCAACAGCTCTGGTGGACATTCCTGCCGTCAGCAGCCAATTGGACGCTCCCTCAAAACTTGCGACATCTGTGGCATTGTGCTGTGTGATTAAACTGCACATTTCAGAGTAGCCTTTTATTGTGCATTTATTGTACATTTATAAAAGCTAAATCATTATTTTTGAAACTCTTCTGAGTCCTTTGTTATGGTAGTCCTGAAGGGCAAGTCACAGCAGCGAAAACAAAAACTGAAACACAAATTCTGAGACATGCACACAAATTCTGAGATTTGGAAACCAGACATGTCACCCATTGAGCATGTTTGGGATGCTCTGGATCGGCGTATATGACAGCGTGTTCCAGGTCCTACCAATATTCAGCAACTTCGCACAGCCATTGAAGAGGAGTGGACCAACGTTCCACAGGCCACAATCGACAACCTGATCAACTCTATGCGAAGGAGATGTGTTGCACTGCATGAGGCCAATGGTGGTCACACCAGATACTGACTGGAGTCCCCAGACCTCCCAGTAAACCCCCCCAGTAAAACAAAACTGTATGTTTCAGAGTGGCCTTTTATTGTGGCCAGTCTGAGGCACACCTGTGCAATAATCATGCTGTCTCATCAGCATCTGGATATGGCACACCTGTGAGGAGGGATGGATTATCTCGGCAAAGGAGAAGTGCTCACTATCACAGATTTGACAGATTTGTGAACAATATTTGAGAGATATGGTTATTTTGTGTATGTAGAAAAAGTTTCAGATCTTTGAGTTCATCTCATGAAAAATGGGAGCAAAAGCAAAAGTGTTGCGTTTATATTTTTGTTCAGTGTATATGCTCAAAGTTGTTTTACTGACGCCAAAATCAGAGCTTAGACCTTTTCTTACCAAGGCCAAAATGTTTTGCGGTGCTCACTGTCAGCAGTGGTCTCAGCTTTTTGTACTCTGCATGCTTGCAAAGTAAGTCTTAATTTTCTTGAACAAGTTTCTTAAAAAAAGTCTTAAATCAAATTTATTGAACCCTACAGAAACCCTGGACTATAAAATAATTTAAAAACGTAGTGTGCTGGGTGTTACATACAACCCAAAATGAAGAGAGCCTTGTTTTGTTTTTTTCATTTTTTTGCAAGTTTTTTGTTCCTGAGCAGCAAAGAGCACCTTCAATAAATACAGAATAATTCATTGACAAAAACATCCTGAGCACTTTGGACTTCTTTTTTCTGTGAAAAATCATTTAATATTTTATTTTGAATCAGTCTATTTTCTTGTTTCTTTAATTGACATGGCCTGACTTTGCATAGTTATTACTTACAGGGTCAGTTCTGAAACATAACATTTATGGCCTCTCCTTTCTGGTTTTCATGTTCATTATTTACTCAACACACTGTGGCCCTGTTTCACAAAGCAGTTTAAACAGATGACAACAGTAAACCAGAGGAGGTGGCCATTTTACTGTACAAGAGCTTCATTACTCGGAGCGGCTCAGAAGAGCACTCCCTCACCTCTCGCACAGATGGAGGAGCGCACACACAGCGCACAGGGAAAAACAACAACAAGCCCAGGGCGAACGGCAAGAAAGACACATCTGAAGATTTTATTTAGGCTGCACCTGTTTCCTCCGTTTGCCATCGTTCAGAAAGTAGCTTGTTGTTAGCAGCGAGCTAAAGGAAAGCTAAGTGGCTAACAACAGCTAAAGTTTATCTGAAGTTTCAGTGGCCCCTCCGTCTCTGTTTGCATGACATCAACATTTTAGTTTATAAATTATTATATATTTACTTTATTGTATAAAGTAAAATTATTATTGCGTACATTTATAAAAGCTAAATCATTATTTTTGAAACTCTTCTGAGTCCTTTGTTATGGTAGTCCTGAAGGGCAAGTCACAGCAGCGAAAACAAAAACTGAAACACAAATTCTGAGACATGCACACAAATTCTGAGATATGGACACACATTTGGAAACACGCACAAAAATTCATAAGCATGCACACAAAACATGCACACAAATTTGGAAACACAACAACAAAAACTAAAACACTACAGCAAATGAGTGCTGTTATTTGTTGTTTTTGCTTTAGTTTGTGTGCGTGTTTTTGAATTTGTGTCCGTGTTTCAGTTTTGTTTGCATGTTATTCATTTTGTTGGCGTGACTTGCCCTTTAGGGCCACTATACTTAGTTAAGCGTTACCAGTATTTCTGTGAATGAGGAAGTGACTCAGGGTTAAACTCCGGGTTAAAGGAAGCAAACATGCTCTGGACCAGGTTAGGTTCACTGATTCAAAGTTTAGATTAACTCTGTGTGAAACAGAAAATTCTGAGTTTGAGTTTCTCTCTTCCCAGGGGTAACATGTTCTGAGTTTGGACTAAACCTGCTTCTTGACACAACGCCTTTATACTCTCCTTAAATGGACAGTGTCTTCCTGAGTTTAAGAGTTGTGTTTGTGATTTCAGGGCCACACTCCGATGGACCTGGCCCATCAGGTCCACAGTCCTCTGCTCATCCACATGCTGACCCACATCAAACAGGAGAGACTCCGCTCCAACTCACGCTGTCTCAGAATTGTCAACAGATACAAGGTACACTCTTCTGTACAACAACACACATACACCAGTACTTTAAAGGTACTGTAAGCAGCATGCGGTCTACTGGTTTAAAACAGTACTGCAGTCTAAATCAAAACAATGGTCTCTTTTCAGATTGGATGTTCAGTGATGCAGTTTTAGAACCAAAACAAAAAATGTAAACATAAACAACTTGGCTGTACTATTGTTCTCAGTAAAACTAATATTTGATTTAAACATGTTTATATCAGATCTGGGACACGTAGATAATTTTTATGAAATACAAACCATATATACTGCTCATAGTTCCTTTAATACTTCTACTACTACTAATACTTCTACTTTTTTTTTTTTAACAATACTGCTGCACAAGAAAGCTTTCTGAACTTTTAAACTTTTTTTTCTTTTGTGCGGACATGTGATAGTGATGAACTGTTCTTTAGTGTAGATAAAACCTTTTAAAGCAATTCAGTTCAATTCAGTTTTATTTGTATAGCCCAGTATCACAACAAAAGTCGCCTCATAGGGCTTCACAACAGTTGATCAAACATAAACACACAATCAGACTTAACACACGAGCGAGATAGGTCTGGGAAATCCAGGATGCAGCAGGGCCTCATCCAGACAGGTGAGTGGGGCGAGATAAGTCCGGGAAATCCAGGATGCAGCAGGGGCCTCATCCAGACAGGTGAGTGGGTTGAGGTAGATCCGGGAAGTCCTTAGAGGTGAGGTTGAGGGCCCACAGGTCGGGACAGGAGCCCAGATGGGGTCAGCTAAGATCCAATCATCACTGGTGTAGGAGTATTGGACCACTGCTGAGATTTAAAAAAAAAAAAAAAAAAAAAAAAAGGGACATTCCTTTAGGAGACGAGAAGTCTCCGTCTTATCCACCAAGGACGCAAACAAAGACGTATATATATCCTGCACAACTGCATGACCGGTTTTACTGACCTGCACCAATAAATATCCAGAACAGGCCTCTCTTCTTGTGATAGTAAGCAGAAACCTGGTACGGGATGGCACCACAGTTTCAGGGACCAGATAATTAACCTACGCCTTTGTTCATCCAAACAAAGTTATGCGTAGTAAAGACTTTATCACTCATCTGTTCGAGAGACGGATTTCATGCATTAACATGTTACTTTACAGGAAAATGTCATAACTATGTTTTGTGCAAACTCTTGAAATCATCATGTTTATTATTGGTTGGATATATACTTATTCAGTATCATTATTCATCAGTATGTTTATGTTGCTACAAAACGTTCCACTGTTCCAGTGTAAATGTAGCATGCCTTAAAGTCTACTTAAATTGAAGTGGAGTAAACACATTTCTTTTTATAACATTTGCTTTGCGTCTAGCAGAGGTAATTTGATCTCTCCACTATCACTAGAGAGGGCCGTACCAGTTTGACAGACCCTAAAAGACACACCCAGGCTCTTTGTTCTAGAGTTCTTGTCTTGTCTCTCTTAGCTCTTCTTCAGTCTTCGTCTCTCCTTCGTCTTCTGCGTCTTCTAAGTCTATGTATTTCTCCTTTCTTCTCATCTCATTTTTGCTGCGTTAAGTTTACTTTGCCGGTGATAAAATCTTTTCACGATAAGTCGTCTAAACTTTTATTTGATCGTTTCAAGTATCAATTTTTGTAGTTTATTTTGAAAAGCCTCGCGCTGCGCAACATCCGCCATCTTTAACAATCGCTGCCTTGACCAAAGCGGCTATTTTAAGAAGTTATACTTCTAAAGTTTTTGAGTCCCTGTGAAAGGATTTTTATTGAATTTTTCATTTGGCATTAAAAGGGACATTTGCCATACTCTGAGACTTTGACACTGCCTTACGCTAAACAACAGCTAAACTTTCCCGTGAGCGATATCACGCCACAACATACAAACATAACGGGGCATCTGGCGACTGGCTGTGGAGCTTTTGGAGGATAAAACCTACGAACCGCGACTTGGAGTGGGAACATCTGCCTGCGACACCCCGCAGATCCAGAAGGACCAACATCTGAGCCCCTGGCTGAAACCGGAGGCTGGCTTGTTGTCACCGCCCTCCCCCTCCTGCACCGAGTACAGTAAGCCAGTGTTATGTGACAGAGTTGGCACTAATAGTCTCAGAGTCTATTTCCACTTTTATTCCATAAATCTCCAATAATTTAATAAGTCATACCATAACGTTACTCCACTGCAATTCATCATTAAATAAATTATAATTCTGCATAACAGTTCTGTTCAAAAATTATATTCTTTTCAATATTTACCTGTGCCTCAGTATACTATTTGCCTAATTGTGAAAATAAACGTTATACTCTTAAATTAAGTTGAGCTTGGTGATCTTTATCTATTATACTGAGTCCGTGCTGGTTAACCTTTCCCTCTTAAGACATTAGTTTAAGTGTTTAATCTGCATGTTAGCGCAAGGCTAACTGGTACCAATGCGGAATTATTACTCTTAATCTTTGTCTTAATTAAGTGTATATATTTTATATATTTATGCTACACTGGGGCATCGGCCAGCAGCCAGGCATCTGAAACAGTCCCCACTCCCCCAGAGGGGAGCGGGAGAGAGGGACAACTTGTGAATAGCAATGAACTGATTGGAGATATAGAATATTTGATAATATTAATCACAGTGATAGAAGAGGAGCAGCAGATGAAACCAGAGGACAGAGGCTCAGTGCACCATACTTCCCCCAGCTTCTAGCTCCTAGAGCAGCCTAGCTTCAACTGTGGAATTGACCCTGTTCCTAGCTGGCCTGACCATAAGCTTTCTCGAAGAGGAACGTTTTAAGCCTAACCTTAAATGTAGAGACTGTGTCTGCCTCTCTAACATGAGCTGGAAGCTGATTCCATAAAACAGGAGCTTGGTAACTAAAGGCTCTACCTCCAACTGTACTTTTAGAAACCCTGGGAACCACTAATAGCCCTGCATTTTGTGAGCGCAGTACCCTGCTTGGTTGGTATGGCTCTATAACATCATTAATGTAGGATGGGGCCGTACCATTTATGGCCTTGTAAGTCAGGAGAAGGATTTTAAACCTAATTCTGAATTCAACTGGAAGCCAGTGAACTGAAGCTAGCACAGGAGTAATATGTTCTCTCCTGTTAGTTCCTGTTAATAATCTTGCTGCTGCGTTTTGAACAAGCTGAAAACATTTTAATGAGTTTTTAGGGCACGCTGCCAGCAGAGAGTTACAGTAATCCAACCTAGATGTAACAAACGTATGAACAAGTTTTTCAGCGTCACTGATTTCTGATTTTGGCTATGTTACGTAAGTGAAAGAATGCTGTTTTACAGGCTTGGTTTATATGAGCCTTAAATGATAAATCTTGGTCAAATAAAACTCCTAAGTTTCTCACAGTAGAACTTGAGGCTACACTGACACCGTCCAGGGAGACTCTGGTCAGACAGAGCATCTCTCAGCTTTTTGGGGCCTAGTATAATGACCTCTGTTTTTTCTGGGTTTAGGAGGAGACAATTATTGTCATCCAGGTCTTTATGTCTCTCACACAGGCACTAAGTTTCTCAACGCAGTCATTCTGATCAGGTTTAATTGATAAATACAACTGTGTATCGTCTGCGTAACAGTGAAAATTAATGCCATGTTTTCTGATTATGTTTCCTAAAGGCAGCATGTAAAGCATGAACAGAATGGGTCCAAGTACTGAGCCTTGAGGCACTCCATAGCTAACTTTACTGCACTGTGAGGAATGTTCATTTACACTGACAAACTGGTACCTATCAGATAAGTAGGATTTAAACCAGCAGAGGGCGGCTCCTCTGACCCCTATGTCACAGTCTAATCTCTGGAGTAAGATGCTGTGGTCAATGGTGTCAAAGGCTGCACTGAGATCTAACAGAACTAGGATTGAGACCAGTCCATTGTCTGAACTTAATAACAAGCCATTTGTGACTCTAACTAATGCAGTTTTTGTACTATGGTGGGGTCTAAACTCTGACTGAAAATCTTCAAATAAGCTATTGTCCTGTAGGTGGCGACATTACTGTTTAACTACATCTCTTTCTAGCATTTTTGAAATAAAAGGGAGATTTGATATTTGTCTATAGTTGGCTAAAATGTCAGGATCTAGACAGATCTAGTTTTTTTTTTCAGAAGCGGTTTAATAACTGCATATTTAAAAGACTGTGGCACATAACCTGTTTCTAAGGAGGCGTTTATTATAGTCAGTATAGGTTCATTAATTAGGGGAAGAGTTTCTTTAAAAAGTTTGGTAGGTATTGGGTCTAAAAGACAAGTTTAGGTTTTGGAGACATAATGACTGATGTTATCTCAGCTTGGTCTACAGCGATGAAGCAGTCTAACGTTACAGATGGTTTTATAGTGGCCTCCATTTTTACAGCTTTGGCTTGCTCTGAGCTGATCGTAGGGAGAATTTTAATTTGTCTGTATTACTTGTGATTTTGTTGTTAAAAAATGTAAGAAAGTTTTCACAGCTGAGAGTAACAGGGATACAGGGTTCTACTGAGCTGTGACTGGTGATCAGCCTGGCTACAGTGCTGAACAGAAACCTAGGGTTGTTCCTGTTTTCTTCTGTTAAAGTTAAATAGTATCTGGTTTTGGCCTCATGCAGAGATTTTTCACAATTTAAAAGACTATATTTCCAGGCATTCAGAGACTGCTCTGAGCTGGAGTGACGCCACAGCCTTTCTAATTTACGAGTTGCATTTTAAGGGAACGTGTTTCAGCATTAAACCATGGTGCTACTCGATTCGGCCTAATAACCTTTTGATTTAATGGAGCTACACTATTAAAGACTGCATGGTGCTGTCAACAAACCAATCTTTTCTACTGGGACTCGAGCTATGGGAGCTGTTCTCAACAAACTCACTCAACATTGTACTAAATAGTGGCTTTATTATGTGTTTAAACTTTGACACAGATTGGTCAGATAATGTTCTTCTAATCTGGGTTTTGTTCATTGGAACAGTAAAGTCTTTGAGTATAAACTGAAAGGTAATTAGAAAGTGATCTGAGAGTATGGGGTTATGAGGAAGGACAGTGAGCTCACTAATCTCTATACCATAGGTTAAATCAAGGTCCAGGGTGTGCAATTTTACTATTCAGTAGTACCGTATTTTCCGGACTATAAGTCACGTCAGTCAAAAAATGCGTCATAACAGCATAACAGCACAACAGCATAAAGAACAAACCTGGGAGGCTGAAGAGGCTAAATTAACAAAACAAGCCAGCGAGTCCAGTCTTATTCTACATCACTGAATACTACTGACAGTAGCTGTCACAAGCCTGGAGCGCCCTCTCACAACTGTAGACAGTAATATTTACTCCTTGGTTTCTGTCAGTCAGTCTTATATTTAGATATATAATCCGCACCTAACTATAAGTTGCAGCAAATTATAGTCCGGAAAATACGGTGGTGGTAGTGGTAGTGGTAGTGGTAGTGGTAGTGGTAGTGGTAGTGGTAGTAGTAGTAGTAGTAGTAGTAGTGGTAGTGGTGGTGGTAGTAGTAGTAGTAGTGCCATGGAAACACTCTGTATTTGTGTGTCTGCAGAATTTTATCCAGTTTGTGATCTGCACGGCTCTGTTTGGCAGCGTGGGAGCCATTTTGGACATGAACTCCGAGTCCTGGCTGCTCAAAGGAATCCTATTGGCCTGTGTCATCGGAGTCAGTAACCTGGCTTCAAGGTGAACCACAGAAGTGTTTCCTGTTGTACAATACTCGACCTAAAGCCATGTAAAATTAAAAACATATTTGAAAAATAATGAGAATTTAAAGAGAAAATAACGTGGGAATAGGAAACAGTATTATTAATCAGTAAAACATAAACTGATTGATGAATAGGAAACAGTGTTATTAATTAATAAAACATTAAATAATCGTTGTCTTAACAGGAATTTCCCGAATGCGGCGTTCCAGACACTGCTCCCGGCCACGGCTCTGATGGCCTCCATCTTCTGGATGCTGGTCACGTGGTTCCTCTGGTTCCTGCCTGATATCCTTTTTCTGTTTTACATTTGGTGGCAGAGTGGTTAGCACTGTCGCCACACAGCAGGAAGATCCCAGGTTCAGTCCAATAGAGTTTATTTCCATGTAGAGTTTTTATGTTCTTTCTGTGTCTGGGTGGGCTTCCTCTGGTTTCTCCCATCAACCTAAAACATGAACAATAATCCTCCAGCTCTGTCCGGCTCTGGTCCAGGTTGCCCCAGTGGCATTAAAGGATAGGTCAAATGCAGACACTGGGACTTTGAAGTCTGACCTTACCTTAATCATTCTTTCATTATTCAGAATCCCTATTAGTTATTAGTGCAGCAATAACTCTTCTTCCTGGAGTCCACATAGAACAACAAACTATGACAATAGCATTCATAATGAATAAACATTTAAAATGTTAGTTTAACCAGTCACACACATTGATACATAAACGATACTATTTCCTTTCTAAGAATCACTCTGTGTTATATACAGAAGCAGATTATTCCATACTGATACAGCTCTATATAAGAGGGATTTCTTTAAAGCATTGATTTTTAGGTAGAGTTTCTGGTTCCATACCCATGTCTATCTTTTTTTTTTTTTTTTAACCTTTATTTAACCAGGAAGTCCCACTGAGATTCAGAATCTTTTTTTCAAGAGAGACCTGGCCAAGGTAGCTGCCAATCCACAGAAACAGATACATACATACATACATATTAACAATATTTTACATTTTCATAATAAATAAGTACAGTATGTTAAAACATCTCAAGAAAAGCAAGCACATGTGTTTATTACCAAATTTTTTATGGAAGCTTTAAATTCATTTATGGAGATGAGAGTTTCTAGTTTAAGGCCTTTCTGTAGGTTATTCCATCCCCAGGGTGCTGAATAGGAGAATGCAGTTTTTCCTAACTCAGTTGAAACTCGGGGTACATTAAAAAGTAACCACTTCGAGGAACGGAGCTGATAAGTACCAGAGCTCAGAGAGGAGGTTACAGAGGTACAGTGGGAGTTTGCCAAGTATTGCTTTATAGATAAAGATAAACCAGTGCTGTTGTCTACGAACTGTAAGTGATGTCCAACCAACTAAATCATAGAGAATGCAATGGTGAGTGAGGGACTTAGCATTTGTAATAAATCGTAATGATGCATGGTACACTGAATCAACCTGACATAAGATGGAGGATGCAGCATGCATGTATAATATGTCACCATAATCAATCAGACAGAAAAGTGGCTTCCACAAGTTTTTTCTTTGCGCTAAATGTGAAACAGGATTTGTTTCTGAAATAAAAGCCAAGCTTTACTTTAAGCTTTTTGACTAGATTAGTAATATGTACATTAAAGGTGAGCTTATCATCTATCCATACGCCCAAGTACTTGTAAGAACACACACTCTCAATGGATTTCCCATCTAAGGATACGATTCTGCAATTGTCAAGTAGCTGTGATCGAGTTTTTGAGAAGACCATAAACTTTGTTTTCTGTGTATTTAAAACCAATTTTAAACTTAACAATGTATTTTGCAATGCCTGAAATGCAGCCTATAGTTCCTGTATGGCTCCTGGAATGGTGGGAGCATAGGTGTAAACCACTGTATCATCAGCATATAAATGTAATTTTGCTTGAATGTCCTTACCCAAATCATTTATAAAAATTGAAAACAGAATGGGCCCCAAGATTGATCCTTGAGGGACACCTTTGGTTATCTCAAGAAACTCAGATTTATATCCTTCTACATAAACACATTGAGTACGAGCTACAAGATAATTTTGGAACCATGTAACAGCCTTTGTACTTAAACCAACTTTGAGTGTAGTCTTAAAAACTGAGTCAGTTTGCAGACCAGTCTTTGTTCAGCCATGAGTCTGATACCCACCTCTACCTGTTCCCTCACAGAGCAGCTCAGAGCTAGTCTAGCAGCTCTATTCTGAGTAAATTGGACCTTAAGATCTTGTTTGGAGGCAGAGGACCACACCGCTGGACAATATTCCAAATGGGATAAAACTTTGGCTTGTGTTAAATGTTTGACACTTTTCCCTGTTAAAAATATCTACATTTTCTTATTACTGAAATATATTTACTCATTTTGGTTTAAGGTAGTTAGGTTGTCCATGAAAGTGTGTTTTCCAGCCACACACCCAATAATGTGTTGCTTGTTTCAGCTGCTCAGTTGGTCTCCTAATCACACACACTGACTTCTGCAGTCATACACATTACATGTTGACACTATGAGCAGTTAGAAATGCTGCTTTTACATAAGCTGTGCAGGTTTTTTGGCCAAATGACACTAACTTTGTATTCATTTTAAAGAAATATTTCCTTCTTGGTTACGTACTGTATACCAGCTGCTGTTCATTTGCAAACACTTACAAGTTTCTATTTTTTCTTTATTTGATGATGCCAAAATCAAGGCCTTAAAAGTAATAAATTGTATGGGCAGGTATTAAATTTTGTTCATCTAGGTCTTAGACGTCCCAATTTGACATTTTAAGTTCAGTTTTTCAGTGTTGTACTTGTCAGAAATATATTTTACTAAAGTATTTTACAATGCTTTGTTAGTAATAACAGAGAAATCTGTCTTTTTTGTGAGTTAGATGTGAATCAATCAATATCAATATCCTGGGGTTGGGGCTCGAATGCGAGCGCCTGGTGGCCGGGCCTTTGCCCACGGGGCCCGGCCGGGTACAACCCGAATGAGCGACGTGGGCCTGACCTCCTGTGGGCTCACCACCCGCAGAAGTAGCCGTAGGGGACCGGTGCAATGTGGATTGGGCAGCAGTCGAAGGCGGGTGCCTCGGCGACCCGGTCCCCGGACACAGCTTCTAGCTGTGGGGACATGGAATGTCACCTCACTGGGGGGGAAGGAGCCTGAGCTTGTGCGGGAGGTTGAGAGATACCGGCTAGATATAGTCGGGCTCACCTCCACGCATAGCTTGGGCTCTGAAACCCAGCTCCTCGAGAGAGGTTGAACTCTCCACCACTCTGGCGTTGCCCGCGGTGAGAGGCGGCGGGCTGGTGTGGGCTTGCTCATAGCCCCCCAGCTCAGCCACCATGTGTTGGAGTTTACCCCAGTAAACGAGAGGGTCGCGTCCCTACGCCTTCGGGTTGGGGACAGGTCTCTTACTGTGGTTTGTGCCTACGGGCCGAATAGCAGTACAGAGTACCCGGCCTTCTTGGAGTCCCTGGGAGGGGTACTGGAAGGTGCACTGACTGGGGACTCCATTGTTTTGCTGGGAGACTTCAATGCCCACGTGGGCAGCGACAGTGACACCTGGAGGGGCGTGATTGGGAGGAACGGCCTCCCTGATCTGAACCCGAGTGGTGTTTTGTTATTGGACTTCTGTGCTAGTCACAGTTTGTCCATAACAAACACCATGTTCAAGCACAAGGGTGTCCATCAGTGCCGTGGCCCCAGGACACCCTAGGCCGGAGGTCGATGATCGACTTTGTAGTCGTGTCATCTGACCTTCAGCCGTGTGTCTTGGACACTCGGGTGAAGAGAGGGGCTGAGCTGTCAACTGATCACCACCTGGTGGTGAGTTGGATCCGCTGGCGGAGGAGGAGGCCGGACAGACTCGGCAGACCCAAACATATTGTGAGGGTCTGTTGGGAACATCTGGCTGAGCCTCCTGTCAGAGGGGTCCCACCTCCGGGAGAGCTTTGACCAGATCCCGAGGGAGGTTGGTGACATGGAGTCCGAGTGGACCATGTTCTCCACCTCTATTGTCGATGCAGCCGTTCAGAGCTGTGGTCACAAGGTCTCTGGTGCCTGTCGTGGCGGCAACCCCTGAACCCAGTGGTGGACACCAGAAGTAAGGGATGCTGTCAGGCTGAAGAAGGAGTCCTATCGAGCCTGGTTGGCTCGTGGGACTCCTGAGGCAGCCGACGGGTACCGGAGGGCCAAGCGTGCTGCGGCCCGGGCGGTTGTGGAGGCAAAAACTCGGGTCTGGGAGGAGTTCAGGGAGGCCATGGAGGAGGACTATTGGTTGGCCTCAAAGAAATTCTGGCAAACCGTCCGCCGCCTCAGGAGGGGGAAGCAGTGCTTCACCAACACTGTTTACAGTGGAGGTGGGGAGCTGTTGACCTTGACTGGGGATGTTGTTGGGCGGTGGAAGGAATACTTTGAGGATCTCCTCAATCCCACCGACACGCCTTCCGTTGAGGGAGCAGAGGCTGGGGACTCAAAGGTGGACTCGTCCATCACTCAAGCTGAAGTCACTGAGGTGGTTGGAAAGCTCCTCAGTGGCAAGGTACCAGGGGTGGATGAGATCCGCCCTGAGTACCTCAAGTCCCTGGATGTTGTGGGGCTGTCGTGGCTGACACGTATCTGCAACATCGCGTGGCGGTTGGGGACAGTGCCTCTGGACTGGCAGACCGGGGTGGTGGTCCCTCTCTTTAAGAAGGGGGACCGGAGGGTGTGTTCCAACTATAGGGGGATCACACTCCTCAGCCTCCCTGGGAAAGTCTATTCCAGGGTACTGGAGAGGAGAATTCGGCCGATAGTCGAACCTCGGATTCAGGAGGAACAATGCGGTTTTCGTCCTGGCCGTGGAACAGTGGACCAGCTCTACACCCTCTATCGGGTGCTCGAGGGTTCGTGGGAGTTCGCCCAACCAGTCCACATGTGTTTTGTGGATTTGGAGAAAGTGTTCGACCGTGTCCCTCGTAGCGTCCTGTGGGGGGTGCTCTGGGAGTATGGGGTCCGGGGCCCTTTGCTAAGGGCTGTCCGGTCCCTGTATGATCGGAGCAGGAGCTTGGTCCGCATTGCCGGTTGTAAGTCGGACCTGTTCCCAGTGCATGTTGGACTCTGGCAGGGCTGCCCTTTGTCACCGGTTCTGTTCATAATTTTTATGGACAGAATTTCTAGGCGCAGCCAGGGGCCGGGGGGAGTCAGGTTTGGGAACCACAGGATTTCATCTCTGCTTTTTGCGGATGATGTTGTTCTGTTGGCTTCCTCAAACCAGGACCTTCAGTGTGCACTGGGGCGGTTTGCAGCCGAGTGTGAAGTGGCTGGGATGAGAATCAGCACCTCCAAGTCCGAGGCCATGGTTCTCGACCGGAAAAGGGTGGTTTGCCCTCTCCAGGTTGGGGGGGAGTTTCTGCCTCAAGTGGAGGAGTTCAAGTATCTTGGGGTCTTGTTCACGAGTGAGGGAAGGATGGAGCGTGAGATCGACAGGCGGATCGGTTGCCTGGAAATTCCAGACTCACCGCTGTACCAACGGATGAGTCTGGTCGCCATAGAATCAATTCGATTTCTAGCGCGGAGCAAACGGGCAGCGGAGTTAGCCAATCAGAAAATGGCGGACGTGACGTTAACAAAGCGACAAGAAAGTAAGCAACGCGAAAACATTTTTTTTTTTTTTTTTTAAATAAAAGTTTCTGGTGCTGCAAGCTGTTGTGGTTTTAATGACTCGATAGGTTTTTGGTAATTTAAAATGGAATTTACCGCTGAATGAAACAAACTCGGCTCCTCAGTGCTCGCGAAGAACACGTGACTTAAATAAGCGAATCAAAATGCACGGTACGGTTGGGATTTGAGTAAACCACTGCGGATGGCGTGGTGACCAGACTGATATTTCTCTGTATAATAATACAGAGACATATCAGTCTGGATTTTCCAGGCAAGCGGATCGGTGCGGCGTCTGCAGTAATGCGGTCGTTGTATCGGTCTGTTGTGGTGAAGAAGGAGCTGAGCCGAAAGGCGAAGCTCTCGATTTACCGGTCCATCTACGTTCCTACTCTCACCTATGGTCATGAGCTTTGGGTCATGACCGAAAGGACAAGATCCCGGATACAAGCGGCCGAAATGAGTTTCCTCCGCAGGGTGGCTGGGCGCACCCTTAGAGATAGGGTGAGGAGCTCTGTCACCCGGGAGGAGCTCGGAGTAGAGCCGCTGCTCCTCCACATCGAGAGGAGTCAGTTGAGGTGGCTTGGGCATCTGTTCCGGATGCCTCCATGACACCTCCCTGGGGAGGTGTTCCGGGCATGTCCCACCGGGAGGAGGCCCCGGGGAAGACCTAGGACATGCTGGAGGGACTATGTCTCTCGGCTGGCCTGGGATCGCCTTGGGGTCCCCCCGGTAGAGCTGGAGGAAGTGTCTGTGGAGAGGGAAGTCTGGGCATCTTAGACTGCTGCCTCCGCGACCCGGTCCCGGATAAGCGGAAGAAGATGGATGGATGGATTCTATCAATATTGGTTTTACAAGTCACCCACTCTAATGTGCCTTTATTTAGTAAGTTTTTGAAAGAAAGGTCCACTGTTTATATGGCTGAGTAATGTTGCAGGCATAGGCAAAAACATCCCCAATACAGAAAATGCTGTTACCGTTCAATGATTTGTTTTGAGACTTCTATGCAGAACTGGAGTTATTTCACATTTGTTAGACTTTTAAAATAAAACCAGTGAGTTTCAGAGATTAATAATGATATTTATTAGTGTAAAGTTTATACAAAGTATTATTCTTTTGGTGGCCATCTTGGCATTAAATTTTATTTTAAGTGACATTAAAAAGTCTTAAAAAGGTCTGACTATGGTCTGTAAAATAAACTGAAACTCTAGTATAAACCCCAGTGTCCTTGACGGTGGAGTCCAGATGGTCCTGGAGCCACGGTGCAGGTCCTGTTCACCCTGAACACCACCTGTCTGCTGTACTACTACCTCCGCTGCTGCAGGACCGACCCGGGACTGGTGAAGGCCACGGAGGAGGAGAAGAAGATGGTGAGGCGGACTTCTCTGACTCCTCTCTCATGTTAACCTTCAGACAGACGAACTACTTCTGTGTCTTTTAGAACGTGCTGGTTTTGGCTGAAGCCGGATGTTTAGACCCAAGAATATTCTGCACGTCCTGCATGGTGAGTTAGACTGACTCTGGTCCTCGGTCCCTGCTTAGGGGTGAGCTGATGCACAACAAAGTCCAACATGTCTTAAAGGGACAGTGCATAAAATCTCTTCACCTTAAGTTAATGAAATGAAATGAGAATCATTATTATACAGGGTAGCCCAGGGTCTTAAAAGCTAGGCATTAAATGTGTTTGTGTCTAAATCAAGGCCTTAAAAGTATAAAATATGAGTAGGTATTAAATTTTGTTCATCTAGGTCTTAAAATTTGTCAAAACATTATGTTAATACTACAAAAAAGTACAGTCACTGCAATAACAAAATATACTATTATTTATAATTGATTGATTGATTTTTAGAGAGTACTGCATTTTCTGGACTATAAGTCGCTCTGGAGTATAAGTCGCACTTGCCAAATGCATAATAAAGAAGAAAAAAACGTATATAAGTTGCATTTGTTGGGGGAAATTTATTTTACAAAGTCTGACACCAAGAACAGACATTTCATCTTGAAAGGCAAGTTATAGTAATAACAGAATAGAGAACAACAGCTGAATAGGTGTGTGCTATGCTAACGTAACACATTGATAGTTATTCAGCTACATGAAGCATAAACAACGAACTGAATAGGTGTCTCGTATGTTAACGTAATATATTAACAGTTATTCACATAATTATAGCATAAAGAACATAATATAACAAGTTCACCAAACTCACCATCTCACTCCTAATCGCTAAATCTTTTAAATTTTTCATCCTCGGTGTCGCTTCTGAACAACTCCCCCAACTCCGGAGGTAGACGAAGCGCCGCTTCCTCCTCTGTGTGGCTGTCGTCAGACTCAGCATCAGTTCCATTTCCAGTTATTCCGCTCTTTCTCAGGTGTCTTTATAGCCTAAGTTGTTAGTGGTAATGTTTACATTTTAAATTGTCAGTGGTACAGGTGCAGCAGATGCTGGTACACAAGCCTAGAGCGCCCTCTAACGAACATGTGAAATATTCTAATATATAAGTCACACCTGATTATACGTCGCACCCCTAGCCAGACTATGAAAAAAAGTGCAACTTATAGTCCGGATCATACAGTAGTACGGATAACTCCTTAGTGTAAAATTTAGGGCTGCACAATATTTCGCAATATCAGGAAACGCAATATCTGTATCGCAACAATCTAAATATTTCGCAAAAAACACTGTGGTCTTCCATCTGACAGAGATTTACTCTGAAGAATCATTTTTGCCCAGAGCCTTAAAAGAAAATGTGTTGTGACTAAATAAAAATGTTTGAAAAATGTCCAGTTTTAGTGGTAATTTAGTCACAATTTATTCTTGTTTTATTCCTCGTTTAGTCTGTGTTAAGTTCTGACTTGTGAATTTAACTTACTGTGTGAGAATAGCTGGCCCTATTTTAAAATATTGCAATAATGATTCAACATAGTTATCGAATATTTCATGTTTTTCCTGTATCGTGCAGCCCTAGTAAACATCACACGGATTATTCTGTTGTTGACTTAGTGATGTTGTTTTATCATTTAGCTGATGTTGGAGCAGTAGGGGCTGAATAATAAAAACGTTTTGTGCTCTGTAGATAAAGAAGGCAATGAGGACGTACCACTGCTTCCTGTGCGACGCCTGTGTGGCCAAACACGACCATCACTCCATCTGGACCAACTCCTGCATCGGTACCAGAGCCACACACCAGAACTAACACTGTCCTCTGAGGTGCAGCAGGACCAGGGCGACACTAGGGCGACACTAGGGCGACACCAGGGCGACACCTAGGACGACACCAGGGCAACACTAGGACGACACTAGGACGACACCAGGGCGACACTAGGGCGACACTAGGGCGACACTAAGACGACACCAGGCCGACACCAGGCCGACACCAGGGCGACACCAGGGCGACACCAGGGCGACACCAGGGCGACACCAGGACGACACCAGGACGACACTAGGGCGACACTAGGACGACACTAGGACTAAACCAGGACTAAACCAGGATTAGCCCATTACCTAAAGTAGAACTGAAACAGGAATAACAGGACCTGAACTGAATCCACACCATAGCTTGAACCACTGTTAATGCATTAAAAACACACAGCTGAATAATAGAGCTGGCTCTGTGTGACTGTGATGGGTCCCGAAGGTCATGGTCTGTCTCTGTTTGCTGTAGGAGCCAGGAACCACCAATTCTTTGTTCTCTTCCTGCTGTCTTTCTCTCTGATGGGAGGCTGGATGTTCTACGGCTCTGTAGTCTGTGAGTACCACGGCCCAAAGTTCTCTACTCTCTCACCACCCCCCAAAGTTCTCTACTCTCTCACCACCCCCCAAATTTCTCTACTCTCTCACCACCCCCCAAATTTCTCTACTCTCTCACCACCGCCCAAAGTTCCCTACTCTCTCACCACCCCCCAAAGTTCTCTACTCTCTCACCACCCCCCAAATTTCTCTACTCTCTCACCACCCCCCAAAGTTCTCTACTCTCTCACCACCCCCCAAAGTTCTCTACTCTCTCACCACCCCCCAAATTTCTCTACTCTCTCACCACCCCCCAAAGTTCTCTACTCTCTCACCACCCCCCAAATTTCTCTACTCTCTCACCACCCCCCAAATTTCTCTACTCTCTCACCACCGCCCAAAGTTCCCTACTCTCTCACCACCCCCCAAAGTTCTCTACTCTCTCACCACCCCCCAAATTTCTCTACTCTCTCACCACCCCCCAAAGTTCTCTACTCTCTCACCACCCCCCAAAGTTCTCTACTCTCTCACCACCCCCCAAATTTCTCTACTCTCTCACCACCCCCCAAAGTTCTCTACTCTCTCACCACCACCCAAAGTTCTCTACTCTCTCACCACCCCCCAAAGTTCTCTACTCTCTCACCACCCCCCAAAGTTCTCTACTCTCTCACCACCGCCCAAAGTTCTCTACTCTCTCACCACCCCCCAAAGTTCTCTACTCTCTCACCACCCCCCAAAGTTCTCTACTCTCTCACCACCACCCAAAGTTCTCTACTCTCTCACCACCGCCCAAAGTTCTCTACTCTCTCACCACCGCCCAAAGTTCTCTACTCTCTCACCACCGCCCTAAGTTCTCTACTCTCTCACCACCGCCCTAAGTTCTCTACTCTCTCACCACAGCCCAAAGTTCTCTACTCTCTCACCACCCCCCAAAGTTCTCTACTCTCTCACCACCGCCCAAAGTTCTCTACTCTCTCACCATGGCCCAAAGTTCTCTACTCTCTCACCACCGCCCAAAGTTCTCTACTCTCTCACCATGGCCCAAAGTTCTCTACTCTATCACCACCGCCCAAAGTTTTCTACTCTCTCACCACCGCCCAAAGTTCTCTACTCTCTCACCACCGCCCAAAGTTCTCTACTCTCTCACCACCGCCCAAAGTTCTCTACTCTCTCACCACCGCCCAAAGTTCTCTACTCTCTCACCACCGCCCAAAGTTCTCTACTCTCTCACCACCGCCCAAAGTTCTCTACTCTTTCACCACCGCCCAAAGTTCTCTACTCTCTCACCACCCCCCAAAGTTCTCTACTCTCTCACCACCCCTCAAAGTTCTCTACTCTCTCACCATGGCCCAAAGTTCTCTACTCTCTCACCACCGCCCTAAGTTCTCTACTCTCTCACCACCCCCCAAAGTTCTCTACTCTCTCACCACCGCCCAAAGTTCTCTACTCTCTCACCATGGCCCAAAGTTCTCTACTCTCTCACCACCGCCCTAAGTTCTCTACTCTCTCACCACCCCCCAAAGTTCTCTACTCTCTCACCACAGCCCAAAGTTCTCTACTCTCTCACCACCGCCCAAAGTTCTCTACTCTCTCACCATGGCCCAAAGTTCTCTACTCTCTCACCACCCCCCAAAGTTCTCTACTCTCTCACCACCGCCCAAAGTTCTCTACTCTCTCACCATGGCCCAAAGTTCTCTACTCTATCACCACCGCCCAAAGTTTTCTACTCTCTCACCACCGCCCAAAGTTCTCTACTCTCTCACCACCGCCCAAAGTTCTCTACTCTCTCACCACCGCCCAAAGTTCTCTACTCTCTCACCACCGCCCTAAGTTCTCTACTCTCTCACCACCACCCAAAGTTCTCTACTCTCTCACCACCGCCCAAAGTTCTCTACTCTCTCACCACCGCCCAAAGTTCTCTACTCTTTCACCACCGCCCAAAGTTCTCTACTCTCTCACCACCCCCCAAAGTTCTCTACTCTCTCACCACCCCTCAAAGTTCTCTACTCTCTCACCACCACCCAAAGTTCTCTACTCTCTCACCACCGCCCTAAGTTCTCTACTCTCTCACCACCCCCCAAAGTTCTCTACTCTCTCACCACCGCCCAAAGTTCTCTACTCTCTCACCACGGCCCAAAGTTCTCTACTCTCTCACCACCGCCCTAAGTTCTCTACTCTCTCACCACCGCCCAAAGTTCTCTACTCTATCACCACCGCCCTAAGTTCTCTACTCTCTCACCACCGCCCAAAGTTCTCTACTCTCTCACCACCGCCCAAAGTTCTCTACTCTCTCACCACCGCCCAAAGTTCTCTACTCTATCACCACCGCCCTAAGTTCTCTACTCTCTCACCACCGCCCAAAGTTCTCTACTCTCTCACCACCGCCCAAAGTTCTCTACTCTATCACCACCCCCCAAAGTTCTCTACTCTATCACCACCGCCCTAAGTTCTCTACTCTCTCACCACCGCCCAAAGTTCTCTACTCTCTCACCACCGCCCAAAGTTCTCTACTCTATCACCACCCCCCAAAGTTCTCTACTCTCTCACCACCGCCCTAAGTTCTCTACTCTATCACCACCGCCCTAAGTTCTCTACTCTCTCACCACCCCCCAAAGTTCTCTACTCTATCACCACCCCCCAAAGTTCTCTACTCTATCACCACCGCCCTAAGTTCTCTACTCTCTCACCACCGCCCAAAGTTCTCTACTCTCTCACCACCGCCCAAAGTTCTCTACTCTATCACCACCCCCCAAAGTTCTCTACTCTCTCACCACCGCCCTAAGTTCTCTACTCTCTCACCACCGCCCAAAGTTCTCTACTCTCTCACCACCGCCCAAAGTTCTCTACTCTCTCACCACCGCCCAAAGTTCTCTACTCTCTCACCACCGCCCTAAGTTCTCTACTCTCTCACCACCGCCCTAAGTTCTTTACTCTCTCACCACCGCCCAAAGTTCTCTACTCTCTCACCACAGCCCAAAGTTCTCTGCTCTAATTTCCTTTTTAAAAATGCGTTCTGAACCAACTTACTAATTAGCTTTTAATCACTGCTGTGGGCTATAAATCAGTAGAGCCCCAAATGTTGTTGTTTTTTTCCCCCAACTGACTTATTTCCAATTTTAACAAATTAAATTGCAAAAAATGTATCTAATGCACCACACTGGACATTTTTAATACTATTTCTAACTCATTTCAGTCATTCAGCTCTTGGAAATTTGGTCAAATGTTGTGGAAAAGTCATGGAAAAATCATGGAAAATTCTTGGTTAAAAAAAAACAAAAAAAAGTGTATTAACCCTGTAAAACATACATTCTAATCCTCCAGCTTTAGGTTCTCCTGACCAGGATCCTGGCTCCGATCTGGGAAAGGGTCTATATTCTGCTATAATTTGTCCTTTTAACTCTTATACTACAATTTTAAAAAGCTACACTACACAGAAAAAAATATAAATGTTTATTATTTCTGTGATGCTTTGTGACAAGGACACTTTTGTCTGTGAACAGCAGCAATGTCTCATGAAGTAATATTAAATTTGTGTTTAGAATATCAACATATATATATAAACAATAATAAACAAAATCAGCAGAGTGCAGAACTGTTACACTATTTTGAACATAAACAGAGGAAAAGAGCATCTTACTTCATTAAACTGTGTGTCTAAAATTATTGTAAAATGTAAATCCATCCAGTCTGCTCTCATTCATTTATCCAAAAGCATCCAGCAGACTGGATGTAGAGGGCTTGTTGTTGATTGGTCAGTGCTTCCTGGAGTGGGCGAGGCTTTGTGAGAGAGGCGGAGGTTGTTATTGATGAGGTAACAACATTATAACATGGGAGACAGAGGAGAAGGACCTTTGCCAGAATATAGACTCTTTAAAGGACAGGGCAAATGCAGAGAACACATTTCCTGACAGGGACAATAAAGTCTACCATAACCTTATATAAACAGTTTTAATTCTACCTCGGAAACATCTGACTGAACTGCTCTAACCCCGTGTGTGTTGTGTGTTTGCAGACTGGTGGTCCCACTGCCCGGCCCAGAACCAGGAGGCGGGTCTCTGGGCAGCAGTCTCGGGGTTCATGTCCTGTTCTCCCTGGGTCCTGTTCGTGTTGGTGCTGTCGCTGTACCACTTCTGCTGGGCCACCACCACGCTCCTGGTGCAGCTCTACCAGGTCTGTGACAGCGCGACGGTAAAAAACACCAGCACTGCAGAAGGATTCACTCACTGCTGCTTTGTTCTGTGCAGATTTCCTTCCTGGGGTTGACCACTTCGGAGATCAAAAGTCTCGGGGCTCATCAGAGGAAACTCAGGCAGAACGTGTCTCTGAGGCAGAACCCTTACAAGTGAGTTTAAAGGATGGAGGAGGCAGAGCAAGCCCGACTCCAGTGCTCCAGAGGCTGGCCAGCCGTGGCACAATGACGCACATACGTTTAACACTGCTTTAACTGTGACAATGGGCCTTTATTAGAGGTCGTCCGATATGGGTTTTTCTGTGGCCGATGCCAATACTGATTCTTAAAATTCAGAGGAGCCAACGGCCAATAAATACTGATGACATTGTGGGCCGATATGTTGGGTGATTTTCTTAAATTTATTAAAGAAATTAATTTATTATAGCCATTTGTTTTAGTAATGTTTATTAAACACAAACAAATATGTTAGAATGTGACAGAGAGAACTTGCAGTGCAAGAAGAGCTTGGGGAGAACTACAAATTTCATTTGGATAGGCATTTTGTTCTGTTTCAGAGAAATCAGCAAATATCTGGATTAAAGTGCAAATATCAGACGATTGCCAATTGACCAAAAAATGCAAAAATTTGCTCAATATATAGGTCAAACTCTAGCATTTATGCTACAGTTAAAAAGACTGACTAAGATGTCACTGACTGAAGTTGACTAAACAACCAGAGTCTGTCAGCCCTGGATTTAATGTTTTTCTGTTCCTCATTTACAAGCTCCATGTGGTGGTGGTACTAGGAGTAGGACTATCGTTGGCTGGGTATCGTTCTGATTTTTTTTTATACCAGTTCTTTTGTAACTTTTTTTTCAATACCACAAAGGTATCATGCACACTGTATATTACCTTTGTCCCTCCCCCATTTAATTATTTTAGGTTACAACACTGTAGGCGTCTGTGTTCATGATGAGGATGGATAGGATTAGAGTTCATCAGAGTGACTTGGATCGACTGTGGAGACTCATTATGACTTTTACCCCGTTGCTCTGTGTTTTTCTTCTCTGTATAACTCATTCCTCCTCCTCTGGTCTCTCCTCAGCCTGGGCGTGCTGAGGAACCTCGTGTCCTTCTTCCAGCTCCGCTGCTGTGGTCTGTTCAAACCCACCGTCGTGGACTGGACCCAGCAGTCCTCTCCCCTGGACCAGGGCCTGTTCGGACACAGCGACATGGTCTGACCAATCACAGGCCTGTCCTTAAAGAAGACACACCTCCTTACCATGGTCTGACCAATCACAGGCCTGTCCTTAAAGAAGACACACACCCCACCACGGTTTTGACCAATCCTTACAAAAGACATGCCCCCTTACCTTGGTTCTGACCAATTACAGCATCTCCTCTAAAGCCACCACTAAACGGCTCAACCAATCAGACGCCTCCCTTCCGGACATGCCCACCTCCTCTTTGACCAATCAGACGCCTCCTCGGGACCAAAAGCACAGAAGTGTATTAATTTATTTTTGTAACATCCTTCGGAGTAAAAAAACAAAACAAAAAAACAAAAACCTGTGTAAACATTTGTGAAAATGCTGCTGCCTTAAACTTTAACCACTTCATTCCCCGAGAGAATTGTGGGAAATTCATCTTCAAGGCACAGAAATAAAAATGAAATATCTGTGCCTGGGAGATGTTTCCTAAAGCAGGGAATGCTCGGGATATGCCCACATCGGAGAATCAGACAGGAGCAGCTTCCCTAACTCCTCTGGTACTGGATTAGTCTTGGTTTAGACATGGCTTAGTCCTGACTTAGACCTTGATTAGTCCTGGTTTAGTCCCTGTGGTGTTGCTCCTGTCTGCTCCTCCAGACCTGAGTCCCGGTTCAGCTCTAAAATGCTTGAGTGTAAATGTTTTCTATGACGTACTGAAGAGTTTCTGTGGTGGTTTGGAAGAAAAAGGGACATTTGTACATTTCTGCTCTGTGGATTTTGTAAAAGCTGCATGTGTTTTAATAATGAGAACAATTCAATAAACAGACATTGTGCCTGTCTAAGAGTCCTGGTTTAGAACTGGTTTAGAACTGGTTCAGTCCTGATTGAAAACAGAATAAATGTTTTTTGTTTTAGTGAACCATATTTTATTGAAAACCAGAAAATTTGCAGAAAAACATGAAAATCTAAATCCATTTTTAACAACGTCTGAATTTTCAGGTCAGTCCTGATATTCCAGGCCGGTCCCGCTCCTCCAGGTCAGTCCCGGTCCTCCAACATGGCCTCGTTCCCCAAACCAAAGCCTTTAGGACCGAAGTTCTTAGCATAGCACACTGAGGGAAGCAGGGAAGGAAAGAAAGGATAATAAATAAATGTCATGCAACACCTTTCTTTTTCATATATACACCTAGCCTCTCCTTTTCTAAAGCAGGACAGCTCCTGTAACAGAGCAAAGCGTTTCTCTCCAGTTTGATTAAGGGCTGGCCTATCAGAGTCGTTTATCTGCAGCTCAGCATCTTATAAATACAGAAATTAACCAAGGTAGCACTGGCTACTGAGCTAATGTAATAACTTCTCTCTGATTGACGGTGTTTAGATCTTTCCTTTGACACCTGTTGGTTCTGCTGAAGTCTTTGTTCCATTGTTTCCATTTTAACAACAGTAAAGTCCCGCTGACGTCCCACCTAACCACCACATTCAAACAAACCCATTTTTTCCACAAGTCTTTGTACAACTGGCTTCTGCTGCTGTCCCCATTCACAAATAAGGACAGAGCTGCTCACAATACACAAGATCCTGGTGTTTTATGGCATTTGTTTGTGTCAGCGGTGCACTGCTTCCTCTCTGATTGGCCTGTGTTTGTTCCGCCATAGACACAAAATTACATGAAGGAACCAGACTAACTCCATATAGAAGAGGAAAAGAGTTTGTTTGGCAGGCCAGGCTAAATTTACACTGTAGTGGTTCTCAAACTGTGGTACTCAAGAGTCTATGCAGTTCAAGTCTGGATTTAGTTTAATTTATATCCAGATTCGGTCCTGTTTTAGTTCTGCTTTAGTTGGGGCTTGTCCTGGTTTAGACTTGGTTTAGTCCTGATTTAAATGTTTTTTTTCCCTTTGTCCTGGTTAATTGCTGGCTTAGTCATAGTTTAGTCCTGGTTTCGTTTGAGAATCATTCAGAGTTTACTGCTAATACACAAGAGAAGGTTTAGTGTGGGTCTCCTGAAGTCATGATACCTTTTAAGTAGATGTCTCTGTCTTTAGTCCTGGGTTAGACCTGGTTTAGTCCTGATTTAGTCCTGGTTTAGATCTTCTGTCCTTGTACCTTTGCAGTAGATCTCTCCATCTTTATCTGTGACGTTGGTGGACTCCAGGCTCTTCCCACACAGAGCGCAGCGGAAACACGACTTGTGCCACGGCTTCCAATACAAAACACACACATCATACTGGTTTAGTCCTGGTTTAGACTTGGTTTAGTCCTGGTTTAGACCTGGTTTAGTCCTGGTTTAGACCTGGTTTAGTCCTGGTTTAGTCCTGGTTTAGACCCTGTGAAGTCTGTACCTTCCCAGCTCCCATGACCTTCTCGGCAGCGTACACAGCCTTGGAGCAGCGAGGACAGCGGTCGGAGCTGCCGAACTTCTGTGAGAACTTCCCAGGGTTCGAGGAGGATGCCTTCGGTTTGGACCTGAGAGGAGAGGACCAGAGGGAAATCAGTGGTGGCAGAGTGGTTAGTGCTCCTGCCTTTCAATGAGGCTACCATCCAAAGACATGTAGAAGTTAGTCCTGGTTTAGACCTAGTTTAGTCCTGGCTTATTGCTCCTGTCTGCTCCTCCAAACCCTGTGCTGTAGTTGTGTGTTTGTGGGCTTACTCTTGTTGCTGCAGGTCGTGCTGGTCTCCGAGGGGGTCCGAGCTCAGGGCACCTGCTCCCTGGCCGTAGCCGTAGCCTTTTGGCCCATATTTCTTGCCATAGCAGGATTTACAGTAGACTTCAGACTCGTGCGCAGCGACGGTGTGGCTGTCCAGGCCCTTCCTGCACGTCACTGAGGACAAAATAGTATAAAATAATAGTTACTTTTCATTTGAAACAAGCATTGCTCTTTGGAGATTTTCTCTTTTTGGGGCCATTTTCTCTGAAAACCCTAGAGATGTGAGTAAAAGTCCCAGTAGATCAGCAGTTTCTGAAATACTTTGACCAGTCCATTGTCCAAACTGTGAAAGAGTGAAGAGGAAAAAGATTAAAGTGGAATGCTTTAAAAACAATGTTCCTCAAAGGCTTTGCAGATCTCATCATCTACAGAGCAGAACATGGTCTTCAGTTTCAGAGAAACTGGGACAAGGCCCAGACCTTTATTGGAGCCCATGGTCTTGGGGCCCTCAGGGGCCTTGCATCAATCTTCATGATTGTGTCAATGAATTTACTAAATGGGCCCAGGAATACTTCCAGAAACCACTGTGGGTAAACACAATCCTTCATCTGCAGAGCCAACTAAAGCTCTATCTACACCATTCAGCCGGTGCTTCTGAAAGACAAACTGGAGGGGGCTGGGGTGGACCTTCATCTGGCAGAGTGGATTCTGCACTATCTCACAAACCGGCCACAGTTTGTGAGAGCCCGGGACTGTGTGTCTGACCTGCTGACCTGCAGTGTGGGGGCCCCCCAGGGGACTGTCCTGGCCCCCTTCCTCTTCACCCTCTACACTGCAGACTTCAGACACAACACGGACAGCTGTGTTCTGCAGAAGTTCTCTGATGACTCAGCGATTGTTGGCCTCATCACTGAGGACGACGACGTGGAGCACAGAGGACTGACACAGAACTTTGTGGACTGGTGTCAGCAAAACCACCTCCTGATCAACGCGGGGAAAACCAAGGAGATGGTGGTGGATTTTCGCAGACGCCAGTCTGCCGTCCCCTCACCAGTGAACATCCAGGGAATGGACATTGAGAGAGTGGACTCTTATAAGTACCTGGGTGTTCACCTGAACAATAAACTGGACTGGACTCACAACACAGACGCACTGTACAGGAAGGGTCAGAGCAGGCTCTACCTCCTGAGGAGACTGCAGTCTTTTGGAGTGAAGGGAGCACTCCTGAGGACCTTCTATGACTCTGTGGTGGCATCAGCCTCCTGTATGGTGTGGTCTGCTGGAGCAGCAGCATCACAGAGAGAGAGAGGAGGAAGCTGGACAAAGTCATCAGGAAGTCCAGCTCTGTCCTGGGCTGTCCTCTGGACTCAGTGCGGGAGGTGGGCGAGAGAAGGGTCCTGGCAAAACTGACATCCATGCTGGACCAGGAGTCACGCCCCCTGCAGGACGTCTTGTCTGCACTGGAGAGCAGCTTCAGTGACAGACTGTTCCACCCTCGCTGTGTGAAGGAGAGATACCGCAGGTCTTTCCTTCTGCTGCTGTCAGACTCTACAACGAACACTCCTGACTGTAATCCATTCACCTGTGCAATATTGTTTTAATATTGTTTTAACTGTCAGCACCTTCTGGAAACCTGTGCAATATTTATATTATTATGTGCCATAATTATTTTATTTTGCTTGAAGCACCTATTCACAATGCACACTCTTTACTTATGGTACTTTGAATATCCATACTCTGTCAGACTATATACTGTACATATTTATTATAGTGTATTTAATTGCTTATATTCTAATTTAGTTTATTTAGCTCTGCTTATAGTTTAGTTTTTTAGTTAATTATCTTTGGCCAGACTGGTCTCTGATACACTTTGTGCTCTTGTGTGATACCACTGTGTGCTACTGCTAACTGTACTTATGCTGTTGCAACAATGCACTTTCCCCACTGAGGGACTAATAAAGGTTTTCTTATTTTTATTCTTATCCTGCAAAAAAGAAGCCATATGTGAACATGGTCCAGAAGCACCGTTGTGCCCCGGGACAAGGCTCATTTAAAATGGACTGTTTCAAAGTGGGACAGTGTCCTATGGTCAGACCTGTCCAAATCTGACATTCTTTTAGGAAATCAGGGGCGCCATGTCCTCCAGGCTAAAGAGGAGGAGACCTTCCAGCGTTCAGTTCAAAAGCACCATCTCTGATGGGACGGGGGCATAAGTGCAGATGGGATGGGCCGCTGTGTGTTTTGGAAGGAACTATGAATGCTCAAAGGTTTATAAAAGTTTTAGAGCAACATCTGCTCTAACACCCAGCTGCAGCAGACCTGAGGGTAAACCTGCCCCTGTCCCAACTGAGACCTGAGGGTAAACCTGCCCCTGTCCCAGCTGAGACCTGAGGGTAAACCTGCCCCTGTCCCAACTGAGACCTGTAGGCAGCACATTTGAAATGAGCTCATTTTGTGATAAATGTGTAACATTTCTCAGAGTAAACATTTGTTATGTTATCTTTGTTCTATTGGGAATAAAATAGTGGCTCGTGTGATTTGAAAGACATTTATTTTTCATTTTATTCAAATTTTAAAAACATCAGAAGCTGTTGATGGGACACAACTTTTTACAGAGAATGAGCTCAAGACAAGAGAAAATCTTCACTGAGGGGTGGTTGTTTTAAATCAAAAGTAAATATATTATTAGTCCTACAGTGAGTCTACAGTGGGTCTACAGTGGGTCTACAGTGAGTCTACAGTGAGCCTACAGTGGGTCTACAGTGGGTCTACAGTGAGTCTACAGTGGGTCTACAGTGGGTCTACAGTGAGTCTACAGTGGGTCTACAGTGAGCCTACAGTGAGTCTACAGTGGGTCTACAGTGAGTCTACAGTGAGTCTACAGTGGGTCTACAGTGAGTCTACAGTGAGCCTACAGTGAGTCTACAGTGGGTCTACAGTGGGTCTACAGTGAGCCTACAGTGGGTCTACAGTGAGTCTACAGTGAGTCTACAGTGGGTCTACAGTGAGTCTACAGTGAGCCTACAGTGAGTCTACAGTGGGTCTACAGTGAGTCTACAGTGAGTCTACAGTGGGTCTACAGTGAGTCTACAGTGAGCCTACAGTGAGTCTACAGTGAGCCTACAGTGAGCCTACAGTGGGTCTACAGTGGGTCTACAGTGAGTCTACAGTGAGTCTACAGTGGGTCTACAGTGAGCCTACAGTGGGTCTACAGTGAGTCTACAGTGAGTCTACAGTGAGTCTACAGTGGGTCTACAGTGAGTCTACAGTGAGTCTACAGTGGGTCTACAGTGAGTCTACAGTGAGCCTACAGTGAGCCTACAGTGGGTCTACAGTGAGCCTACAGTGGGTCTACAGTGAGTCTACAGTGAGTCTACAGTGAGTCTACAGTGGGTCTACAGTGAGTCTACAGTGGGTCTACAGTGGGTCTACAGTGGGTCTACAGTGAGTCTACAGTGAGTCTACAGTGAGTCTACAGTGAGTCTACAGTGGGTCTACAGTGAGTCTACAGTGGGTCTACAGTGAGTCTACAGTGAGTCTACAGTGGGTCTACAGTGAGTCTACAGTGAGTCTACAGTGGGTCTACAGTGAGTCTACAGTGGGTCTACAGTGAGTCTACAGTGAGTCTACAGTGAGTCTACAGTGGGTCTACAGTGAGTCTACAGTGGGTCTACAGTGGGTCTACAGTGGGTCTACAGTGAGTCTACAGTGAGTCTACAGTGAGTCTACAGTGAGTCTACAGTGGGTCTACAGTGAGTCTACAGTGGGTCTACAGTGAGTCTACAGTGAGTCTACAGTGGGTCTACAGTGAGTCTACAGTGAGTCTACAGTGGGTCTACAGTGAGTCTACAGTGGGTCTACAGTGAGTCTACAGTGAGTCTACAGTGAGTCTACAGTGGGTCTACAGTGAGTCTACAGTGGGTCTACAGTGGGTCTACAGTGGGTCTACAGTGAGCCTACAGTGGGTCTACAGTGAGTCTACAGTGAGCCTACAGTGGGTCTACAGTGGGTCTACAGTGAGTCTACAGTGAGTCTACAGTGGGTCGACAGTGGGTCTACAGTGAGTCTACAGTGGGTCTACAGTGAGTCTACAGTGGGTCTACAGTGGGTCTACAGTGGGTCTACAGTGGGTCGACAGTGGGTCTACAGTGGGTCTACAGTGGGTCTACAGTGAGTCTACAGTGGGTCTACAGTGGGTCTACAGTGGGTCTACAGTGAGTCTACAGTGGGTCTACAGTGAGTCTACAGTGGGTCGACAGTGGGTCTACAGTGAGTCTACAGTGGGTCTACAGTGAGTCTACAGTGGGTCTACAGTGAGTCTACAGTGAGTCTACAGTGGGTCTACAGTGAGTCTACAGTGGGTCTACAGTGAGTCTACAGTGGGTCGACAGTGGGTCTACAGTGAGTCTACAGTGGGTCTACAGTGAGTCTACAGTGGGTCTACAGTGAGTCTACAGTGAGTCTACAGTGGGTCTACAGTGAGTCTACAGTGGGTCTACAGTGGGTCTACAGTGAGAGTCTGAAGTGTTAGAGCTGAAGTGTCCTGGCTGAGTCTCGTCTGTTCACACTCCATGAATAGCTGTGCTCTGATAAACGGCTGCAGCTCTGGGGCCCGGCTCCATCAGAGACTCCAGAGTTTCCCCACAGCAGGAAAAAAAACACCGCCGCAGGGATTAATGTGTTTATAACTCACTGTGAGTCACATTAACGAGACGTGGTGGCCAGTTTATTAGGTACACCTGTTCTAATGCATCACAGATGTCTAACTCCACCAAGATCAGGGCAGCCACACAATTCCAGCGTCACAATGGAGGAGAAAAGAGGATTGAACCCTCAAACAGTCTTTCTCACACCAAGGACCACCTCAGATACTTACTTGGCCCCCAAGTACCACCTTACTGGACTAAAGGGAGGCTAAATCTGGACTAAACCAGGTCTAAACTGAGGAACAGAACACTGAAAAATGGACTAAAGTAAGACTAAACAAAGACTAAACAATGACTAAACCAGGTCTAAATCATGACTAAAAACCCCACCAATCTCATGGCAACATACTGCAATGAAGTTCAAACCGAGCTTCAGAATGGAGAAGAAAGTCTTGGTTTAGTCCCAAGCTTCAAAATGGAGAAGAAAGTCCTTGCCATCTCGAGAACAACAACAAAATTCTCTGTTCTCCCAGAGAAACACAGTTTACTGTCTCCAGCCCGTGCACATACCAACTCCACCTTCACCAGGCTACAACAATGCTCCTGATCCTAGTTTTACTTAAATGTATCACTGTGACACTGTGACTGCATGAAATGACCAAGTCAGAAAAATATGTTCCTCACTCAGTGCCTCCCAAAATCTTTTACTTTCATGTTTCTGACACGAGAGACACGGTCTTCAGCACCGTCTGGGCCTGTTTACACAGGAAAACAGCACACAAAGAAACTCACAAACAGATAAATGGGTAAAAAAGTAAAACACACTGGCAGTAAGTAATCAGGGTGCAGTGGACCTTTAAACAGGCTTATTGTGTCCAAATGGACTAAAGAGTCTTTAATCAGCTGTGTGCAGACAAACTGAGCACTCACTGCAGATGAAGCACGTCTTGTGGAAGCTGCGGCCGTTGCACTGGATCTCCTCAGCGTGGTACACTGTCTTCTCACAGGCCGCACATTTGGCCCCTCCGCCCCACTGAGGCATCTGTTGGACAGAACAATACAAACATTTACTAAATACTGCTATACTGGGATGAGAATCAGCTCCTCCAAGTCCGAGGGCATGGTTCTCGACAGGAAAAGGGTGGTTTGCCCTCTCCGTCTGCAGTAATGCGGTCGTTGTATCGGTCTGCTGTGGTGAAGAAGGTGCTGAGCCAAAAAGCAAAGCTCTCGATTTACTGTCAATCTACGTTCCTACTAGTGTTGCCAACATCAATTTTGTTGCTAAATTTAGTGACTTTTCAGACCACCTTAGCGACTATTTTCTAAAAAAGACACTAAGCGGCAATCTAATAAACATTATGGGTGACCCTTATTAATTTTAAAAAGTCAGCAGAAGCATTCTGGGAGAACGTGAGGCGTCGTTCCCACACATTTGCTGTGTTTCTGCCCCGTGGTGAGACAGAGGTCCCCTCTGTCCCCTCTGAGTTGGTGGTCCCTCAGCAGGACACAGCAGCGAACAGGACACACTGTCTGCTCGGTTCGGATGGCAAATGCTCTAATTAAAGGTTTTTATTTACACAAAACAGGTTTATTCAGGCTCAGGTCAGGCATCATCATAATTTTATAAAATGTTTCTGGTATGTTCCAATTCAGTTCTTAAAACTGACTCATCACTTTTCACAGAAGAACAACTTTGTTTCTCCAGAACAGCATCAGTGCTGTGGTAACTTCTGCTTATCTAAGTTTATAGGACACTATTTGTATTAAAAGAGTTTGTAGAGTGGGATTAAAGGAGAAAACAGTAATGAATTTTATCTTTTTGTGGTATTATGCAAATGTGGCGTGATGACATCATAAATATGCAAAAGCGACCCTTTGAGCAGGATCTAGCTACTTCCTATTAAAAATAGTTGGCACTGGTTCCTACTCTCACCTATGGTCAGTAGCTTTGGGTCATGACCAAAAGCACAGGATCCCAGATACAAGCGGCCGAAATGAGTTTCCTCCGCAGGGTGGCTGGGCGCTCCCTTAGAGATAAGCTGAGGAGCTCGGAGTAGAGCCACTACTCCTCCGCATCGAGAGGAGCAGCTGAGGTTTGGGCATCTGTTCCAGATGCCTCCAGGACAACTCCCTGTGCATGTCCCACCAGGAGGAGGCCCCGGGGAAGACCTAAGACAGGTTGCAGGAACTAAGTCTCTTGGCTGTCCTGGGATTGTTTTGGGGTCCTCTGGGCAAGCTGGAGGAAGTGTCTGTGGAGGGGGAAGTCTGGGTGTCCCTGCTTAGACTGCTGCCTCTGTGACCTGGCCCCGGATAAAGCAGAAGATGAGTTTTACTGTTGTACTACTGGCTACTGGGGGGGGGGGGGGGGGGGGGGGCTAGTCTCAACCCAGCCCTCATTTCCTGCTCCTCATCCTTCCCTTCGCGTTCCTCATCCCTTCATTCCTCATCATCCCTTCATCTTATCTGGCCCATCCTAGTAAATATTTCAAATCTACCCCTCTGTTGTGGCAAGGTCCTTGTGAGTGAAAGTGAACTTGTGTGTGGAGTTGTGTCCTGGTTTCTGAGCCAGAATCCTCAGGTCAGGGCAGGAGGATTAGCCTTCAGCTGTCACACTGCTAACTGCTCCTGGCTACTGTTCTCTACCCATGGGTGCTGGCATTACACAGCCATGAAGTCAGTACCAAGGGTTCATATAAAACTAATACTTTCAGAACCTCGAGAGAGGAGTGGCCCATTGCTATTTTCCAACTCAGGGACAACAGAGATCTTCTTAAGGGGACAGGTAGATTCTCTTTTGAGTATTTTTTCATCCTCTTGTCAAAGACCAGGCCCATCATGACACCATCAGGACCCATTGTCTTTACTAAAGCATTTATAAATAGCACAACACAGTCAGCCAGGGAGCCTTTGAGAAGCTAAGGTGGAGGAGGCTGGAGTAACATGGAGAAGACCCACAGAAGGACCCACAGTAACACGGAGAGGACCCACAGTAACACGGAGAGGACCCACAGTAACACGGAGAGGACCGTACACACCGCAGAGGTCCAGGGCTCAGTGCGTTTCATAGGTTTATTGTTTATGTGAGGATAAACCAGGACTAAACCGGAACAAAACCAAAACTAAACCTGAACTGGATCTAATCCAAGCAGAAAAACCAGGAAAAAACAAACAAGCAAACAAACAAAATAAAAAAAAAAATAAAAAAAACAGAAATAACCCAGATCTAAACTAGGACTAAACTAGAACAAAACCAGGACTATACCAAGTCTAAACCAGGACTTAACCTGTCCTCTCAGCTCCAGCATCACACAGAAACACTGATGATAATAAAAGCCTGCTCACCTTGTGTTCTGTTGGATCCTGTTGTTCTTGTGTGGCGTTTGAGGGCAGCATAAAGCTCTTAAATACCGGCTCTATCAGCAGCAGACAGTGAACGCATCGCACTAAAATAGTCCGGTGACAGACACAGTGTTCACATCTGTGGCTCTATGACCCCAGCCTCGGACATTCCCCGAGTTATTCTTATATCAGCTGTTCCAGAGTCAGTTCAGGGAAGTACAAGCCATGACTTAATATCATGTATATACTATACTATACTATACGATACTATACTTTACTATACTATACTATACTATACTTGACTGTACTATACTATACTATACTATACTATACTTTACTATACTATACTATACTATACTTTACTATACTATACTATACTATACTATACTATACTATACTTGACTGTACTATACTATACTATACTATACTTGACTGTACTATACTATACTATACTATACTTGACTGTACTATACTATACTATACTATACTATACTTGACTGTACTATACTTGACTGTACTATACTATACTATACTATACTATAATTGACTGTACTATACTATACTATAATATACTTGACTGTACTTTACTATATTATACTATACTATAATTGACTGTACTATACTATACTATACTATATTTGACTATACTATACTATACTTGAATGTACTATACTATACTATACATGACTGTACTATACTATACTATACTTGACTGTACTATACTATATTATACTATACTATACTTGACTGTACTATACTATACTTGACTGTACTACACTATACTATACTTGACTGTACTATACTATACTTGAATGTATTATACTATACTTGACTGTACTATACTATACTATACTATACTATACTTGACTGTACTACACTATACTATACTTGACTGTACTATACTATACTTGAATGTATTATACTATACTTGACTGTACTATACTATACTATACTTGACTGTACTTTACTATATTATACTATACTATACTTGACTGTACTATACTATACTATACTATAATTGACTGTACTATACTATACTATATTTGACTATACTATACTATACTTGACTGTACTATACTATACTATACTTGACTGTACTTTACTATATTATACTATACTATACTTGACTGTACTATACTATACTATGCTATAATTGACTGTACTATACTATACTATATTTGACTATACTATACTATACTTGACTGTACTATACTATACTATACTTGACTGTACTTTACTATATTATACTATACTATACTTGACTGTACTATACTATACTATGCTATAATTGACTGTACTATACTATACTATATTTGACTATACTATACTATACTTGAATGTACTATACTATACTATACTATACTATACTTGACTGTACTATACTATACTATACTATATTTGACTATACTATACTATACTTGAATGTATTATACTATACTATACTATACTATACTTGACTGTACTATACTATACTTGACTGTACTATACTATACTATACTATACTTGACTGTACTATACTATACTATACTATACTTGACTGTTCTTTACTATATTATACTATACTATACTTGACTGTACTATACTATACTTGACTGTACTACACTATACTATACTTGACTGTACTATACTATACTTGAATGTATTATACTATACTTGACTGTACTATACTATACTATACTATACTTGACTGTACTACACTATACTATACTTGACTGTACTATACTATACTAATACTATTCCATACTTTACTATACTCTACTATACTTTACTGTTATACTTTACTTTGCTATACTATACTATACTTCACTACACCTACTACACTTGACTATATTATAATATATCATACCATACCATACTATATTTTACTATACTTTACCATACTATACTATACTTCACTTTACTATACTATATTATATATTACTATACGATACTATACTTTACTATATTTTACTATACTATACTATATTTTACTATACTCTACTATACTTTACTATACTATACTGTGATAGGGCGTTTAATTTTTAAGGGTCTGACAGAATGTGGCCAAACACAAGCTGGTATTTAATAAGGGACACTTCCAGTGGCTGTTGGTCGACACTGAGTGAACTGCTTATGATAATACAGAGAAGTGTCCAGTCCGGGGCCGGGCCGCGGCAGTCTAAGCAGGGACGCTCAGACTTCCATCTCCCCAGACACTTCCTCCAGCTCCCTCAGGTGAACCCAAGGCATTCCCAGGCCAGCTGAGAAACAAAGTCCCCCAAGCGTGTCCTCAATCTTTTCCTGGGCCTTCAGAACCGTTTTATGATGAGTCAACTACCAAAGTCAGTTACATCGCCCAGTTTGGCACAACCGGGGCCCAACCCTGAAGCCAGTCCTGGACCGAGGCCTGTGGTTGGGGCTCAAAAGCGAGCCCCTCTTCTCTCTTAGATTCATTCTTTGATGTGCCAAGTTCTATTTGTGATAACTTACAAAGAAATATCATAACTTAACAAAGAAGCTACAGCAAAAGTTATGTCTACAACAAAATCAGACCTTACCTGTCGCGTTCTGTATCTGAAACCTACTTACATGCAGTAATTCTATCAACCATCTCATACTGTCTTCCAGTCTGGTCCCTCACCACTAATGATGTCATAGTAGCCAGACTCTACAACAGAGCTTTTAAGAGCCATAATAGACTTCCTGGATGGGTTCATCACTGCACAGCATTGTTTCAGGCAAATGCTCTCATCTTCCAGAATTATATAAACTGTTGTGCCATTAATGTTTATTTTTAGATAAAACACAATCTTCTGTCACCAGCTCTGACTGCTCTCCTCCCAGCTATGGAGTCTGGACATGACTGCATCACAAGATCTTGCTCCCAGGAACTTCTCCCTGTCCCAGCTTTTAAAAACAGTTATGGGCAAAAGACTTTTTTTTTCACACTTTTACCAAAGCATGGAATACAGTTCCTCGCCACATCAGGACAATGACTTCTCTCCTACAGTTCAAAAAAGCGCACAGACAGTTTCTGGTGGACAGCTCTTGTTGTGACCACTGACAAACTTGGTTCTGAATCAGGCCTCTTTCTGTGTGGATGGGCTTTAGGAGCGATGTTTCTGATGTTCTGTTGTCTTTTGTGTCTCTTGTTGTGATTGTAGGTTTTCCTTTTGTGTGCTGCAGAACAGGAACCTGCTGTAAACCATTTTTTTAACTGAGTCAGGCACAATTATTTGTAACATAACTGTTGCCTATAATTCTTTCCTGTTAATAAATGAAATGAACTCATCCCCCTTTAGAAGCATTAGTCCTACTGTAGTTAATTGGTGGCTTAAGCTGGGATAGTGCCCAGATGGGCTGGAGTTCAAGTTTCTATAAATGGCTTCACATGTTTTGGCATACCCTTTGTCTGATTTATTCAATTTATCTTTAACAACATGCACCACCCCACTGTGGTGAAAATGTACTGGAGTTACCCCTCTGTACAAAAATGGTGATATTAATAACTATAGGCCAATGTCCATAATTAATAGTGTATTAAAAATGTTTGATTATTCAATTAATTAATTTACCACAAATTTGTCTTAATTCTCAAATTCATGCATATGCTGATGACACTGTATTTTAGTCTCCCAGCTCTGATTTCATTACAGCCTGATTTCAAAATAGTTCAAAAATGTTTATTCATAACAAATTTTTACTGAATAAGAAGTCTTATTATATGTGAAGCCCAATTTTCAACCAAAAAACTATTTGGTTAATTTACTTGATGGAACACCAATGGTAAAAGTTAGAAAACCAGAAGAAAGAGAAGAAAACCAGGACTAAACCAGGACTAAACAAGGACTAAACCAGGACTAAACCAGGTCTAAAGAGGGACTAAACCAGAACTATACCAAGTTTAAAGAGGGATTAAACCAGGACTATACCAGCTCTAAACAAGGACTAAACCAGGACTAAACAAGGAATTACCAGGACTAAACTGAGGCTAAACTGGGACTAGTTCAGATCTGGTTCAGTCTTGGATTCTTATGCTTTTGCATTTTTCACTGTTACTTTACCCTCCCTTTAGTCCAGTAAGGTGGTACTTGGGGGCCAAGTAAGTATCTGAGGTGGTCCTTGGTGTGAGAAAGACTGTTTGAGGGTTCAATCCTCTTTTCTCCTCCATTGTGACGCTGGAATTGTGTGGCTGCCCTGATCTTGGTGGAGTTAGACATCTGTGATGCAATAGAACAGGTGTACCTAATAAACTGGCCACCACGTCTCGTTAATGTGACTCACAGTGAGTTATAAACACATTAATCCCTGCGGCGGTGTTTTTATTCCTGCTGTGGGGAAACTCTGGAGTCTCTGATGGAGCCGGGCCCCAGAGCTGCAGCCGTTTATCAGAGCACAGCTATTCATGGAGTGTGAACAGACGAGACTCAGCCAGGACACTTCAGCTCTAACACTTCAGACTCTCACTGTAGACCCACTGTAGACCCACTGTAGACCCACTGTAGACCCACTGTAGACTCACTGTAGACTCACTGTAGACCCACTGTAGACTCACTGTAGACCCACTGTAGACTCACTGTAGACTCACTGTAGACTCACTGTAGACCCACTGTAGACTCACTGTAGACCCACTGTAGACTCACTGTAGACTCACTGTAGACTCACTGTAGACCCACTGTAGACTCACTGTAGACCCACTGTAGACTCACTGTAGACTCACTGTCGACCCACTGTAGACTCACTGTAGACCCACTGTAGACCCACTGTAGACTCACTGTAGACCCACTGTAGACTCACTGTAGACTCACTGTAGACTCACTGTAGACCCACTGTAGACTCACTGTAGACCCACTGTAGACTCACTGTAGACTCACTGTCGACCCACTGTAGACTCACTGTAGACCCACTGTAGACCCACTGTAGACTCACTGTAGACCCACTGTAGACTCACTGTAGACTCACTGTAGACCCACTGCAGACTCACTGTAGACTCACTGTAGACCCACTGTAGACTCACTGTAGACCCACTGTCGACCCACTGTAGACTCACTGTAGACTCACTGTAGACCCACTGTAGACCCACTGTAGACTCACTGTAGACTCACTGTAGACCCACTGTAGACTCACTGTAGACCCACTGTAGACTCACTGTAGACTCACTGTAGACCCACTGTAGACCCACTGTAGACTCACTGTAGACTCACTGTAGACCCACTGTCGACCCACTGTAGACTCACTGTAGACTCACTGTAGACCCACTGTAGACCCACTGTAGACTCACTGTAGACTCACTGTAGACCCACTGTAGACTCACTGTAGACCCACTGTAGACTCACTGTAGACTCACTGTAGACCCACTGTAGACTCACTGTAGACTCACTGTAGACCCACTGTAGACCCACTGTAGACTCACTGTAGACTCACTGTAGACCCACTGTCGACCCACTGTAGACTCACTGTAGACCCACTGTAGACCCACTGTAGACCCACTGTAGACCCACTGTAGACTCACTGTAGACCCACTGTAGACCCACTGTAGACCCACTGTAGACTCACTGTAGACTCACTGTAGACCCACTGTAGACTCACTGTAGACCTACTGTAGACTCACTGTAGACCCACTGTAGACTCACTGTAGACCCACTGTAGACCCACTGTAGACTCACTGTAGACCCACTGTAGACCCACTGTAGACTCACTGTAGACTCACTGTAGACCCACTGTAGACCCACTGTAGACTCACTGTAGACCCACTGTAGACTCACTGTAGACCCACTGTAGACTCACTGTAGACCCACTGTAGACTCACTGTAGACTCACTGTAGACCCACTGTAGACTCACTGTACACTCACTGTAGACTCACTGTAGACCCACTGTAGACTCACTGTAGACTCACTGTAGACCCACTGTAGACTCACTGTAGACCCACTGTACACTCACTGTAGACTCACTGTACACTCACTGTAGACTCACTGTAGACCCACTGTAGACCCACTGTAGACTCACTGTAGACCCACTGTAGACCCACTGTAGACTCACTGTAGACCCACTGTAGACTCACTGTAGACTCACTGTAGACCCACTGTAGACCCAATGTAGACCCAATGTAGACCCACTGTACACTCACTGTAGACTCACTGTAGACTCACTGTAGACCCACTGTAGACCCACTGTAGACTCACTGTAGGCTCACTGTAGACTCACTGTAGACTCACTGTAGACCCACTGTAGACTCACTGTAGACCCACTGTAGACTCACTGTAGACTCACTGTAGACCCACTGTAGACCCAATGTAGACCCAATGTAGACCCACTGTACACTCACTGTAGACTCACTGTAGACTCACTGTAGACCCACTGTAGACCCACTGTAGACTCACTGTAGGCTCACTGTAGACTCACTGTAGACTCACTGTAGACCCACTGTAGACCCACTGTAGACTCACTGTAGACTCACTGTAGACCCACTGTAGACTCACTGTAGGCTCACTGTAGACTCACTGTAGACCCACTGTAGACCCACTGTAGACCCAATGTAGACCCAATGTAGACCCACTGTACACTCACTGTAGACCCACTGTAGACCCACTGTAGACCCACTGTAGACTCACTGTAGACCCACTGTAGACCCACTGTAGACTCACTGTAGACCCACTGTAGACCCACTGTAGACTCACTGTAGACTCACTGTAGACTCACTGTAGACCCACTGTAGACCCACTGTAGACCCACTGTAGACCCAATGTAGACCCAATGTAGACCCACTGTACACTCACTGTAGACCCACTGTAGACCCACTGTAGACCCACTGTAGACTCACTGTAGACCCACTGTAGACCCACTGTAGACTCACTGTAGACCCACTGTAGACCCACTGTAGACTCACTGTAGACTCACTGTAGACTCACTGTAGACCCACTGTAGACTCACTGTAGACTCACTGTAGACTCACTGTAGACCCACTGTAGACTCACTGTAGGCTCACTGTAGACTCACTGTAGACCCACTGTAGACTCACTGTAGACCCACTGTAGACTCACTGTAGACCCACTGTAGACCCACTGTAGACTCACTGTAGACTCACTGTAGACCCACTGTAGACTCACTGTAGACTAACTGTAGACCCACTGTAGACCCACTGTAGACTCACTGTAGACCCACTGTAGACTCACTGTAGACTCACTGTAGACCCACTGTAGACTCACTGTAGACCCACTGTAGACCCACTGTAGACCCACTGTAGACCCACTGTAGACTCACTGTAGACTCACTGTAGACCCACTGTGGTCTAAGCCCCAACTAAACTAGGACTAAACCAGAATTAAACCACGACTAAACCAAGACTAAACTAAAACTAAACCAGGTCATAACTAGGACTAAACCAGGACTAAACTAGAACTAAACAAAGTCTAAACCAGGTCTAAACCAAGACTAAACTAGAACTAAACCAGGTCTAAACTAGGATTAAACCAGAACTAAACTAGGTCTTAACCAGGACTAAACCAGGTCTAAACCTACCCAGCTCCAGCTCACACACTGATGATAATAAAAGCCTGCTCATCTTGTGTTCTGTTGGATCCTGTTGTTCTCGTGTGGCGTTCGAGGGCAGCATAAAGCTCTTAAATAGTGTATAATAGTGAAGGATGTGGCTGCAAAAGTTTGGAGTCCAGCCTTCGCTGATGACCTCCAACAGGTTCTTCATGTTGGACTGAAACCAGAGCCACACATATTAAGAACATGCTAAAAATGAAAAGAAACCACATTATTTATTTGAACAAATTAGTTTAAGTACTGTCAGCTTAAGAGAGTTATTTCTGTTAAACACAAAACGCAGGAGTATATTGACAAAAACTATAGACTGTTATTATCACTAATATCAACATCAATAATGAATATAGCTAATGAAAATCAACATTGGCTCATGAGCCAATGTTGATTGCCTTTTGTTTCTGGAATTTTTCTTTTTGTTTGTTTGTATTAAGAGAGCATCCAAAATCCCTTCTTTTCTTTGTTTATTTTTGTGTGTGTGTCTACAGTATGTCTTAATTTTTGTCTTTGAATAACAAATTTAAATTAATAAAATACTAAACACATACACACATACAAAACAATATTTATTAGGCCCGAGCCCCAAGGGTGGCGTAGGGCCTATTGTAACTGAAGAGCAGTGCGCGAAGCACACCAAAACAGAGCGCGAAGCACTCACCATTAATCAAACACCGATAGCCACACTCATGAGATCATGCTGGATCCAGTGATATAGGTGTGTGCCGCGAATGCGGCATATTTGTAATTGTTGGGACAAAATTTCGGTAATGGGCACACGTCCTTCGACAAGGTCAATGACGAGCGCGTTGGACCCCATGAGCAGATTGCTCGTGTCACGCCCTTTCTAATTATATATAGGTGCATCGCCTATGGCGAGGCATAATTGAAATTAAAAGATTTCTTCATTATTATTAGGCCCGAGCGCCAGGAGTGGCGAGGGCCTATAGAGACTGCTCAGCAGTGCCGCGAATGCGGAACATTTGTAATTGTTCCGACTAAAACAAAGACCAAAAAGAACAGGTCAATGACGAGCGCAACACGCTTGTCATTGACTATGGACCCCACGAGTGCGTTACTGGACAGGAGTACTTTCTAAATATATATATATTGTTAAAAGAAAAAAACGCCTAATTGAAATTGTTCCGTTTTTTCTTCTTATTATTATTATTATTAGGCCTTATTAGGCTTCGCGCACTGCCCCAAAGTGCACGAAGCGCACCAAAACAGAGCACTAATTGCCACACTTATGAGATCATGCCGGATCCGGTGATATAGGTGTGTGCCTCAAATGCGGCATATTTGTAATTGTTGGGACAATGGGCACACGTCCTTCGATGAGGTCAATGACGAGAGCAATGGCAGGAGAGGACCTACCATCGCCGCTTGCGGCTATATTTTTATTTTATTTTTGTAATGTTTTAATGTTGCACTTTAGCACACCAAGTCTTTGCTTTTCATATGAAAAGTTAATGAAATTATTATAAAATGAGTATTCACCATTCTTGCTGCTGGGTCTGTGTAGCAGTGGTGGCTGTCAGCACAGTATAATGCCTGGAAGAAGAACAATCACAACAGACATCAGTATTTTTCTGCGTTTAAAAGAGTGTTTATAAATATAACAGTAGTGATTGAGATTGAAAGTTAAACACACCATAATACAATTTCTATGGAGGATTTAGCATTCCACCAAACATTGTAAATTATGACTAATCACAATGATTTTGACAATGACAACATCAGCCACATGTAAAAATGAATGCATATCTTGTAACCTAAATACATGACTCATGGAAGGGTCTATTGACCCCAATTGCAACTTAAATTTAAACTCATTAACATCAAGTAACAGAGGTAATTTTACTATAAAAATTACAAATGAGTTTTGTTTTTTTTACCCTAAAGGCAAGGTGAGTGAAATAAAATTGTAGTAATAATATTAGTGATATGACATGGCGATTCAAAAATATATGGGGCCCCAAACAAGGGTCCTCACTGACATTTTAATGCTCATACATACATGCTCCTAAAACTTTAATCTTGTTGTTATAAGTTAGACTCAAGATTTGGAATTGCCATTTTACCAACCACTAGGGGGCCCCACTTTCCTAAGCTTTTCTCTGGGGCCCCAAAGCTTTGCTTAGTTTGGCGGTCCTGTTGCAGCACCTCTGAGTAGTACTTTATACTTTTCTTCTTTCTTTGTTTTCACCCAAGTCACAAGTTTGCCCTGTACTTTTACTTGTACCTCATTAACAGTATCTTGAAGTAACAGTACTTCTAGCACATACACATAATCTTCAACATAGGTTTCAAATAGTTTCCTCCAGCTGGCTCTTTTCATATATCGCTCTGGTGATGCCACGCCCTGCAAATCAAACACAGACAACATGAACTGGTGAAATCTTGTTCTGAGGTAGTTATTGCAAGTCGATCGATAGTAAAAATATCTGCAGGTACCCACCACACTTGATCTCATCTCTCATGACGGTCAGAGTGGAAGCAGTGGTATTGTAGGCTGAGTTCTGGTATGAACAAGACAAAGGCTAAACCAGGGCTGAACCAGGACTAAACCAGAACAAGACTAGGGCTAAATCCAGACTGAACCAGGACAAATCCAAGACTATATCCAGGAGTAATCTAAGACAAAACCAAAGCTAAACCAGGACTAAACCTGAATGAAGCTACTGGAGCTCTCAATTTAACCAGGACTAAACCGGGTCGAAATCAAGACTAAACCACAATGAATCCTAGAATAAACCAGGACTAAACCAAGTCTAAACCAGGTTTAACCCAGGACTGAAATAGGATGAAGCCACTATAGCTCTAAAACATGCACAGTAGGCTAATCTTCCAGCTAGGTTCTCCTGACCAGGATCCTGCCCCAAGATCTGGAGAAGGGTCTCCAGACACTGCACTACAGTCGCCCACTGCTCCTGACAGGTTTCCCCATCAACACTGAAGGATGGGTCAAATGCTGAGGACAAATTTCCCCACAGGGACAATAAAGTCTACCTACCTAAACTAAACCAGGTTGAGGTTACTGTAGCTCTAAACTAAACCTGGACTAAACCAGGTCTGAACCACCAGTGGTCCCCTAACCACACTTTGAGAACCACTTCCATAAAGCAGAATTCTTCTGACCGTGCCCATCTTCACAGCAGTTTATGAATGCATTTACATTGACAGGATATTGTTCCACTTACCCTCGGATCCCAAACGGGGAGGTTGTAGGGGTACTCCTCAGGGTGCCTCAGCATGATTGGGAGTGGCCACCCCCTGTTTTAGAAACAAACACAAACAAATGCAATTTAGCAAAGTCTTGGTCTTGTGCAAGTTAAAGCGCTATTAAAATATTCTGAAGTATTAATACAAGTCGTGTGGTACTTAACACTTGGAGAAGACCCTGAAGAATTTGGCCACCAGGGTTGCAGCTGAGGCGTGTGGGTAGAGCTGGCATGTTCTGGCCACCAAAATGCACCAGCCCAGTCCACCCAGGAAGCCCAGCTTGTTGGAATTAAAGTTTCAACCTAAAACAAGAAAAACATAATTACTTATAAAAACATAATGCTAAACTACAACAAACTCAGACAGAAGTACTCCTAATCTGTACTCATGTATAAGTACTTTTTACCAAGCTAGAGTCACTTACATTTAGCCCAATGCTTGATGGTTCTCAGAGCCAGTCTGAAGGTGTAGACATTGGGCACCAGACTCAGGATCTCCTCGCTGACTCTGTATCCTGCAGAAATGACACAACAACACTAATCTTAATTATTTGCCAAGAGGCTACAGTAAAAAATGCTTTATTTGGATGGCTGCGCACCTTGGAGACTCCTCACACTCTGAAGATCCATCCCCTGTAGCAGCTTAGTGTCTGGAGGTCCAGTCTGTCAGAAATGCTGTTTCTCAGGATTTGGGTATAAATCAAGTCAATCACAAGAAAAGTATGAGCAATGTTTTTTCAATGGCACTGATAGAGAACTGATTTTTTTTTTTTACCTGTATCCCATAAAAAGTTAACTTGATGATCGGCACAAACGCATCCTCAATGACCTTAAAGACAAGAGAATTTGTAATAAACTTGTACTAAGAAGAACTAAATGTGTGGAAGCTGTATAAGGGACTTATATGTTCTCAGGCTCTTCATCTTCTCACAGAAAGACGAGAAGAAGTCGTGTCTCTGGATGAAACCAGGTCCCACACACAGGACGTCAGTGTTTGAGCGTCTCGCGTGTACACCCAGGACAAAAGAGCCAAACGGGACCACCCTGCCGCCCACTTGGTCCGTGACAGACTCAGGCATGTTCTGTGATGGACACATGAAAATGTATTTAAACATAAATTAAGCTAACTACGATCATTTACTACAGGAAATAACACTGCCACTTCACCTGCATACTTCTTTTTACACAACCACATAACTTTTAAACAGTTTAAATATGGCTGCATGATATGGAAAAAACATGCAATATTTGATAACTCTGTTGAAAATGAGCATAACAATATTATTGTGATATTTAAAAATAAGGCACTTTTCTCACACAGTAAGTTAAATTAACTTAAAACAAAAATGTAAGTCCCTGTATTAATGAGTCAAAACAGCGTCAAAATCAAAACTTAACACAGACTAAAGCAGGAATAAAACAAGGCTAAACTGTGACTAAATGAATAAGCTATGGCATTTGGGTTCATATTACTGTTGTGCACGAGCCAAAATGAGCTGGATGTTAACAGGTTAAGCAAATTATCACTAAAACAGGACTTTTTTAAACATTTTTATGTAGTCACAACACTTTTAGAGAAAAATGATTCTTCAGTGTAAATCTCTGCCAGATATAAGACCTTAGCATTATTGTGATATATTTAGATTCTTGCAATAATGGATATTGCTGATATTGTGATAACAATAATTTTTTGAAATATTGTGTAGCCCTAATTTTAATTCAACCTTTATGGTGCATGTACTTTAAAATCAGCTTCACCATTTTATGTCATACATACAATATTTAGGCTTAAAATAAACTTAACATTAAAACTATATTAAACCTTCCACAACCCACTTTTGGGTCCCAGCCCACAAGGTGACAATCCTGTCCTCAACCAGTGGTGCTTAGTTTTCACGCCAAGTACCACCTCAGAAAATATTTTTTTAATGTACCGTCTTATGCAGACTAAATTAAGCGTGACTAAATAAGGACAAAGGAGGGACTAAACAGGGCTAAACACACTGGCTCTCATTTATAAAAGTTGTGTAGAAACAGGTGCAGATTCTTCCACAAAAATGTGCTGGAGGACGTGTGGGAATTATGAGGGCTGCTGATGAATGTGGCCATCACTGGGAAAACACATAAAAGCTTGTGCTACTTGATTTACAGCCCTAACTAAAATATTTTAAAATGCAATTTTTGGACTGTACTATTAAATAGATTTAAAGTGGCAATGTCTTTATGTTCTCATTAATTGTTTTCCTCCATAGTGTGATGCTGACTTGAAACCTGTGTGTACATGTTTGTATATGTACACCACTTCCTGACCTGGTGTAGGATTTGAGCGTACTATACTCCAGCGTCCATGTTGATAAATAGTAAAACTTGTGTGGCTTTGGGCGTACACCAGGCATACGCTCATTTCCTTCCCTAATTTGATAAATGAGGGACATTATGTCCAAGTCAGGACTAAACCAGAACTAATCTTGGTGTTAACCAAAGCAACAGGTACATAAAGCAGGTACGTAAAGCCATTATTTCTTACCATTCACTGGCAGGTGTCCCTGAGCCACTCTTTGTATAGAGATCTAGATTTTTAATCTTTGCAAAAGAACAAATATTTACAAACCACATTAAGCCTGTTCTTTTTAATTTGTTGCATTTAATATTGTTTTAATGTACAGGTGTAGTCTGTCTCACCGCTGCTGAAGCTCTGTGTGAGACTAAGATGTCCCATGACTGGAGGACATCAGTGAGGTTTGTGCTCTGCCTCAGGTCGGCCTCTGATGGACAGGCCATGCTGATTGGGTGTGACCCTGTACCTCTTGGGCCTGTGAGCCACAGATGTGTTCTCTAACAAGCTGAAAGAAGAAAAACACAACCATTACTCGTGCACAAATATCACACAACACATGAGCTCCTATATAACTAAAACTTTTTATTACTGCATGAGTTAAAGTATTTCTCTCTGTCAGTCTGAAGTACTCTTATCTTACAGCCACATTCAAACCAGCAGCAGTAAGAGATGTAGTAGTATTACAAGTAGCAGTATTAGTATTAGTAAAATCATTATATTCTGTATTGTAAGAAGTACTTTCTACCTATGTAAACCTCAATTTTATTACTTTTTCACATTCATTCAAGTGACAGTGATTTTGTTGAGTACTTTCGTGCTTGAGAAATATTATATCAAAGTAATGCTTTTAAAATGTAAGTACTTCTTCTACCTTAGTTATAAATGGTAGATTGCTTAGACCTTGCCTCTGCAAGCATGTCTTCAAAAGGAAAGTATTTAATTATGAATTAGTATTATTTTATGCCTTTCTCACTCAACATTCAATTTAAAAAATATCATTAATTAGTTATTATTAAATTACACAATTTATTATAGGTTGTGTGTAGCCTAATTCACTCTCCCAAAACTACAAACATAAAAAAATTAAAATAAACTGCAGGCATTATTGAAACTGATAACCACTTAAATTAAGACTGTATACAGCAGTTATGCCGAAGATAGTTTAGATCAGTGGTCCTCAACCCGTCAATCGTAAAACAGTGTGGGTAGATCGCGGGGCCATGTCTTTCCAAATAAAGTCATCTGTCTATGGCATTTGATTGACGCAGTCTGAGATTCTTTCTAACACACGGGACACCGCGGAAGCGCGAGGAAACCGCGCGAGCTACGAACTAAACAGAATACAAGCAACTTAATAACAATCAGTTTGGCCCCTGGTAGTGGTGCCAGTTGAATGAATAAATGAATGAATAAATGAATGAATGCCCTTTTTTGGACACAGCTGTACAGTTATATGCACATACAGACATAACAAAACTACTAATTACAGAACCACCGGGAGAGCAGAGCCACTGTGCGCTAGTCCCCAGATCACAGATTAGTGGCTTTTCATGCACAACATCCTCTGACAAGTTTATCTCAGTACCTTTCAGGCACGAATGAGAAATCTGACAACAGCCTTGTCCTGACACTGTGTTACCTGTCATCTCTGTGGCGACACTGGGATAAGTGTCTTTTATAGCTGTTCTTTTTTTTTTTTCTCTTTTCACTGTATGGTACTGGATGGAAGTGCTTTGTATGGAGCTCTGGTTTCCTATTCATTTTTCCCATAGACTTTTTGAAAAATCTGTATATTAAGAGTTTAAAAGCTCATCGGAGGCTAATCAGCTCTCTAACACCATTCATTTCCATCAAAAAAAATAATCTAAAACTTAAAAAATCAGCAAAATGCGTTTGTAAATTTGCCTTTTGACAAATTTCATATCAGTGGTGGAATGTAACAAAATAAATATACTTAGTTACTTTAATTAAGTAAAGTTTTAATGTATCTGTACTTTAATTGAGTACATTTTACAAGGGGTATTTTTACTTTTACTTCACTACATTCTACAGCAAGTATCTGTACTTTTTACTTCACAAAATTTCTGAGATGGTTTAAAGTACAAAGTATTTTGAGTTTAGGTTTAAAAGCATGTTGTCGTTTGTTTGTTTGTTTGTTTTGTTTTTTGTTGTACTCTCATTGTAAACATTCATTCATTCATTTTCTTCCGCTTATTCCCATTAGGGGTCCTAGGTGACTGGAGCCTATCCCAGGATCTTTGGGCCTTTGGGTTGACCCTGGACAGGGGCCAGCTTTTCGCAGGGTCATTGTAGACAGTGACACACAGTACTTAAATATAACAGATGCAGTAAAGTAGTACTGCTTAGAAACATCAGAATAATAAAGAGAGAAGAGCTCACTGACAGATTCAGTCTCTTAGGTACAGCTAGCGAGGTACTTTTCCTTTGTGGCTACAACCATTTGAACATTTAGGGTCCGTGTCTCTTTTCCTTGCTTCCAGTGTTGTGGTGAATGTGACACTGGAGAAGGAGGCAGGAGGCTCAGGCAGCTTCAGCGCTGTAGACCTGAACTCCAGATTATCACCAACTTTGAGGATGATATGGGACTACAGCAGGCCTACCTGGACTGGCTGGAGCTCCGGGCCGACCGGGACCAGAGGGAGTCTGTGGAGGATGCAGATGCCCTGCGGTCAGTGCTCAAAAGGCTGCAGGTGGCTGAAGAGGTGCACAGGGCAGAGAATACACAGAAGGCCAAAGAACTTCAAATGAAGATTAAAGAGCTGCTGGAGTCTGCTGCAACTCTAGTTGTGAAATAAAAATAAACAACTGGGTACAATAATAATAAATTAGCCTATGGGCATAACAGAATATAGTCATATTGTAACAATTAAAACGTTAACCCACTAATACAGGCTTTGGCCACAAGAAATGAATATATACAAATTGTGCTGATCAGATATTTACACAAAAATCTAAACTGAATGACCAAATGTACAATCAAAGAGTCAAGGAGAAGCTTATGCTAAGTTTATGTAAGGCCTAGACTAGAGCATAACCTACAAAACAACATTTAAAAGCCTAGTTTAATCATGTAATTTAACTGAAATATTTCATTTAAAAGGTGCCATGAGCAGCATATATTTTTATATTATATAAAAATGACCCCAGATGTCCCCAGATATGATGAAAACATGTTTAAATCAGATATTAGTTTTACTGATAACAATGGTACAGTTGAGTTATCAACAAATAAAAATATGTTTTACATGATGGCCAAGTTGTTTTTGGTTACTTTTTTTTTTTTTTTTTTTGGTTCTAAAACTACCTTGTTGATCGTCCAATCAGAAAAGAGACCATTATTTTGATTTAGACTGCAGTACTGTTTTCAAACCAGTACCAAACCACCTGCTGCTTACAGGACCTTTCAAATGTGTAATACCATATGCAACAATGTGGTCTACCAGCCCCTATTTAAACAGCCCGTGTTTAAATAGTAGTCAAGACTTCTTAACATAAACTATGTTTTGGATGAATTTTAAAAGGCAATAACATCATAAGTTGGCGTGCACCCCATGCCTCAGATCATGCCTGCTCACCCTATGGGAGAGACTGGATTGAGGAGGAGTATCCCTCTCTCACTGTGCCTCCTTTTTATTTTCAGACACTTTAAATGTTTAGCTAAGCCTTTAGTCCACTTTTCAGTGTGTGGCAGTGTTTCTGCAGGCGCAGCTTGTCCTGTTTTCATTCTGACCCAACACCCAACTAACCCTACACTGGGAGGCATCTGTTTTCTAACTTGATGTAAACAGTTTCAGAGCCAGTGTATTAAAAATTACTAAAATAATATGAAACAAGATGAAGTTATTATTATTATTATTATTATTATTATTATTATTATATATTATTATTATATATTATTATTATTATTGCATTTTAATACTTTTTTTTTTTTTAATGCAAGCAAAGGTAACATTACAAAATACGAGTGTCATGATCCATGATCCTGTCGGTGTCTGTGTCTGTGCTCTGTGTTCCTTGTGTGTTTAGTTCCTATTCTCAGTAAGTTTTGTTTTTACTCCGCATTTTGATTTAGCATTTTACATTTAGGCATTCCTTGTTTTTGTCCTTTTAGCTTTTTAGTTTGTACTGACTATTTTCCCTTCTTGTTTTTGGACTTGTTACCTTGTTTTTCACCCATTAATGTTCATTACATTTTTATTTCACAGTCCTGCATTTTTGGGTCCTTTTCCTCCCGTGTGGGACATTGTGACAGAACGACCCAACCAAGAACTGGGGAAAACACAGGGACTAAATAAACTAGGGGTGTTTCTCAAAGCCCAGGTGCCTTGTCTTGATGACATCACAGGAAGCATCCACCTCATCTCCTGTCGCCCAAGGTGTGTTCCAATGTTCATGTCCTTCCTAGGCAGGTGTCCTCCGTTTGGCTAACATGTGGCTAATTCACCAAGGATACATCAGTGGATCCTTCGCTGCCTTGCATCGGCCAAAATAACCCATAATGCACTGCAGCTTTTTTTTTTTTAATGGCAGGCCATGGACATGTATTACTTTTAAAAACTTATTTAGCAAATTTGAGATTATTTATAAGCTAACATGTAGCCTCCTCCAAATCTCCACCCCCCACCCAAGAAAAAAGGCAACAGCATAACTACCCCCCCAAGGCAAGACAAGATACCTGGGCTTTGAGAAACACCCTAGGATTACAGGGGTGAAACACTTAGGGCGGGGCAGGCAATCAGGCGGGAAACACAGAAAAACACAAGGACTAACCTGACATCAAAATAAAACACAAGGGAAACAAGACATGACACAGAACAAGACACAGGCAGGATCATGGAACATGACAGTGAGAAAGTTTCACGTTACAATGAGATTTTTTTCTCATTTAAACGAGATAATTTTCTCACTATCACATAATAATTTTCATATTAAAATGAGATCATGGTTTCCCATGATCGCCAGTCCTGTATCACTGGTAGTGATATCGTTCATCCATGGATTATACAGCTTCCTAGGAACATAAACAGTGCCTCCATTCGTCCTTCCATCGGTTTCCTGCTGTCTGCACTGCAATCTGCACTGACTGTTTAGTTTCTTCTCCTAGAGAAAGAAATATAGAGTTAAATCAAACACGTTTGCGACAATAAACCAATGCAAGATTAAAGGTCATTGCTATACAAGTGGAGCTTCTGTATAAGCCTATAGTCCAGGAATGATGTGTTTAAAAAAGTTATGCACGCAGCCTGATACCGAGATTAATGTTCTAGCCCATTAAGTTCTATGAGGAAGCAAAATGAAAATATTAATTTAGACGTTTTTGGTCTGTCAAGTCTGATCAAGTCTGAACATTCAGTGTCAGACTTGTGGTCCGGCACATTTCTGTTACTATTTGTCCTGCGTAACAATTAAACTAAGAAATGTAAATTACTTAGCCTTTAGCTTATATGCTAATTATAGATGCTAATTACAACATTACATTAAGCAGCTAAACATTGACACACTCGCTAATGTTATCAAACCAGGCTCTAATATTACTCACATGTGGCAGAATGGTTGCCAGTTATCAAACCTGTCTTGATTATTCCTAATTTGTGATGTTTGGTGGCTCGCACTAATTCCTATATTAAAAATGTATTATCATAGCTATATTTTAACTTTCAGTACCAGTCTTCAGAAGGGTCTATAAACTAATTTAGAATGCACAGCCAAAACTTGTGTTATAAATTCCAATGATCTTTGACTTTTGTTCTTTTTGTGGCATACCATTGTTGACTTTACCTTCAAGGTGAAAGGAGTACCCCAAGGCACCACCATAGGGCAAATAGGTTGCAACAAGAAAAGGAATCAAACAATTATCTAAAAAGAAAGTGGATAGATACACCACCATGAATCATCTGGCTGGGTTTTATGACTGAGATAGCATTAATGACCAGAAAAAAGCATGAATAAAATGTATTTTTTTGCCAGTCTCTCTCCCAGAAGCCAGTTACATTCAATCAGAATGCATGTGGCACGACTCAGGGGGGCAAGGACTACATGGGAGCCCCAAACCCAGGACTATACATCCTGTGGACTAACTTCTGGATCAATTCCTAATGCTGCCTGTGATTAATGAGGAACAATTGTAAGAAAGCAAGTGTGCTTTGAAAGAACAACATTCCTCTTGATTCACAAGTGTGTCCAGAGTCAGTGCAGGTTTGAGGAAATTATTTAAGTAAAGTGAATATTTTGTTTACAAAGAGGGTGACTTCAAACAGTGATACTGGCAGCTACAAGAATATTTTTCATAAAGAAGAACAAGAGGCCAGATCTGCAAAAACCTGTATCACTACAAAAGTTGTTGATGGACCAAATTTAAGCTTCCAGGCACAAAAGAGCCACAAAATTAGTATGAGATTGTTTCAATAAAGCAAGTAGGGCTCACTTTAGGAAGGACGACATTGAACATGGGCAAAGTGTAGTGAAGGGTCGGTAGTGAACGAGCCGGCTCTAACAGCTGATTCTTTGGAATGAACCGGAAGAGCGGACTCCCATAGATAAGAGCCAAATCTTCAGCTGATCCTACTAATTTCCTGATCCTAATTTTATTTTGATGGGCACACTATGCAGCCAATCAAATGTGAGGACAGACTGGGATCATATCATTATGTAAAAGAAGTAAGGTGGGCTCTGAAGACCGCAATTTTGATAATACTGGAGCCTGCAAAGATGAGGACAGAATTTTGTAACGGTATTTTTTGTTTGTAAACTGCATAAAAATTAGGTTTTTACTAAAACTTACTTTTTTTCCAACATACAAACCATTCATAATGGCTAAATTAGGCCTAAATAAAACACTCTAAGTGACACTAAATGAAAAGCTATTTGGGAAACATTTGGGAGACATAAGAGCCGAATCTTTGAAAAGAGCCAGACTGCTCATCACTAGCTAAATGTGATGTCAAAAGAAACACTTTATTGCTCTCTAGTGGCTGCTTTGAGAATTTAAATTAGCATCTAGGCTTTACAGAATCTCCACATGAACATCTAGAACAGTGTTTAAATTATTAAAAGGGTTGAGGGCTTACTTGATGGGCTGGAAAAAAGGGGCTCTAAATGGTCTCCTCACAGCCACTGGTCTGGTGTGGGCTGGAGTGTGGTGTGCTTGTTCCACAGGAGATGGTCGCTGCAAACAAAATAGACAGTAGTTTTAGGTTAATATTTCAACACAAGTGAACAGGTGTACCTCAGATATGTAGTATTTAGTCAGTGTGGTGATGGGCTAAATAATCCGCTATCGAGGATCCAGATTCCAGACCCTCTGTTTTTTTAACGTAGACACTCTTCCCTTTAAAAATCCCACAATAGCACTTTAGAGTCCCACACTTTTAAACTCACCAGTTCCTGCTTGAATCTTTTAACGTCATGGTTGTGGTCAGGAGTCCAGTGCCTCTTGGTGCTGGGACACTTCTGAGAGGCACCAGCAGCCACAGCAGACTCCTGGCTTGGTTTAACGGTGCAGGTTCTCCTCCCTGCACTCAGTTCCACCCTGACCTTTTTGGAGCTCCTGGCATCGGGAGGAGAACATGCCCTCCTTTTGGCTGGAGCTTTGTTCTCATCTGACAGCAGCGAGCTCACATTTTCACAGCTGGTGTAAGCTGCTGAAAACTCCATGCCATCCTGGTGCACAGAGTGAGAGTAGACTGCAAAAACACAACACACAATGTCATTTGGCATTTAAAATTAGCTATGTTAAAATGTATTGCAATCTGCTATTCTAATAGCAACAATGTATGTATCAAAGACTTACCGATCTGGCGGAAGGTCTGAAGTTCAGGGGCCAAGTTCAGCATCTTGGGTCCATTCTGTTTTAATTGGACTCCAATGAGCCACTTCCTGCTCAGTCCATCCCTGAAAACAAACAGCGATATATATTAGTAAAACATATGTCTAAATATGGCCTATCACAATTAATGAATAGAATTAGGAAGTACTCTTTAGTGAATGAATTTTGCAATGACAATTTAACTTAGATTAAAGAGGTTAAACTGGTGCTTACAGTCATATGCAAAAGTTTGGGCTTGAGCTATGTCAGCCCACACTACGTTATTCCTTAAATGAATCTGGCTTTGTCTAAATTACCTTTTGCCTACCTCAGGTGACTCAGTTTGTGGCAAGGCATCACCCTCCCATACAGTTGTTCTTTGTGCAAACTGTTCTGAATGTTTGACCCATGTACAGAAACATCTGCAGCAGGATGGTGTTGTAGGTGTTTGGAGGTGATCTGTGGGTTGTCTTTAACCATTCTCACCATTCCTTGCCTGTGTCTCTCTGTATTTTTCTTGGCCTGACACATCTGGCCTTAACATCAGCTTTGCCTGTGTCCTTCCATTTCCTGTCTATGAAGTTTGAGGCCTAACTAACTAATCTAACAAGTTTTGTGTTGCAAGTAATCCATTTTGAGAAGTTACATGCATTCAAATCAGCAAATTTATAAGGGTGCTCAATCTTTTGCACACCCTTTTTTTTCATATTTCATTTAATTTCATACACCTAAATACTGCTACACTAAAAACTGTTGTTAGGAAAACTCCCTAGAACTCAGATGTCACTAGAAAATGAATGACAAACCTCATTCTCAGGAATGATCATGCAAACTTTTACATCAGACTTTATATCATACATCAGTCGTTCCCAGCCTTTTTGTCTTTGAAGCACAGGCAGGGGGGCCTGAGTCCAAGACAAGCCCCTCCCCCCAGCCCTAACCCAGCCCCTCACTAATGCATCAGTAGCATAAAGTGATTAGCTACAAACATAATATTTTTTTTAATATTAATCAGCAGTAGTGATAGGCTTTTGTTCCTATTCCATTTGTTTGAGTTGTGGATTTTTTAGAATTTATTTTGCACAGATATAATTTTGATAATCTCAACCTCAGAGTAGACAAAGCTCTGTGGACCCCATGCAACCCCTGACATTCCCCAGGTGGGGAACCACTGTTATATACTACCAGTCATTCTTTTTTGACATCAAAAATATACATAATCATGAAAATATCATGACTAACCTAGATCCACACCAAGGGATAAAATAGGGTTTAGTAACTAAACCAGGACCAAACCAGAACTAAACCAGGACAAAACTAGAACAATGTCATTTATAAGCTTTTATATTAGATTTTTTTTTTTCTTTTTAACATGGGAAGCACAAATACAAATACCATTGCAGGCAGGTATATAAATATTAGGATATAAATATTGCTGATGTAATGTGTGAATTTGATCATTATTATTGTTGTTGTCGTTGTTGTTGTTGTTGTTTTTATATTGTGCAGACCTAATTGAGTGTTAATAAGATGCAGAGTAGTAATAAATACATACTTTCCAGGAAAGGACTGCATGCTGGGGTGGGCCAGGGAGATGTGGACATTTCTGTCCAGCCTGCCCACCAGATGTCGGATCCTACTTTCAACAAAGGCAGACCTAAAAAAATAAAGAAGACATTGTTCAAAGTGCACACATTTCAAAGAAGAAACAAACTATTCAGCCAGCACACAGTCATATACACATCACACATGCAGAAAAGTATAGCACCTGTACTGAAACGTGCTGATACTGTGCCCATTCTCAAAAATAGACAAAAAACGTATTTACAAACTCACTTACTAAGGTTGATTTTAACATTACTTTAATTTTTTTTTTTTTTTTTTTAGCTCTTTGTCGCATTTTTAAACCTAATTGTAATGTGTACTTTATGCTTTTCATTGTATTGTTGTTGTTTTTTGTTTTTTTGTTTTTTGTTTTTTTAAAACTTGGGCACTTCTTGCACTTTAGCACACCGAGTCTTTGCTTGTCATATGAAAAGTTAATGAAATTATTATAAAATGAGTACTCACCATACTTGCTGCTGGGTCTGTGTCGCAGCGGTGGCTGTCAGCACAATATAATGCCTGGAAGAAGAACAATCACAACACACATCAGTATTTTTCTACATTTAAAACATTAGTGTTTATAAATGTAATGGTGGCAATCCAGAAGTTAAACAGACCATAATACAATTTCTATGGAGGATTTATCATTTGCCACAAAACATTGCAAATTATGACTAATCAAATGACAACCAAACGACCACATGTAAAAATAAATGCAATAATTGTTACTAAACCTATCCAAACACATCACTGGAATATTAACCCCAATCACAACTTAAATTTCAACTCATTAACATCAAGTACCAGAGGTAATTTTACTATAAAAAATAAAAAAAATTAACCTACAAATAAGTAAAATTAGTTTATTTTACCTTAAAGACAAGGTGAGTGGCAATAGTAGTAATATAGTAATAAAAGCAGTGGTGGTTGTAGTAATAATAATAGTAATATTTAGGGAGGCCCAAACAAGGGTCCTCACTGAGACACCTGTTCCCACCCCACATACATTTTAATGCTCCTAAAACTTTAATCTTGATGTTATAGGTTAGACTCAAGTTTTGGAGTTGTCATTTTACCAACAACTAGGGGGGGCCCCTTTCCAAAGCTTTTCACTGGGGCCCCAAACATTTGCTTGCTTTGCCTGTCCTGTTGCAGCACGTCTGAGTAGCAGCACTAGTAATGGTAGAAGCCGTAAGTACGTTATACTTTTCTCCTTGGTCTACTTTCACCCAAGTCATGAATTTGCTCTGTACTTTTACTTGTACCTCATTAACAGTATCTTGAAGTAACAATATTTCTAGCACATACCCATAATCTTGAATAAAGGTGGGTGGCTCAAAGAGTTCCCTCCAGCTGGCTCTGTTTATGAAAACTGCTTCAGTGATGCCACGACCTGCAAATCAAACACAGACAATATGAACTGGTGAAATCCTGTTATGAGGTTGTTATGGTTGAGTTTGGCTTTAGCTGTTACTGTAGCAAATCGACCAATAGTAGAAATATATGGAGGTACCCACCACGCTTAATCTCGTCCCTCATGATCTTCAGAGTGGAAGCAGTGACATTGTAAGCCGAGTTCTGGTGAGGGTATGCAGGCGTTATGACCGGCATGTGATGGAAGCGGTCACCGGGGTTCACCTGAGAAAACATAAAAACATGTGGTCTCCTGTTAGGTTGAGGGAGTTTTAGGAGGTTTAGAAAAATATTTGGCTTTCCAAGTAGCATCTCAAAAATCGAAATTAGTATCACTGAATAAAAACAAGGCAGAGGCTAAACCAGGACTAAAACAAAACAAGACTAGGGCTAAATCCAGACTGAACCAGGACAAATCCAAGACTATACCCAGGAGTAATCTAAGACTAAACCATTGCTAAACCAGGACTAAACCAGATGAAGCTACTGGAGCTCTCAATTTAACCAGGACTAAACCGGGACTAAACCAAGACTGAAACAGGATGAAGCCACTATAGCTCTAAAACATGCACAGTAGGCTAATCTTCCGGCTAGGTTCTCCTGACCAGGATCCTGGCCCAAGATCTGGAGAAGGGTTGCCAGGCGCTGCTCCTTGCCCCAGCGGCATTGAAGGATGGGTCAAATACAGAGGACAAATTTCTCCACAGGTACTAGAAAGTCTACCTACCTAAACTAAACCAGCGCTAAACCAGATCTAAACCAGAACTTAGCCAGGATGAAGCTAGTTCCAAACTAAACCAGGTCTAAACCAAGACTAAACCACAATGAATCCTAGAATAAACAAGGACTAAACAGTGTCTAAACCGTGTCTAAACCAGGTCTAAACCAGGACTAAAGCAGGTCTGAACCACCAGTGGTCTCCTAACCACACTTTGAGAACCACTTCCATACAGATGAATTCTTATGTCCAGGCCCATCTTCACAGTAGTTTGTGAATGTATTTTACATTGACAGGCTATTGTTCCACTTACCCTCGGATCCCAAACAGGGAGGTTGTAGGGGTACTCCTCAGGGTGCCTCAGCGTGATTGGGAGTGGCCACCCCCTGTTTTAGAAACAAACACAAACAAATGCAATTTAGCAAAGTCTTGGTCTTGTGCAAGTTAAAGTACTATTAAAATATTCTGAAGTATTAATGCAAGTCGTGTGGTACTTACCACGTGGAGAAGACCCTGAAGAATTTGGCCACCAGGGTTGCAGCTGAGGCGTGTGGGTAGAGCTGGCATGTTCTGGCCACCAAAATGCACCAGCCCAGTCCACCCAGGAAGCCCAGCTTGTTGGAGTAAATGCTGCGACCTGGAACACAATAAGAAAAAATAAGTATTAGTACAGTTAAATGGATGCAGAGGCACAAAAAGTACTCTTAAGCTGTATGCATGTATAAGTACTTTTACCAAGCTAGAGTCACTTACATTTAGCCCAATGCTTGATGGTCCTCAGAGCCAGTCTGAAGGTGTAGACATTGGGCACCAGACTCAGGATCTCCTCGCTGACTCTGTATCCTGCAAAAAGGACACAACAACACTAACATTCATTTTTTGCCTGTTACAATAGGCTACAGTAAAAATGGTATATTTGGATGGCTGCGCACCTTGGAGACTCCTTATACTTTGCATGTCCATCCCCGCTAACAGCTCGGTGTCGAGGAGGTCCAGTTCGTTAGGTATGCTCTCTCGCATGATGCGGGCATAAACCAAGTCAATCTGAAATCACAGGAAAAGTATGAGCAATGTTTCTTCAATAGCACTGATAGATAACTGTGATTTATTTTTACCTGTATCCCATCAAAGGTCAGCTTGATCACAGGAACAGACGCCTCCTCAATGACCTTAATGACAAAAAGAATTTGTATTAAACTTGTACTAAGAAGAGCTAAATGTGTGGAAGCTGCATAAGGGACTTACCTGGATGTCCTGGACCTCCCTCAGGCTCTTCATCTTCTCAATGAAGGAAGAAAAGAAGGTTCGTCTCTCAATGAAACTGGGTCCAACACACAAGACATCGATGTCAGAGCATCTTGTGTGGAAGCCCAGGCTAAAGGAGCCAAATGGGACCACCCTGCCGCCCACTTGGTCCGTAACAGACTCAGACATGTTCTGAAATAGACACATGGAAATGTATTCATATATAAATGAAACTAACCTAATCTTGGTCTAAACCAAAGCCAGAATTTCTTACCATTTGACAGCAGGTGTCCCTGAGCCACTCTTTGTATAGAGAGTCCAAATTTTTAATCACATTTTCTCTGCAAAAGAAGAAATATTTATAAGTCATGGTAAGTCTGTTGCATTAATTTTTTTTGTCTCATTTAATATTGTTTTAATGTACAGGTGTAGTCTGTCTCACCGGTGCTGAAGCTCTGTGTGAGATTCAAAGATGTCACATGACTGGAGGACATCAGTGAGGCGTTTGGTCTGCCTCAGGTCAGCCTCAGATGGAAAACTGACACTGATTGGGTCTGTGACCCCGTAGCACTTGGGCCTGTCAGCCACAGACGTGTTTGCTAAAGAGCTGAAAGAAGAAAAACACAACAATGATTCATGCACAAATATCATACAACATGCTTAGAATGCCTATATAACTAGGAATTTGTATTACTGCATGAGTTAAAGTATTTCTCTGAGTCAGTCTGAAGTATGGTAGTACTCTTATCCTACACACATTCAAACCAGCAGCAGCAGTAATAGTGGTAGTAATATTACAAGTAGCAGTGTTGGTAAAATCAAAAAGTACTTTCTACCTATGTAAACCTCACATTGCACATTCGTTCAAGTGATAGCAATTCTGTTGAGTACTTTTCCACTTGAGTAATATTATTTCAAAGAAATACTTTTAGATTTGACAAACTTCCTCCACCTTAGTTACAAATGGTAGGTGCATGTATAGTTTTGTGTGTGTGTGTGTCTTCGAAATGAATGTATTTAATTATGAATTAGGATACTTTACGCCTTTCTCAAGCAACATTCAATTTAAAAAATATCTGATGAATTACTTATTATTAAATGACTAAATCTATTGTGGACTGTATGTAACCTAAGGAGATATGCTTCTACACCAAGTATTTTCTGAAGTATTATTGTTACTTTGTGGAACCAGAGGTGGAAGAAGCAATACAATCTGTACTCAAATAAAAGCACTGCTACTTTAAAATAATAATACTCAAGAAGAAGTAAAAGTAACCAACAAAATGATTGAGTAAAGAGTATTAACCTGGCTCAGACCAAGGACCTTCTCAAGCATTATACAGTCATGAGTAATCATTTATGGTTTTTACTAATAAATATTTGCATGAACATGTTTTTATGAGAAAGGTCATCAGTTAAAAGTAGGCTATATTTTACAAAATGCCCACAGAAATGACATTTCCGTAAAGAAAGTGTTAGTACTAAATTACAAGAGTAATTTATAGTGGTATAGTATAGTGTAGTATAGTAGTATCTAGTTACTTTCCTCCACTGACTCCAAAAACTCAACTATTAACATGACAAAAGTTGCAAAACATCACACTGTAATTAAAACCAATTGTGTTTTTAACATATATAACTTAATTATTTAGTTAAAGTGCAAAAAACAACCAATGCATCTCTTAATAATAACATCATCTGGATTTTGCATTTGGTTGGCCCTGGTCATAAATCATACAAAATCTCACACAAAACATGAATGAAACTGTAACTTACGCAGACATTGTTGCAAATAAAGCAAAAAAGTTGAAGAAATGTGTGTTTTTCTCAGTAAAATATACGCGAGGAAAATATTTGCAGCTTACTCTCAGGAGAGACAAGTGAAACAAGTGAGGTGTTCTAAAGGTGCGCTCCGGAACAGAACAACTATGACGGGCGTTTGACCTCATGTCGCTATGGTTATAAAGAACTCAGGCTACATTTGAATTTACACTTTAAAAAAGGCTAGTTAACCAATAATAATACAACCTACTTTGAGTGGACAGATATGTGTTTTATAGTCTGTTTTTCACTAATATTTTTTAAACCCCTAAAGCTTATTGCTAAAGCATTTGTCATATAATAAAATAGAAGATGTTTTAAGCAGTTTCCTACTTTGACAGGATATAGGCAGCTGCCTAGGGCGGCCAGTGGCAGGGGCGCCAGCCGTCGCCCCATGCGCCCCGCTGTGTGGGGTCAGTGAAACTGTAAGCTGCTGCCAGCATGATGAGCCTGGCCCTGGCCTGGTCTGGTCAATCCCAGTAAATAAATACCAGATCCTGGACATAAACATGTTCTACACTCTTCAAGCATCAAAGATGTTGCAGAGAAATGATCATTAGTCGGCCTAACTCGCAGAAATAAGATGTGTAGTTACAGACGTTACTCTGCATTTGTTCATCATCTGTTAATGGCAAACAACTATAGCAACGTACTTGACTAGATCCAGAGAACTACATTGTCACTTGATATTTTTTGCTGCCGCTAAAGCAGTGTTTCCCAACCAGGGGTACAGGGACCCCTAGGAGTAAACACGCACTTTACAGGAGATACTTGGAATTATTTATACAATAATTAGATAAAAGTTGACATATTTTTATAATAAACTACTGATACTTGTGAAAGACAAGCGCAAGTGTCTTATTTGTAATTGACTGATTAAAAATTATTGATTAAAATGCAATGAAACTACTAGAAATAGTATTTGAATAGGCTTATTAGAAAGCTTGTTTAAGAGGAGGATTTAAAAAAAATGTCAGTTTATTAGTTTTAGTTTTTTTGTTGAAAAATATAGTTAAATAAGTAAATGTGATAGGTGCTATGAGCAGTATATATTTTGTTTATTTCATAAAAATTTGTCTCGTGTCCCAAGGTATGAGATAAACATGTTTAAATCAAATATTAGTTTTACTGATAACGCTGGTACAGTATTAACAACTGAAAATATGGTTTACATAATGGACAGATTGTTTTTGTTTACATTTTTTTGTTTGTTTGTTTGTTTGTTTTGGTTCTAAAACCCTGCATTGCTGATCATCCAATTAGAAAAGTGGAAAGACTGGCATCCTGGTTGCCTTCCTGGGGAGGTGTTCCGGGCATGTCCCACCGGGAGGAGGCCCCGGGGAAGACCTAGGACACGCTGGAGGGACTATGTCTCTCGGCTGGCCTGGGATCGCCTTGGGGTCCCCCCGGTAGAGCTGGAGGAAGTGTCTGTGGAGAGGGAAGTCTGGGCATTTGTCCCTAGAAATCAGTAAGAGTGAGTTGCTGTGGTAGTGTCTGCTAGGCCAATGTGTGTTCCTCATGCCCCAAGCAGCAATGTTTCAGCAACACACAAAGTACCAAAAGTAGGAAAGACAAAACATGATTTTGTTTATCTTTGTTTAGAAGTTATGGCTGTATTTGATATTCTTTTTTATTAATATTATTATTATTATTATTATTTACTACCTATAGATCTATTTACTGTTTGTAAAGTACAAAAACTGTATACCAGGGGTGTCCAAACTATGGCCCCACAGGCTTTATTATCCATTGGCCCAAATTGACACAGATACTACTTTTACCGAAGTTTAAAGCACAGGCAACAGAACCTAAAGGTCCTATATTATGCTTTTTTCAGGCTTTTTGAAATAGTATTGGACATATTTGCATTAGGACATCATGTTTTATAACCTATAATAATGTATAGAAAATGTCTTTTTTTGGGGATCTGGCAGTTTGACTTTAGGTGTTTCTCGACCCCTTCTGCCAACGATGGGGACTGGACAGAGCATAAAATGGCTTCTTAGCATGGCTATTAGCAACATGAGGCTAACAGATAGATAAATGAGCTGACTGCTTCATAGTGATGGCAGTTTAAGCACTGAAATGATCAGAACGAGTCTTCTGGTTTCATGTGTCTACATAAAGCAAGTTTTAAAGAATATTACACTAATCTTTACAGTATGGAACACTAAAGAAACTGATCTGAATAACTTCTTTGAGGGCCTTAGTCAGTTTGATAGAGACTATCTCGATTCCTCTATAACGCAGTCAGAGATTGAAACTGCAATTATGAAGATGGCCTCGGGGAAAACTCCAGGAGAGGACGGCCTGGGAATGGAATTCTACAAGTGTTTTAAAAAACAACTTTCACCATATTTATTGCAATTATTTAGTGCAATTCTTGTATCAGGTATTATGCCTGACTCCATGCGCAAAGCTATTATCACCTTATTACCGAAACCGGGCAAAGACCCACTTTTGATGGGAAATTACCGACCTTTAAGTTTGTTAAATTGTGATTACAAGATTTTTGCTAAAATACTAGCATTGCGCTTGGAGAAAGTAGTTCAATCGATTATACATTTGGATCAAGTGGGGTTTATCCCAGGCCGATTATCCTCAAACAACATGAGAAGACTTTTTCAGGTCATACATGAAGCAAGCTCTAGAAAATATTTATTATTTATTATTATTGCTGCTTCTTTAGATGCGGAAAAAGCCTTCGATCAAATTGAATGGCCATATTTATTTTATACATTTAAAAAATGTGGATTTGGGCATAAATTTATCAGCTGGGTAAAGGTATTTTATAATGTTCCACTTTCCGCGGTTAGGACAAATGGCATAATATCAGAAACCTTTACCCTACAAAGAGGAGTGAGGCAGGGGTGTCCGGTTAGCCCTTTACTTTTTATTACCGCTCTTGAAACCTTGGCGTGTGCAATTCGTTCCAATGGACATATTGATGGTGTGAATATTTTTGGATATAATTTTAAAATTAATATGTATGCGGATGATATTTTACTCACATTGAGTAAACCAACATAATCCTTACCTACTGTTCTTGACTTCATTAACACTTTTGGTAGTCTCTCCGGATATAAGATTAATTGGAACAAAAGTGAGGCAATTCCACTTAATGCTCACACTTTCAAATCAGATCTATTGGATACACCCTTTATTTGGAAAGTGAATGGTATGAAATACTTGGGAATTAATATTATATCCCCTATTTCAAAAAATTTAATCTTAATGGACCAAGTGTTTTACAAACTATAAAAAATGATATTAATAGATGGACAGTGTTACCATTATCTCTCTGGGGTAGAGCTGAAGTATTGAAAATGAATATACTACCTAGACTTGCTTATATCATTGCATCCATTCCTTTTAAAATCCCTCAAAACTGGTTTAAGGATATTAAATCAGTTTTTATTAAGTTCCTTTGGAATAACAAAAAACCTAGGATTGCTTATAAAAAACTAATTATGCCTAGGTCAAAAGGTGGTCTTGGAGTCCCAGACGTGTTTCAATACTATCTTTCTTATAACGCAAGATATCCATTAGAATGGGCCTAGAAACCCAACTTACAGCTGGGCAGTTGGTGTTGGCTACATAATATAATTCTTTCCCAAAACAAGAACATTTCACTTGCCTCTCTGTAGTACTGCCCAAACCACCTTCTGACCTAAACAATAGCGTTATTAGGTTTTCACGCAAAATTGTGAAACAGCTTCATAAATGGTTCAGCGTAAATGGGCTCTCTCTTCTGTCCTGCCCCATTTGGAGCAACCCCCTGCTCTCTGCTGGAGGCAAAACATTATTTAATAAAATTTGGGAAAAACAAGGAATTACAACAATAGGGCAAATTTTTTGTGGAAAATTATTATCATTTAACAAACTTAAAGAACAGTTGGGTCTCCATAATTCTACCTTTTTTACTTATTTACAACTGTCATCAATTTTAAGTAAGAGATGTAAAGAGGGGGACACTCCTGCCTCATGCTTGGAATATGATCTGCTTTTAAAAAAGGCCACCTTGTCTCAGGGTTTGGTCTCACACATGTACTGTCTACAGTCCACAGCCTGTGCTAATCCATATGCCTCGGTACAACAGGCCTGGGAGCGGGACCTTGGTGTATCCCTGTCGGACTCACAGTGGAGCACAATTTGGCGCTCATCTCTTACAGCTTCACAGTGTGTGAGATACAGGATTATACAATTTAAGGTTCTGTGTAGAGCATATATTACCCCCTCTAGGCTATTTAAAATGAACAGTAAATATAACAACATGTGCTGGCATGGGTGTGGAAATACAGGTTCTTTGCTGCATCTTATTTGGGAATGTCCGGTGGTTAAAACATTTTGGTTTGTAGGGATGTATGTGCTGTCCAAATTCCTTAAGGTGAAATTCCCTATCTGCCCCATTGTAATTGTAATAGCAAAAAAAAAATAAAAAAAAAATACAAAAAGCAATGAGACTGAGTTTCTTTTAGTCAGACAGGAGTGTTTGTTTACCTGCTTTACTAGTTTCTGCTACTTCCTGTAGCCTTTGTCAGAAGCGTCACGTGATGTCACTGTGACGTGTCTTGTAGGCTGCTTATGTTGTTTTGTCAGACAGTAGGGAAAGCTTGCGCCCCCTACTGTCTGACACCCTCTCCAGGACCGCATCCCAGGTGTGGGATAAGGTGTAGGCTCCCTTGTCCCGGTTCACAGTCCCTGGTGCCCGTTTCCTAATTTCAATTTTCAATTTTCTTGAATAGGCAGAACAAGAAAATCTCAAATCAGCCACATCCAAATCAGCCATATCCGACCACTGTGAAAGGGAAAATCATGTCATGGACTGGAACAATGCCAGGGTCATCTGTGCTGAAAGCAACAAGTACCACCGCTGGACCAGGGAGGCCACTGAAATTAGGAAACGGGCACCAGGGACTGTGAACCAGGACAAGGGAGCCTACACCTTATCCCACACCTGGGATGCGGTCCTGGAGAGGGTGTCAGACAGTAGGGGGCGCAAGCTTTCCCTACTGTCTGACAAAACAACATAAGCAGCCTACAAGACACGTCACAGCGACATCACGTGACGCTTCTGACAAAGGCTACAGGAAGTCGCAGAAACTAGTAAAGCAGGTAAACAAACACTCCTGTCTGACAAAAAGAAACTTTTGAACAGTAGTTTACTTAAGAAGACAGTATGAATTTCCACAAAAGAATGAGACTGAGCGTTTTCAGCTCTTTTGGCTGGGATGGGCTCAGCAAACACGATCACTTAAACAAACGTGAATGAAACAAAATACTACTCCAGGTGGCCCTCATTGGCATTATATTTTCCAGCTAGTTTGAACACCTGTGCTGTTTAATCATTTTGCATGCAGAATAAAAGGAGTAGCTTCACAATGTCTGCATAAATAGAACAATTTTTCTCAAATGACAAATGACTACTGACAACATGTATTCACCTGTTCAACTTATACAAGCTACACCAATGAATGGCTAAAAGCTGCAAGTCTGTAGATGGACTATTATGGAGGATGCCTTAGCCATAATCCTGCAGACATCATGTTTTCTATAGACAACATCAATTTGTCAAATGATGAAAAACAAAAAAATAAAATAAAAGTCTTTAGGAAGAATTGCTGAAAAAGAATCATTAATGTGCCAACGCAGTACTCAGTTCTTTCAGGGCAGTTGCAGAAACAGGAAGTATTACCTCTTTCTACCAGATTTAAGGATCCACTGTATCTATTTTTCCAAGCAAAACAACAAGCAATATTCTAGTAATGAAAACAGACTTTTTTTTTTTTTTTTTTTTTTAGTTTATTTTGCATCAGGTGATATTTATAAGATAGATATTTACACACAGCATTTTGGTTCCACCTACAACAGCAGAAGCAGTTTTTAAAAATTAAATATATATCAATTTTCTGTTCCTTCAAGGTGACATATCTATCTATCAGTGTTTCATATTTAAATAAACATAATAATATTAAATAGCCTCATTTTCATTTTAATAAGATGTAGTTTAGACTTCAAATGTTTGCCTGAAAAAAAGAGAGGAGGTAGTCTAATATGAGCGCTGAAAATAAACAGTTATTTTATTGAGTAAGTAATAACTCATTAATTAAAAAAATATATAAAACACAATAATCACAGTAATCTAACTCACATCAGTTTCCCATGTTAGGCCTTGTAAATTCATCTATGACAGTGTAACTTGTCACTCTTGGTGAATATTTACCACACACTTAAGTGTCAGAATACTTTTGTGTTAATGCTAACTCCAGTAATTTACATCCTAAATTGTTTTACTGTTGAAAATAGCTTGTGTGACCACTGATGCTTTTTAGATGATCAAAACATTTCTGGACATATCAACAGCCAAACGAACACCAACTAAATAAAAATGACCTTCAGAATAGGCTAGTGGCTTCTTTTTAGGTTATACTTTAGACCTAGTCTGGTAAATGCATAAGGGAGCATTAAACAATAAACCCAAAGCTTCTTCTTGGCTAATATACAAATATATCCTGCTTACTTGTTTACTAAAGTTTGTGTAACTTTCTGCCTTTCCCTACATCCTTCAGCTGGGTGAGCTGGGTAAAGGAGGAGGGGCTGGAGGTGCCATCAGAGAAGGTGAAGGCTGCTGAGGAGCAGATGTACTTCAGGTACATTCAGGTGTACTTCACGTACTTCAGGTTGACTCTAACTCGGGGGTCTCAGTGGCTCTCAACCACTTTCCAAGTAGCTCCCCAAGGGTTTTATGATTCCTACATAAACTTGTTTGGTCAAATTTGATTTATCACTCATTTATCAAACAAACGTATGAATGTTTTCAATTGAATTCAAAGGCTCAGCCCTTTTGTGTACAAAAGTATGGGGGTATTATTCGCCAAGTAGCTGTCAGTCAAACTGTTGCTTGATGAGTCAGTAGTGATATTAGATTGAAAATAGTATTTTCAGATTAGGAGACCAGAGTTTGCTTTCACAAATGTAATGATAAGTGTGTGTCAGTCGCTGCACACAGACACAAAATGCACATGAAGTGAACTCAATATTTCTTGTTTTAACTAAAAATGTGAGTTGTGGACACCATTGTTTAGTAAATGGTCACATTTATATAGCGCTTTTCTACCTTCATGGGCACTCAAAGCGCTTTACATCAAGGAACCATTCACACTCACATTCATACACCAGTGTGCACAGACACCAGAGGCAAGGTGGGTTAAGTGTCTTGCCCAAGGACACAACGACAGTATACAACGGTGGGAGTGGGATTTGAACCGCCAACCTTCTGGTTATTGGACAAGCGGCTCTACCAACTGAGCTACTGCCGCCCGTAAATGTTCAGGTGAATGTCAAGAAAAACAAAATGCATTTTTCTTTGGGTTGAAAGTGTCAGCTCTGTAACAAACTGACCACTGTCCAGTGTGCACCTCACTTTAGGTCCATAGTTACTGGGATAGGCTCCTGTAACAAAATAAATGTTGCAAAGCACGAGCAGCTCTCTGCTATTATCAATTTGTAAAAGTAGCTCTCAGGGGAAAAAAGGTTGGAGACCCCTGCTCTAACCAATGATCTTCAGGGTAGCCCCCACGTCTTAAAAGTATGCAACCATATGGGCAGGTCTTAAAATGTCAAATTGGGACATTTAAGTCAAGTTTTTCATTGTTGTACTTGTCAAAAATATATTTAAGATTAATACAAGCTGGATGTGTAATTCTATCAATAGTTGTTTTACATTTATCTTAAAGTCACCAGATCGAATGTCACTTTATTTACTACATTTTTGAAAGCTAAGTCTGTTTATATGGCTGTGTAATATTTGTTGCAAAAAAACATCTCCACAATACAGTAAATGCTTTTTAAGGGTATAAAAAGATCTTAAATTTCACGAGAAAATACCTGGAGCTACCCTGATCTTGGTGATGTCCTGATTTTAATGCTCATGTTTTGCCTTTGACTTGTCCACTTTAGACGTAAAGAGCAGGAACCGCTGGCTGCACTGAAGCAGCACCACCAGGAGGAAAGCGACCACCGCAAGAAGGAGACTGAACGCCTGCAGCAGGAAACTGACGAGATCCAAGAGAAGATCAGACCCTACCCCATCAACCGCTGCATGCAAATTGAATCTTTTTAAGCCCTGAAAAGATCAGAATGGCCCTGGTGGTGACGGTGTATGGGCTTTAGAAACAGGAGGATGGTGTGATGTTTCTGCCACCAGCACTTCCTGGTTGCACCTGTTTCCTGGTTGCACCTGTTTTCTGGTTGCACCTGTTTCCTGGTTGCACCTGTTTCCTGGTTGCACCTGTTTCCTGGTTGCACCTGTTTTCTGGTTGCACCTGTTTCCTGGTTGCACCTGTTTCCTGGTTGCACCTGTTTCCTGGTTGCACCTGTTTCCTGGTTGCACCTGTTTCCTGGTTGCACCTGTCTATGTAAAGCCGTGAGACTGATATTGTTTTTATCTCCCGAGAAAGAGACGGGATCAGCAAACAGGATTAATCAAACAAGCGGGAATGAAACAAAATACTACTCCAGGTCTGTTTTTGAGGTGGAAACATTATAACATTCTTTTTAACCTTTTGTTGTGATGAAGTTAGTCTGGATGAGTCTTCAGACAACATGTTTAAAAGCTAAAAAAAAAAGTTCATTTAGCAGAATAGGGGACCTTTAAGAAGAATGAAATAAAATGTGAATTACAAAGTGTATATTAAATTCCTAATAAATATGTATCATATGCAACTGCTTGGTGTCTATAATACTGAAAGGTATACACTGTTAGTGTACCCTGGCTACTCTTCTATATGAACACCATATGATCATTTGTACAGTTAATCTGATGTACATTTGTACTGTAAATTGGTAGGTTGTTGTTTTTATCTATGCCAGTGTTGTAATGTTGTAATGTGTTGTGACATAGCTCTTTCTTGTAAATGAGACCTTGCGTCTCAAGAGATCAACCTAAATAAATAAAGGATTAATAATAATGAACACCATGATGTACCCAGGACCGGCCCTTCCTACAGGCAAAGTAAGCAACTGCATAGGGCCCCGCAAGCATTTGAGGGCTCCTGTTGTTTACATATTTGACTGATTCTGCAACTCTAACTTTTTTGATAGAGTTAATTTGAAACTGGGGAATAATGCCAGTAAAGTGTTTTACTGTTTACCTGGGTTAGTTAGTAATGTTTGCAAGTAAAAAATGAAAGCATTCATAGTGTACAAAATACCTAGGCCCCCAAACCTATACTGTCCCACACAGTGACCTCTGTTATACACAAGGCCAGAGTCACAGTTCACATGACTTTTGGCTAAATTTCCAAGACACAAAAAATAACTTACACATTAATAAATAGTATTCAAAATGTTGGTACATTAGAAACATACTTTTGCTGCAATTTCATTGATTAAAATTGGAAATTAGTTAAAGAAAAAAAAACTGTTGAGTTCTTCCCCAGAGATATGTTATTCCAATAATTTGACTTATAGCCTATACACCGGTGATTAAAAGATAATTATGTTTGGTAAGTTGGTTCAGAACATATATTTTTAAGTAAAAAAAAGTATAAATGAATCATATGTCTTATTTTAAAGCATTACCATTAAATATTCTGACAAAAAATTAGATAAAGGTCACATTTTCCTGCGATGAGAACAAGAAGAGAGCGTTTCTGGCTCACTTTGAGTTTGACACTGTACCAAAGCTCAGATCCATCATCAGAGCAGAGACAGAGCTCTGTGCTTCAGCGACGCTTTAACAAAGTTGGTTTAAAGACGTTAATGTTGTTATTACTTTCTGAACTGGGCCAGATCACTGTTTACATTTCCAAAACTTTTCACCAAAATACACTGCTCAAAAAAATAAAGGGAACACTAAAATAACACATCCTAGATCTAAATGAAATATTCTTAATAAATACTTTCTTCTTTACATAGTTGAATGTGCTGACAACAAAATCACACAAAAATTATCAATGGAAATCAAATTTATTAACCCATGGAGGTCTGGAATTTGAGTCACACTCAAAATGAAAGTGGAAAAACCCACTACAGGCTGATCCAACTTTGATGTAATGTCCTTAAAACAAGTCAAAATGAGGCTCAGTAGTGTGTGTGGCCTCCACGCCTGTATGACCTCCCTACAACACCTGGGCATGCTCCTGATGAGGTGGGGGATGGTCTCCTGAGGGATCTCCTCCCAGACCTGGACTAAAGCATCCGCCAACTCCTGGACAGCCTGTGGTGCAACGTGGCGTTGGTGGATGGAGCGAGACATGATGTCCCAGATGTGCTCAGTTAGATTTAGGTCTGAGGAACGGGCGGGGCCAGTCCATAGCATCAATGCCTTCGTCTGCAGGAACTGCTGACACACTCCAGCCACATGAGGTCTAGCATTGTCTTGCATTAGGAGGAACCCAGGGCCAACCGCACCAGCATATGGTCTCACAAGGCTCTGAGGATCTCATCTCAGTACCTAATGGCAGTCAGGCTACCTCTGCCGAGCACATGGAGGGCTGTGCGCCCCCCCAAAGAAATGCCACCCCACACCATTACTGACCCACTGCCAAACCGGTCATGCTGGAGGATGTTGCAGGCAGCAGAACGTTCTCCACGGTGTCTCCAGACTCTGTCACGTCTGTCACACGTGCTCATGCGCCAATCTTGGTGCTCTCTGGCAAATGCCAAACGTCCTGCACGGTGTTGGGCTGTAAGCACAACCCCCACCTGTGGACGTCAGGCCCTCATACCACCCTCATGGAGTCCATTTGTGGCCTGCTGGTCATTTTGCAGGGCTCTGGCAGTGCTCCTCCTGTTCCTGTTCACTACGCTGACAGACACAGCAAACCTTCTTGCCACAGCTCACATTGATGTGCCATCCTGGATGAGCTGCACTACCTGAGCCACTTGTGTGGGTTGTAGACTCCGTCTCATGCTACCACTAGAGTGAAAGCACCGCCAGCATTCAGAAATGACCAAAACATCAGCCAGAAAGCATAGGAACTGAGAAGTGGTCTGTGGTCACCTCCTGCAGAACCACTCCTTTATTGGGGGGGTCTTGCTAATTGCCTATAACTTCCACCTGTTGTCTGTTCCATTTGTACAACAGCAGTGAAACTGATGTCAGTCAGTGTTGCTTCCTAAGTGGACAGTTTGATTTCACAGAAGTGTGATTGACTTGGAGTTACATTGTGTTGTTTAAGTGTTCCCTTTTTTTTTTTTTTTTTGAGCAGTGTATAAAATTCCAAAACATTTCCAAGGCCTGGAAATTGCATTTTAAAATTCTAGGTTTTCCATCACTGTATGATCTCTGCACAGATCAGAATACAAGTTAAAATGAGTGCTTACATCAGGGCAGCTCCAGGTTTTGTCTTTGAACTTTAAGACCTTTTTAAGAGTTTTTAACGTCACTTAGAGTGAAATTTAACCCCAGCATCGTCAACAACAGAACAATAATTGAATGAATTTTACACTGAGGAATTATGCGTACTACTCTGAAACTCAGGGTTTTATTTTAAAGTCAAACACAGATAAAAAAAACTCCAGAGTTGCGTTAAAAAATCCTGAAAAAATGAATCATGCATTTCAGTGATAAAATGTTTTGGCAAATTTTAAGACCTAGATGAACAAAATGTAATACCTGCTCAAACTATTTAAGGCCTCCAATCAAATTTAAAACCTTTTTAGTGGTTTTAAGCCCTTGGACATTCCCTGGATAATAATGCTCAGTAAAAATGTTGTCAAATGCTCCTCGTTAGCAGGTTTTTTGGTTTGAGCAGGGTTTACGCAGGAGTCCTGAGGTGTATTTCAATTGCTTTTTAAGACTTTTTGAAGACCCCCCCAAAATATTTTAAGACCTCATCACTTCAGGAAAACAGTAAACAGTCGTAGTTTGCCATCAGGTCATGAAACTTTTGCATAGTGATGGGCCGATATGATTTTTTTATTATTATTTTTTTTTTACAATACCAATGTCTGATATCAATCTTACTCTTGAGGCCGAGGTCAATATCACCATTTCAAAAATAAATGTTTTTCAAACCACTTAAGTTTTTCTCTCTATCATTATTTTTTTAACTCATCTTACAGCCAACTTACTATCCACTGTTCAGAAAAAGTAGTATTATTGATAAGAATAAAAAGTAGATAACAAAAGAATAATACTTTTTCTGAACAATAGATAGTAAGTTGGCTGTAAGATGAATTAAAAAATAAAACCAGATATAAACCAAGAGTAAATTGGGTCTAAACCAGGTCTAAACCAAGAATAAACCAGGTCTAAATCTGAACTAAAGCAGGACTAACCAGGATTAAACTAGATCTAAACCAAAACTAAATCAGGACTAAATTTGGCCTCAACCAAACACAATGGACCTCAGCATTCGGCCCTGAGAAAATCCACTGGAAACGTCTCTCCGTGGGAACCAGACTCTCCTCCACAAACCCAGTCTTCAGTAAAGAAACTCATCTTTACAAAACCATTTATTATTAAAGTATTGTACATCTGCAGTAATCAAGTCTTTTTATATAAATTATTCAGATTCTTATCACAATTATTCACATTTTTAAAGTTCGACATTTACAGTCCACACATGTGCAACTTCAGATCTTCTACTGTAAAAACTAAATTGTCACGGCGGCAAAATTATATATAAAAAGCAGAATTGACTAAAATATTAAAAGCAAAATTAAAATTAAAATAACTCTTTTAAACCCTTTTACTTGTGGTGAGAAACAGTTGAGGACAGAAATACAAAGATCTGCATTTGAGAATATTATGAAATGTGTTGTGTACGCTCGAACGTGCAAGAGGCCAGGTTGAGGGTTCGATTCCCAAGAGCCCATACTCCAGCCTTTGTGCCAGTCCCAAGCTTGGGTAAACAGAGAGTGGGGTCCAGAGGGGTGTGTAGAATAAATGTGTGAACTCCTTTTGGTGGTATTTCAGAATAGCATTTTGTTAACAGAGTCTGAAATGTGCTGTGACCAAATAAAGTCCTGGTTTAGTCCTGGTTTGGGCCTGGATTAGTCTTTGTTTAGTCCTTGTTTAGTTTTGGTTTAGTCCAAGTTTAGTCCTTGGTTTAGACCAGGTTTAGTCCTTGGTTTAGACCAAGTTTAGTCCTTGTTTAGTTTCTGTTTAGTCCAAGTTTGGTCCTTGTTTAGTCCAAGTTTGGTCCTTGTTTAGTTTTTGTTTAGTCCTTGGTTTAGACCAAGTTTAGTCCTTGTTTAGTTTCTGTTTAGTCCAAGTTTGGTCCTTGTTTAGTTTTTGTTTAGTCCTTGGTTTAGACCAAGTTTAGTTTCTGTTTAGTCCAAGTTTGGTCCTTGTTTAGTTTTTGTTTAGTCCTTGGTTTAGACCAAGTTTAGTCCTTGTTTAGTTTCTGTTTAGTCCAAGTTTGGTCCTTGTTTAGTTTTTGTTTAGTCCTTGGTTTAGACCAAGTTTAGTCCTTGTTTAGTTTCTGTTTAGTCCAAGTTTGGTCCTTGTTTAATTTTTGTTTAGACCAAGTTTAGTCCTTGCTTAGTTTTTGTTTAGTCCTTGGTTTAGAGCTGGTTTAGTCCTAGTTAAGCCTTTAAGTTTTAATTGTGACAATATAGAGAAGTAAATACAGGGACTCTAAACAAGAACTAAACCAGGTCTAAACAAGAACTAAACCAGGCCTAAACAAGAACTAAACCAGGTCTAAACCAGAATAAGAATCCAGGATAAATCAATTCTAAATCAGACTAAGCAGTGGTTCAAAAATCCAAACCAGAACAGGACTGAACCAGGAATAAAACTGTCTCTTAATTAAACTAAACCAGGGCTGATACCACTAGAGGAACCAGTCCCACAGCTTGAGAACCCCTGCTGTAGTATATCAGAGTATCACAGTATTCTCACACTGTGCAGCTGTAGTATTTCCGTCTGTCCAGCTGTTAATGTCCCACATCTGTCTTCTCTCGATAGTGTTCTCGATCAAAGGATCTGAAGTAACAAAAACTCGTCCAGTCCTGGTTTATTTTGTTTTTTAGGAGTCCTCTGCGCTGACATCCAGTTTGCGCTGGGCCACAAACATCGTCCGGTTGTTGTGGGGGGCAGCTGCTGTGGCGGCGGCAGAGGACAGCGGCACCATGGAGACAGGCGTGTGGAAGAAACTGTGCTGAGGCAGAGATGAGGACGAGGACTTCGGGGTGGAGTTCAGCGGCTGAGACACAAAGAGGACCAGAGTTAGAGAGAGTCAGGATAATGTAATGATAATATAAGAGAATTTTAAACTCAATCATGTAAAGTTGCTCAGTAGGCGCAGGTCAGGATGGGTTGGGGGTCCACTTCCCAAACCAGACCCAGAAAACATTTCACAACCGTGAGACTTGGAACCCCTCGGCAATGGGGTCCAGCTCTGGGTACACTTAGGAAACCTGGGTAAGAGACGTTAGGCTTCTGGGGCGGGATAGTGGCAGAGTGGTTAGCACTCTCGCCGGTTCAATTCCCAGACCGGGACTTTCTTTCTGTAAGGAGTTTGCATGTTCTCCCCGTGTCTGCTCCGGTTTCCCCTACCACCTAAAAACATGTACAGTAGATCCCCTGCAGTAGAGACCGTTACCCTCAGTGGGACTTTCCTTGTTAAATAAAGGTTAGGAAACATCAGGCAGGTTTGGGGGGCTACCTGTACCAAACCGTCCCGTGTCGTACCGTCCAGTGGAAAAGCGTCTTATCTGAACATGAGCCACAAACACCGTTGTCATCTCTGGGACAAGTGGCTTTATATTTTAACATTTTGATTGATGGCCTCCACTAATCCTGGCTGCACCCTTCATGAGATTTGTGGTGATATAGGTAACTTCTGCCCTTTACAAACATGCACCGTCACCCAGACCCTCTCTTGAAATTTTCAGGAGCACCTTGTTGTTTGTACATTTGTGTGCAGGCGACCAGCTGATGAAGCATTCTGATATCCTTCTGACTTCATTCTCCTGTGAACGCACAGGTCAGGATCAGATCAGAGGCACGCTTTGTATTTTAGTTTGGGAGATTTTCTGACCCCGATATCCAACTGCCGTATTTTCTGGACTGTAAGTCGCACTAGCCAAAAAAATGCATAATGAAGAAGAAAAAAACGTATATAAGTCGCATTTTTTGGGGGAAATTTATTTTACAAACTCCGACACCAAGAACAGACATTTCATCTTGAAAGACAAGTTATAGTAATAATAGAATAGAGAACAACAGGCTGAATAGGTGTGTGGTTTGCTAACGTAACACATTGATGGTTATTCAGCTACATGAAGCATAAACAACGAACTGAATAGGTGTCTCGTATGTTAACGTAATATATTAACTAGGGCCGGGAATCGATTAAAAAAATTAACTAATTAATCACAAATCTGAAAAAATAACTACCAGTTATTAATCGCGATTATTCGCATTATGAATTCACGTACAAACACAAGATTGTAAATTTAGAAGTTTATTTTTAATTAACCTTCACATACTTCACTGTAAACTTGTGCAATGCAAACAAAACTTGCAAAGAAAATAAATGAATAGTCTCTTTGAGACCTGTAACTCAGACAAAGTTTGCCTAAATAAGGTACAACCAACAAATACACAAAACTTACCTAGAAAAGCTCTGGGGTGCTTAGCTTTGAGATGATTTGTTAGGGACGAGTTACTCCGGGGGTAATTGAACTCATCCTTGCATAGACTGCACATAACTTTTGTTTTGTCTATATTGCTGTCTGGTGATGATTTGAAGCAGAATTGTCCATTTAGCAATGTGTCTTTTTGGTCACTCATGTTGCTTTAGCTCGTTCACTTGTTGCATTAGGCTCGTTCCAGATGAACTGAGCCTGGATTGTGAATGAGAGTGCACGGCTGCAATAGGAGGAGGGGAAATACACCTGTACTGAAGTGGGACAGTTTGTGTCGTGCGTTACGTTTCTGATCAGCACTAAACTCAGATCCAATCACCTGTCCGTTCACCACTGACAGGTGGGCGTTTTCCCATCATGCACTGAGCCAAGCAGCCTCCGTAGTTGCTCCTGATGAACTGCGATGAACTTGGTAGCAAGTCGGACACAAATCTAACCGGCATGCAGTGCACACAGACCGACACTGAAACTGTGCAAGTCTGGCTCATCTCGAACGCGCCTGATGTTCTTCTACGCTCGCCAAGACCCGCGGCGCGTTGGTGCCTCTGTCAGTGCACCGGAGGTGGAAGAAGCGCCGCTTCCTCCTCTGCGTGGCTGTCGTCAGACTCAGCATCAGTTCCATTTCCAATTATTCCGCTCTTTCTCAGTTGTCTTTATAGCCTAAGTTGTTAGCGGTAATGTTTACATTTTAAATTGTCAGTGGTACAGGTGCAGCAGATGCTGGTACACAAGCCTAGAGCGCCCTCTAACAAACATGGGAAATACAAGTCGCACCTGAGTATACTCGCACCCCTAGCCAGACTATAAAAAAAAGTGCGACTTATAATCCGGAAAATACGGTAACTCCAGCAGTAATTAATTAATTAATTAATTAATTAATTAATTAATTAATTAATTAATGCACATTTCTGTGCCACTGGAAGCATCCTCCTGACAGTGCGTTGGGGCAAAAAGTAGACACACAGCCCTTGTTTTTACTATTTTTACAAAAAAAAAAAAAAAAAAAAATCACTTGAAATATTTCTCAAAAATATTTTGCTCATGTGAATTGATAAGTGCCAATTATTCTGGCACACATATATTTACAACATTAATACTTTAAATAAAAGTGTGAAGTGTGTTCAGGAGGATGCAGGAGTCCGTCAGGTCTCGGGGTCAGAAAGTCTCTGAAACTCCAACATAAAGTTACCTACAGACTACCCACAGACTTTATGTACAATGAGCTGGAGTCGTTATCAGACCTGTGCCAGTGTTTGGTGGTGCTGTAGCGGGCAACGCACAGAGATGCCCCGCTCATGCCTGGTTTTAATACAGCGCCACTTTAACCAGGATGTGCCCTACTGGTTTGAAAACAGTACTGCAGTCTAAATCTAAACAATGGCCTGTGGGTTGCCAGTCTTTCCTCTTTTCTGATTGGACGATCGGTAATGCAGTTTTAGAATGAAAATAACAAATATTAACAAATACAGCTTTTGCATTATGTAAAATATATTTTAAATTGTGAATAACTCAGCTGTACCATTGTTATCAGTAAAACTAATATTTGATTTAAACATGTTTACCTCATATCTTGGACACGTGGGTAATGTTTATGAAATATAAATAATATATACTGCTCACAACTCTTTTAAGGCCCAGAGATCACAAGCATCCCATAAATGTCACAGAGATGTATTTACCTGCTGTAGACTGATGAGCGCCACCTGTTGCCCACCGCCTGTACCCTGCACTTGTAGTGGAGACACGGGTTTGATGAAGACCATTCCCCGGTGCTGGGAGAGCGAGAAAGCTCCTCCCCCTCCCGTCTGTTGCAGCGGGACTGGCCCGGACAGAGGACTGGACCCGGTCTGGGTTAGGGCCCCGGCATGTCCCGAGATCAGGCCCAGGTTCTGCAGAGTGAAGTTTACGATGGCCGGGCTCGGGCTGAGGGTACGGGAGGCACACAGGGGAGAGGCCCGGGTCACGTGCACGCTCGTGGGGGTCATGTGCACGCTTGTGGGGGTCATCTCCTGGGACAGCACCGGTCTAGACCCTTAGGATATAAATACTCACTTAATACATGGATTTCTTTAACCAGACCAATATTTCTGTCTCATACTACTCAACTTTATTCAATAAATTACATTACACATTACATATTTTTAATTAATCAGTTGAGGGTAGACTACACAATTAATAATTCAACATTACATTATACAGTTAAAATGTCTCATTGAAAGTAGTTTCTGAGTTCTGTGATGATTTGTTTGAATACTGTGGAGCTGTTCATGAAAGTTTGATTAATAACTGTTTTAGTCCTCGTCCTCCAGATTTTCACAGTAGTAAGTGCTACTTACAACTACTGCAATGCACTATATTTTGGTATCACACACATCGTCGTCATCATCATCATTCCATCGTTTGCAACTGGTGCAAAATGCAACAGCCCGACTTTTAACCAACTCATCCAAACACAACCACATCAGCCCGGTTCTCTCTTCTCTCCATTGGCTCCCAGTCCGCTATCATATTGATTTTAAAATTTTTGTTTTTAAAGCTCTTAATGGTCTTGCCCCTCCTTATTTATCAGAGATTTTAACCATCTACCGCCCCAGCAGAGCCCTCCTGTCGTCTGCTCAGATGGCTCCAGATGTCCCCAGGTCCCGGTACAAACAGTGGGCCGATCATTCATTTGCCGTTGCTGCTCCTAAACTCTGGAACACGCTGCCTCTTGATCCGCGAGTGATCACTGAGCTGTCTCTGTTCAAGTCCACGCTAAAAACTCACTTGTTTAGACCAGCTTTTAGTCCCTAGGTTTTAAGTCTTTGGTTCATTCTGTTACTGTGTATTGTGTCATATTGTTTTAAGCATTTTATAGTATTTGATTAAACTTTTGTAATTTTATCATGTTTTTGATGTAAAGTGCTATAGAAATAAACTTTAATTGACTGATTTGATGAGAAAGATTTTGAAGAAATGGCGCTGTTACCCTACTGCTCCAGTGAAGAAGAAAAATAAGCGTCCGAAACTTGTCAAGGTACAACACAAAATATTGGTCTGGCTCTCAGAAATCCACCTATTAATATTAGTAGAAGACCAAATGAATGTTTTCAGATAAATACAGACATTTTATTCTTGCTTCTTTACCTCCAGTGGGAGTGTGGTAGATGTTGTAGGTTGGAGCAGTTGTGTTCCCATTGTCTTTAGTTGAGGCCTGCAGCTCTTTGAACCCGATCAGAGACTGCTGTGAGAGCGGGATCAGGTACCCGGCCGGGACCAGCGTCTGAACCCACAAACACAACAAACATAGCTTGATCGCCTCAGAGAAACAGAGTAATAACAGGACAAATGTAATAAACACAGCTGTTCCTCCTTTAACTCCTTTAAGAATGAACTAAACAAAAAATATATATATAATCCATCCTTAACGGACTAAACTGGGCATAAACCAGGACTAAACCAAGACTAAACCTCGCCATCTTACTTCAGTCTTTACCTCTGTGTGTGGGATCTGTCCCGAAGTCAGCGGGACGACCCTGACCGGCGTTAACCCTTCGCTGTCCGAGCTCCTGTCCTCTCGCTCCAGGAACATCTCCACGCTCTGCGCCGCCGTCTGATTGGTCACTGCGGGGTTGTGTTCTGGCGTCTGATTGGCCGGTGCGGGCGTTACGTGGTCTCTCGTCTGATTGGCCGGGCTCAGGAACTCGGGGTCCAGATGCAGAGCTCTGGGGGAAGGACGGCTGGAAAAAGGGACTCGGCGGGACTTGAGTCGAGCCTGAAGAATCTCACACAGCTTTGGAGACGCGTCCTGCCAGAGACAGACACAGGAGTTTGTTTAATCAGTGGAACGCTTCCCAAATACTTTAGGGTCTCGTGGTTTTCTGGAGCTTTTTTTTTTTTATCAAGAAAAACATAAGACCTTTTTAAGACTTTTTAATGCCACTTAGAATGAAATTTACACAATAAAACTAAAATAAACTGTGCCTTACCCAGAACAAAACCAGGAATAAACTGGGCCTAAACCAAGACTAAATTGGGCCTAAACAGGACTTAAACAGAACAAAACTGGGCATAAATCAGAGCAAAACCTGGCCTAAACCAGGACTAAACCACAGCAAAACCTGGACTAAACTGGGCATGAACCAGAACAAAACCAGGATTAAACGTCTTTTGTTTTTACCTTGAAGCTGGAGTTGCTCCTCTTGGTTTTAGACGGACTTCCCTCTGCGTTCTCCTCAGTGCTGATCCGTTTGAAGCTGCTCCCCTCTGACCTCTGGCCCCTGCTGGTCACGTGACCCGGGGGGCTGCTCACGGCCCTGGAGTCCTCGAAGGTCATGGAGCGCACGGCGAGGCTGGAGGGCTGCGGGCGGAGCTGTGCGCCGGCTCTGAGGGACGAGGAGGACGGGGGCTGGAGGTACACCGCATAGGCCCCGCCCCCTGGAGCCTGGTGCTGCGGTAACAGCACGGGGATGAGGGGGGAGCACTGGGTCTGGACCAGAGTCATGGGGGTCACGGGGGTCAGAGAGGTCAGAGGCTGAGACGTCTGAGGGGCATCTGACCTGGATCTGACACAGGAAAATATCATCTGACTCTCCAAGAACCTGCTTTAATGGACTAACAGGAGCCTAAATATGGACTAACCCGAGCCTAAATCTGGACTAACCCGCGTCTAAATCTGAACTAACCTGAGGCTAAATCTGAACTAACCTGAGGCTAAATCTGAACTAACCTGAGCCTAAATCTGAACTAACCTGAGGCTAAATCTGAACTAACCTGAGCCTAAATCTGAACTAACCTGAGCCTAAATCTGAACTAACCTGAGGCTAAATCTGAACTAACCTGAGGCTAAATCTGAACTAACCTGAGCCTAAATCTGAACTAACCTGAGGCTAAATCTGAACTAACCTGAGCCTAAATCTGAACTAACCTGAGCCTAAATCTGAACTAACCTGAGGCTAAATCTGGACTAACCCAGGTCTGAACCAAAGGATCACATAGGGATTAACACAGAAATAATGCAAGGACAATACAAGAACTGTCAGGACTAAACCAGGTCTAAAATAGGTCTAAACTAAGGGAAAAAACATGGATTGAAATATTGCAATTCTAACTGAGGACAAATCATGGACTGGTTTATGCCTAGTTTAGTCTGGGTTTTGCTCTGGTTTATGCCTAGTTTAGTCTGGGTTTTGCTCTGGTTTATGCCTAGTTTAGTCTGGGTTTTGCTCTGGTTTATGCCTAGTTTCGTCTGGGTTTTGCTCTGGTTTATGCCTAGTTTAGTCTGGGTTTTGCTCTGGTTTATGCCTAGTTTAGTCTGGGTTTTGCTCTGGTTTATGCCTAGTTTCGTCTGGGTTTTGCTCTGGTTTATGCCTAGTTTAGTCTGGGTTTTGCTCTGGTTTATGCCTAGTTTAGTCTGGGTTTTGCTCTGGTTTATGCCTAGTTTAGTCTGGGTTTTGCTCTGGTTTATGCCTAGTTTCGTCTGGGTTTTGCTCTGGTTTATCCCTAGTTTAGTCTGGGTTTTGCTCTGGTTTATGCCTAGTTTAGTCTGGGTTTTGCTCTGGTTTATGCCTAGTTTCGTCTGGGTTTTGCTCTGGTTTATCCCTAGTTTAGTCTGGGTTTTGCTCTGGTTTATGCCTAGTTTAGTCTGGGTTTTGCTCTGGTTTATGCCTAGTTTAGTCTGGGTTTTGCTCTGGTTTATGCCTAGTTTAGTCTGGGTTTTGCTCTGGTTTATGCCTAGTTTAGTCTGGGTTTTGCTCTGGTTTATGCCTAGTTTCGTCTGGGTTTTGCTCTGGTTTATGCCTAGTTTCGTCTGGGTTTTGCTCTGGTTTATGCCTAGTTTCGTCTGGGTTTTGCTCTGGTTTATGCCTAGTTTAGTCTGGGTTTTGCTCTGGTTTATGCCTAGTTTCGTCTGGGTTTTGCTCTGGTTTATCCCTAGTTTAGTCTGGGTTTTGCTTTGGTTTATGCCTAGTTTAGTCTGGGTTTTGCTCTGGTTTATGCCTAGTTTAGTCTGGGTTTTGCTCTGGTTTATGCCTAGTTTAGTCTGGGTTTTGCTCTGGTTTATGCCTAGTTTCGTCTGGGTTTTGCTCTGGTTTATGCCTAGTTTAGTCTGGGTTTTGCTCTGGTTTATGCCTAGTTTAGTCTGGGTTTTGCTCTGGTTTATGCCTAGTTTAGTCTGGGTTTTGCTCTGGTTTATGCCTAGTTTAGTCTGGGTTTTGCTCTGGTTTATGCCTAGTTTCGTCTGGGTTTTGCTCTGGTTTATCCCTAGTTTAGTCTGGGTTTTGCTCTGGTTTATGCCTAGTTTAGTCTGGGTTTTGCTCTGGTTTATGCCTAGTTTCGTCTGGGTTTTGCTCTGGTTTATCCCTAGTTTAGTCTGGGTTTTGCTCTGGTTTATGCCTAGTTTAGTCTGGGTTTTGCTCTGGTTTATGCCTAGTTTAGTCTGGGTTTTGCTCTGGTTTATGCCTAGTTTAGTCTGGGTTTTGCTCTGGTTTATGCCTAGTTTAGTCTGGGTTTTGCTCTGGTTTATGCCTAGTTTCGTCTGGGTTTTGCTCTGGTTTATGCCTAGTTTCGTCTGGGTTTTGCTCTGGTTTATGCCTAGTTTCGTCTGGGTTTTGCTCTGGTTTATGCCTAGTTTCGTCTGGGTTTTGCTCTGGTTTATGCCTAGTTTAGTCTGGGTTTTGCTCTGGTTTATGCCTAGTTTCGTCTGGGTTTTGCTCTGGTTTATCCCTAGTTTAGTCTGGGTTTTGCTTTGGTTTATGCCTAGTTTAGTCTGGGTTTTGCTCTGGTTTATGCCTAGTTTAGTCTGGGTTTTGCTCTGGTTTATGCCTAGTTTAGTCTGGGTTTTGCTCTGGTTTATGCCTAGTTTAGTCTGGGTTTTGCTCTGGTTTATGCCTAGTTTAGTCTATGTTTTGCTCTGGTTTATGCCTAGTTTAGTCTGGGTTTTGCTCTGGTTTATGCCTAGTTTAGTCTATGTTTTGCTCTGGTTTATGCCTAGTTTCGTCTGGGTTTTGCTCTGGTTTATGCCTAGTTTAGTCTGGGTTTTGCTCTGGTTTATGCCTAGTTTCGTCTGGGTTTTGCTCTGGTTTATGCCTAGTTTAGTCTGGGTTTTGCTCTGGTTTATGCCTAGTTTAGTCTGGGTTTTGCTCTGGTTTATGCCCTCTTTAGTCCTAGTTTAGTCCAGGTTTATGCTGTTTAGTCCTGGTTTTGTTCTGGATGGCCATAAAGCCAGCTTTGAAAGTGTTGTTTTAAGGTGTTAGTAGTGTATTTTATCATCAACTTCTGTCTTGATATTGAGCTATAAAAATAAAAATAAATAGTTCTCATGTTCTCGTATGCTTCTGTCACAGAGAGAACTTACGCCGACTCGTTGTCCAGTTGGATTTTACAGATGGCTGCCAGCTGAGCCATTTTATTTGGGAAGTCAACTCTGGAGTCACCTGGAAAACAGGAGATAAAGCAGAAAGGGACAGTGTCAGTATTCAGCAGGGATGTATAATAAGCAGGGTTCATACACTTTTTTACCAAGAATTTTCCAAAACTTTTGACTAAATTTCCAACACCCAAAGAATGACTTACAGGTGTGTAAAAACTATTCAAAATGTCCAATGTGGTGCATTAGAAACATACTTTTGCTGCAATTTAATTTGTTAAATTTGGAAATTACTCATTTGAAGAAAAAAGAAAACAGGTGGAGCTCTACCCCCAGAAATATATTATTCCACTAATTTTACTGACTTATAGCTCACACCAGTGATTAAAAGATAACTATGTTTGGTAAGTTGGTTCAGAACACAAGAAGGCGAAACAGATTATCATTATTATTTTTTTTAGCTACCACAGGTTAACGAATGTTACTCAGACTGTTCATATTTCCAAAACTTCTCCAAAACTTTACACCAAAATATAAAACTACAAAACTTTTCCAGGGCCTGGAAATGGCATTTTAAAATTACTTTTGAATCCATGACTTTTCCAGGTTTTTCATGACTGTACAAACCCACATGGATAGGGCAGGCCTGAGATATTTGCTGTATTAGGAGTACCTGCAGATGCTGTGTACTGAAGTATGCTGCCTATACCCCATTTTAACCACTAGAGAGAGCTGTTGCACAACTCCCTGTCTCAGCTCTGCTGCTGAGTGCTTAAATACAGCAGTAGTGTCCTGGGGACATGTCCTCACACTGACACGGAACAACATGTTAACAAACTGGGACAGGCTCAGTTGGAATTAGCCCTGGAACAGTGGCCATGATCCTGACTCCCATGACATAAATTCACACTTCAAAATGTTCAAGCGTCCAACTAAACGCAAATGACATGCGATTTGTGGCCACTGTGAAGGCAGCATAAGAACTAAACCCGGGGTTTATCTGTTTGTGCACTCATAAATATCCCTGAAACACAGCTGTGACCACACAGGGATTCATTTGTGTAAAAACAGTGCTACTGCTTTTTCTTAAATTATACATATTTCATTTTTTAAATAATTAATATAAAAACTGAAAATGAAATTAATGTTCTTATTTCGGTTTTTGCTCTAAAAGTATCGACCAGAGCACAGTTAAAAGACCAGACTGACAAGAGTTGTAGTAACTGTAACAAAACCTGTCCCTAACTATGCCTGAGATCTGATAGATGTTGGACTTTTTTATAATAACCATCCCTGTGTCTCCCTGCCTCGCTTCTGTTGTAAAAAAAACTCCTAATATCAGAAACACAGGTACACGTGCTGCTGTCAGCTCTGACTCTCACCGCTCTTGGCCGGGCTGCTGGGCGCTGAGTTAATCTTCCTGCGGTCGTCCTGAATACTTCTGGCCAGTTTTATGAGCGAGGGGTGTCGCGTAAAGCTGCGTCTGCCGTTCGTCGAGCTCGAGAACAGATTCTTGGCGCAGTTTTCCTTTGAAGACCGAGACTCCAGGACCAGGTTCTTCTTCTTCTTCTGCCTCTCTGCCGGTTTCACCTCCGAGTCTGAGAACACATGAGATGTTAGCACACAGATAGACCTGGACTAGAACTTGAAGAAGATAATCCTGAAAACCTTGGACTTGCTGGAACTCCACAGGTCCGACCCACTCGAACGCAGGTTTACGGCCTCGCTCTTCAGTGACGTGGACTTTCTCGATGAGTTTTAGACTCCGCAGCACGTTAGCGATGTCGTACAGGCGTCGGACTTTAGCTGAAGACAGAGGAGAGGACATGACATGGGTTAGTTAGAGTCAGGAAGGGTTTAGACCTGGTTTAGTCCCTGTTAAAACCTGGTTTTATATTTGTCGACACTAGGATTATGATTAAGCAGCACTCACTCTTGAACTTGTTCTTGTCCTGCTGCTCCCCAGGATCCTCCCCGATCAGGATCTGAGCCGCCACGTCCAGACTGACCACCCGAGGGTCCGACACCAGGAACAGCATCACGAACTTCTGACTCATCACACGGAGAGACTTGTCCTTCCGGCTGTTCACCGACGCTGAGGAGAGACCGGGAGATGGACATACCACTGGTTTTTATTCTGTCTTCTCTTGTACAAACAATGGACCTTATTCATGCAACTCTGTATTTATGTCCTACTTAAGGCTCATTTATTCTCCCATTTCATACAGAAACAGTTCTGCCCGCTGCAAGCATTTCTGGCATCACAGCATTTATACTTCCAACTGTTTTCTCTGTCAGCGCCTGTGTTATGTTAAATAACCATCCATCCGTATCAAAATGTGTATTTAACCCAGAGTATAAATGAGCCTTTAGAAAGATTCACCAGTGTTTTCTTAACAGCAATTGACAATCGACTGATTCTTGCCCTTTTTGCTCATTTCTCTGGAACAGAACCTCAAAAATCTTAAAACCATTTTGTAGCTCAGTTTGATTGAGATCGTCTTATTGGTTTTCTCAAAAAACTCATCTATAACTGTTTTCACTGTCACACTCTAACACATTTGTTTGCATTTTAAGTATCACTATGACAAATGGCTATATAATATTAATTTCTTTCATAAATTTGAGAAAATCTGACCTCTACTGAAGACTATGTACTGGAATTCTGCAGTTTTAAAATATTAGACTCACAGTGGAACAGAAAAATATATTTTCAGTCTGATGGGAGATTACATATTTTTACAAATTATTCCTTAAATAATACTATTTCATGGAATCACAGTGATCAGTGGTGATGCAGATCAGGTATGAGCCTGAACAGACTTCCTTTCTGAACTGTAGCCCCCTCCCCGTTATCCCCCACACCAGAACGCACTCGTCTCCATGCCCGCCTCTATACACGTAGTTCTGGTTTAGCCCTGGTTTCAGTCTTCCTGTGTTAGTCCTGATTTGATGGTCTCACCTGCTTTGAACTCGACCCCCGGCAGCTCCACGAAGAACAGCTCCTTGTTCCCCTGCGGCCCCCCCTGCTGTCTCCTCTCCTGGGTCTCCTCCTCCTCCTCCTCCTCCTCCTGGTGGTGGTTGTGGTTCTCCTTGTCCTCTCCCAGCCCCAGCTCGTCCTCCAGCTGCCGGAGCCTGATGTGCTGCATCTGTCGGCCGTAGCGCTGCTCTTCTCCCACCTTCTTCAGGACGTACAGGGTCTGGCTCAGCTTGGTACGGCCGTGCCAGGTGTAGCGGTTCTTGGCCGAGCGGCTGACCATGTGCAGACTCTCCAGAACGTTCATGATGTCGTAGATTCGCCGGCGCTCCACATCTGAGCACAGTAACACACAGATTATAAATAATACACTTACATACTGTTGTATTTGGTAACAGTGGAAGAAAACAGAGTCAAAGTCTAAAATGTACATCTAAAGCTTCATAAAACCTCAAGGAAAAAACAAGATTTAGACCTGATTTTGTGCTGGTTTAGTCCTGATTGACACCTGGTTTTGTGCTGGTTTAGTTCTGGTTAAGTCCTGATTTAGATCTGGTTTTGTGCTGGTTTAGTTCTGGTTAAGTCCTGATTTAGACCTGGTTTTGTGCTGGTTTAGTTCTGGTTAAGTCCTGATTTAGATCTGGTTTTGTGCTGGTTTAGTTCTGGTTAAGTCCTGATTTAGATCTGGTTTTGTGCTGGTTTAGTTCTGGTTAAGTCCTGATTTAGACCTGGTTTTGTGCTGGTTTAGACCTGGAAAAAAACTAGCATTTGTAGGTCACATGACAGGATAGAGCTTCCTCCTCCCAGTGGGACATCCCAGGAGGCTCTGAAAAATTGCAAGAGCCTCAGCTCTTCCTCTCGATGTGGAGGAGCAGCAGCTCTATCTCTAAGGGAGCGCCCAGTGGAGGAAACTCATTTCGGCTGCTTGTATCTGAGATCTTGTTCTTTAGTCCTGACCCAAAGCTCCTGACCACAGGTGAGAGTAGGAACATAGATCGATGGTAAATCGAGAGCTTTGCCTTTCGGCTCAGCTCCTTCTTCATCACAACAGACCGATACAACGATCGCATTACTGCAGACGCTGCACTGATCCGTCTGTCAGTCTCAGCTCCATCCTTCCCTCACTCTATATATAAATTAATTTTGAACGGAAATTTGTTTAATAGTGTGCCCATTTGCTACTTATTAAAGATATTTCAAAGTGAATATCCCCCACTTACATGTTTTACGTCAAGGAACCTTTTACCTCTTCATTTACTTGGTATGTAACGATATCCAAATTTCACCTACGATATGCTTAACATAGGGTTCCTGCCGGTATCAGCAAGCCTAAGTTAATGCTTTTTAATTACATTTTTTAAATTTTTTTTAATGCCACAAACAATTTAAGCTGTCACATACAGTGGGGCAGCTTAAATTGTGAAAAAGTATTTGTTAGTATTGTAAACTACAGTTCATAAAGCACCTATAATGTTGTAAGTCAAACATCCGATGTTTGGGTAATTTGGTCCCACTGGAAGCAAACGTTCTGCTGTCTATCACACTGGTGCAGGCTACAAAAATATTTTTAAATATTTATAATAAATACATATTTACATTCAGAAATAAAACTAATAATGTCAGCTATTTTACTTCAAAACTATTCACAATTTGTAATGCCTGTTGGAATCAAATTTAATGCTTTTTATTGCCCTTGAAAGGAACCCTGTAACAAAAATTATTCTCTAACAAAGCCCTGACGAACCCTAATTATTGTGATAATTCAAAAGATTAAGACTAAATAAGTGTTTAATAACAATATTGTTGTTTTGTTTTGTCGTGTTGGCAGCACTGACACGAAGCAAAGGATCATGGTCTATGTAGTTCCCTCTGCTTTTTTTACAATTCCACTGCATATTAACCCCGGAAGCTTGCCTTTCAAAATTGTAAAAGTCCACCACTATATAGTGAGATTTTTGATATCTAGATTATGTCAGTATTGTTCCTTAGAGAAATGTAATGTAATAATTTCTCTCCATGTTGTCTGTGACGGTGCACGTACTGAGCTCCGTGGCCACGTCGTCCAGGCTGATGTCGTGACTGAGGCTGGGATCGGGATAATCCGGAAACCTCTCCAGGAACTTGTGACAGAGCAGCCCCAGGCTCTTGTCCTTCCGGCTGATCATCCGCTCACACTCCTCCCCCGTCAGCTCCCTGTCCTGCACCGGGCCGAGACACAAAGACAGAGGGCAGTGCTTTTAGTTTGGAGAAGCAGACAGGAGCAAGCAGCTGCCTCAATGTCCATGGAAATGTGTGCTCCATATAAAAGATATGTCCACAGTATCTAAACAACAACTACTACTACCACTAACCCTGATTTAGACCAGGTTTAGTCCTGCTGTATTATGTTGTACCTGTTTAGTGTAGAGCCCCTCCTCCTCCTCCGCCGGTTCCTGGTCCAATTCTTTCTCTCGGTTCCTTATGTCGGGACTGGCGGCGCTGATCAGCATCTTCAGGTTGGAGGTGGGGGTCCAGGGGTCCACACAGCGAGCCTCGATGCCCTTTTTAGGAGTCGCCAGCGGCCCCATGATTGCAATTGTATTTCCAGTTCCCAAGTCTACTACTACAATCTCAGGGAACTACAAGGACTTCATCCTAAAACAAGACAAAACAAGGGACGCATTTATAAGAAGATCCTGGGACATCCTGCAGAGTCCTTCTCAGTCTCCAGATTTAAATCCCATTGAAAATCTTTCATGAGAAGCTTGTTAGCAGTAACTCAAAAACATCTGTTAAAAATGATAAAAGTCCTGAAGCTAAATAATCCTTCCTGTGTTAAGAGGACAGATTTTTCATTGGACTTCAGAGTTAAGTCAGAATAACTCAGACATAAAATAATACATATTTTTTGTCATTTCTTCTCTTTTTTTTTTTTGCTCCGACTAGCTTTATGCAATTCTGCACATTTTCTATGAAGAAAATTAAGTTGCTCCAACAGGAATCAGAATTTCTTTATTTTATCTCCGAGGGGAAATTCTTTTCCCCTATACCTATAAGATATTAATATTCATGATATTCAAAAAAATAACTGTGTCTTCCATATCAGGGACAACAGAAAAGTGGCTGTAATCTCAAGGGAATTTATTTAATATATTTATAGATTTTGAGATCAAACTAATTTAGTTTTATCTTCTTTTGCCAAGGTCTAGCTCACAAACATGTAACAAGTTTTTTTTTTTTTTTTTTTTTAACTAATCAAGATATTTCAAGAGGTTCACATACTTTCCCACTTTAAGAAAATGTGCTGCTGGAGAGTAGACTGAACTCTGCTCTTTGCCCGATGACAGGGCCATACACAGTACGACACCCATTTCAGTACTGATTTAGTCCTGGTTTAGACCCAGTTTTATCCTAGTTTAGTCTTGGTTTAGCCCTAGTTTAATCCTGATAGTTTAGACCTGGTTTAGTCTTGGTAGACCTGGTTTATCTGGGTTGATACTTCTGAGTTTGTTAAGACTCAGTACATTAAATTTTTCATAATTTGTTGGCCCTTAGATTACAGGGTAATAAACATATAAAAATACTGAGGTCTGGACCTCTGTGACCTCTGTTGAGTGTACGGCTGATGAATGTAGAGTTTCAACGTCTAACTGGATTTTACAGGGAAGGGCCGAATGCAGTAAAAAGTTTAGAAATTACTAGCACACCTCCTACTTCTTCTTTTCTCTCTCAAACATTTGTGGGTGGAGGCTGGGTTTACCGTCTTTTATACAACTACTACCCACCTAAACGAAGACTCTTATTCATGAAAAATATAAGTTATGCATAAGGTAAAAAAAAAAAAATCACTTGAGGCACAATAAACAAATAAATGAAATTAAATGTTGTGCAACCTTCATTAAAAGAAAATGTATTATTATTATGAACTTAAAAATAACACAAGCAATCAGGGTAAAAAAAAACAACATAAATCATATTAGAGTCTTATATTATTTTGGTTTCAATTGTATTTTATTATTTTTACATTTGCCTGTATTTATTGCCTGATATATCACAAGATTGATTTTATTTTATTAAGTGATCATTTACTTGCTCTATTTATTTTATTTTTACACTGCATGTACAGAACCTTGGCCAACTGAGGTTGTTTTAAATGTGCTCTATAAATAAATTTGACATTGACATATACACACATTTAAAAGGTGGAGGTAGAAGACATTTCGTTTCTCTCTTTTGAATAAATTAGATTATTATGGTTTAAAAAAAATCATAAAGCTTATATTAGTATTAGTAAATATTTAGGCAATATTTTGTTAGGCATATTTAGGCAATATTTTTGTTAATTTTACTAGACATCTGTCGGTTTTAGCATCAGACAGTAAAATAAATTAATTTAAATTATAATCTGATCCAAATACCATCGCTGCTAATGCTAATCTTGGCGGTAACAGACGTAAGCTCCATCGAATCGCGGCGCTCAACGGACGCCCCGGTCCCGCCCCTTTTCCCACAGCGCGCAGCCAATCAGAGCGCGACGTGGGGCCGCGCACCGGAAGTGTCCCGAGCGTCCCGCGCAGGTAAACAGTTTTTTGAAATCCTTGGCGCGGAACAAGAAGGATTTCAGCAACAACACCTTTAACCACGAAATAAATCATTACGGGAGAATACAATCTACACAGTAAATGCAGCGATAACGTAGATACAAGTCAGTAATAGCTAGTTTTATGTAGAGCTTCTAGGGAAAAAAATGACGTTTTAATATTGCTCAGAACATCCACGGTTAGAACACACAGGGTCTGTTTAACGTCGCTATTCATAAATGACTCACCTTTTAAAGCTTAAAATTGTACACAAGCATTAAAGTAGTAAAAAATAATAAGGAGAAATGTCTGTAAAGTGTAGGCGGTAACCTAACATCACCGATACCAAAGCTACACACAGCGACATTAAACAGATTTAAACGATTTAATGACAATAAAATGTCTAAGAAAAAGACTTACCCACGGTCGTATCACAGCAGTGCCTGTCTGTAGTAGATAAAAACACAGACAAATCCTTCTAAAGCGGTTAAAAAAAAAAACAGAGGTAGAAGTCCTTAACATCAACGCTTTTCCAAAGAGAGCAGGGTTAGAATCCAACACGATGCCGTTGTAAAAGTGGTCAGACCTGTTTAAAACCCGAGCCAGACCGGGACAGTATTCACAAAGCGCTAGCAGAAGTTTACTGTAGAAGAAGTAATAGTAGTAAAAGTTTTGGTGCATTCAGCAGCAGCGGTACTACAACAGGACCCGCCCCGTCTGAGCATGCGCAGTGAGGCGGGCAGGGCAGCACCACCCCATAACATCATAACATACTGAGGGACACTCTGAGGGACACACGGAGGGACAGGGGAGACTCTGAGGGACACACGGAGGGACAGGGGACACTCTGAGGGACACACGGAGGGACAGGGGACACTCTGAGGGACAGAAGGAGGGTGGACAGAGACAGAGAGGCGGCTGGAAACTTGACTCAGTCCACACAAATCCGCCCAAACCAGCCTTGAGTTTGAACAATGAAAAATAAAATGTTTATTACTGCAGCTCTGTTCACAACTGGAAGTAAAAGCACTTACACAGTTACTTAAGCAGTTACATTACTTAAGTACAATTTTCATGTATCTTTACTTTACTTGAGTACGTTTTACAAGAGGTACTTTTACTTTGCTACATTATAGAACAAGTATCTGTACTTTTTACTCCACTATTTAAAGTAAAAAGTATTTTGAGTTTTGTTTAAAATAATGTGTTTTTGCCGTGTCCTCATTGTAGACACAGTACATAAGTATAAAAGATGTAGTAAAAGTATTTAAAAATGCAGTGAAAGTATAAAAGTTGCAGTAAAGTAATACTCTTCAGAAAAACCTCACTGCAGATTCAGTTGCTTCTGTTGCACCGTTAACCTTTAGTTTTCAGCAAAATCCCGCACATTGAACACATTCACAAGTTCTTGAATCTGTGTGAAATACTTTTACTTTTTTACTTATAAGTACATTTGAAAGCAGGTTTCTGCAGGGTCTTAAAAAGTCTTGCCGAGATGTAGACTGTTATGACTTAAATAAGTTTAAACAGGTCTCAGATATGTCGCGTACATTTGATACAACTATACCTAAAATGTCCACTTAAATGCTCAAAGGCATTTTCCCGTGGCTTACACCAGGGCTCTCCAACCAGAAGCTTGGGAGCTACGTAGATCTGAACCACTCTCCAAGTAGCTCCCCAAAGGTTTCATAAATTCTACATAAGCTTGATCAGTCAGATTTAATGTATGACTTGATTATTGGCAAACCAACTTGTGTATGTATCCAATCAAATTCATAGGTGCCTGGTCCTTTGTACACAAAAATGTATTTTAAGATCAGGTGATAGAGTTTTGTTTCAAAGTAAACAAAGGGAGCAACATATTTTTCTTAATTTAATGTGAACTGCGGTCAACAACATTTTGTAAATGTTCAGGGAAAACAAAATCAGACCTGCCAACATGTACGCATTTTGACATCAAAGTAGCTGGTACGCGGTAATGTGGGCCCCCTCATACAACTGTTTCTTCGGGGAGCACTATTCAACAGAACACCCGCAGCTTTCTGTGAGAGGCGGGGCTGGGCTCCCTCTCTGGGGCAGAGACTCCTCGCCAGGCACGTGCAGAGACTTCTACAGCGGCAGGTGCTCAAAGTGAAAAAGGGGCACATATGTATAACCAGATTTTAAAACACTGTTGTGTTAGGACTGTGGCAAGCAAGACTCTCACACAACTATTACATTTCTGTGTATACTATGATATATTGCAATACGGTAAGGATGAAGCTGCACATTTTTAATACAATTTTGGGAAAAAAGTAAAAAACTAATGAACATATAAAATAGAAATAGAAAACACAGACTGCATGACACTAAACTAAAGAATGGAATTTTATCCATGCTCTGACAAGATGAGAATTATTCCCAGCACTATGAGGAAGTCCTTAGACATTTCTAGTAATAAATTAAATAAGTTATGTGGGAACAAGATTTTGGGACATCACATTTTTTCTTATCAGATCACATTTTGCCAGCTCCCATCACCAACTAGTTCGTATTTTTGCACAATTATAGCAAATTCTCGCAATTTATTGCATTAAAATGCCTAAATGCTAACTGCAATCCATTATTTATAAGCAACCCGGTCTAAAAATAAAAAGATGTTATGCTAACAACAATCACAAAGCATTTTATGGAAGCATTTTGTAAATATCCAGGTGGTTAGCAAGTAGCGGTCAAAAGCCAGGTATTTAAACAGAAATGATCTAACGTGCGTGCATAATACTTTCATGGCTTTGTCTTACAAATCACGTGACACGAACAGCTCACTCAGCAGTTCTTTCATTCCCAGTGATTATACTGGGTTTAAGTTCTGGAATCGGGACCAAAAAAATGATAACAGCCCTCTTTATTGGCTCCGCAGTCCGCTCTTTCTCCTCTGTTTTCAGCTGCGCGAGGGGCGCGTGACAGCTGCGCAACTCACGGAGGCAAAAGGTTAAAGGTCACGAGGTGCTGGCGGCCGTGTGATGTAATTTATTTCAAATTATTAATAATTAATGAATGAATAAATGCTCTTATGAAGAGCCACATGGGGGCTTAAAGCCACAAAAAAAAAAAAAAAAAAAAAAAAAGACCAAAAGGGCACTTGGAGGCAAGGGGCAAAAGGGGCAGGTGCTCAAGTAGTTTTATTGTTAAATAAAATCATAAATACTGTGTCATGCGAGATCGATGTTAACGTGAGTAGTTTGAGGTAAATGCCTAACAAGCAGACTGCACAACTGTCACACTCGGAGGTCAGTTTGCAGACACAGGCTTTGTCATAATACATTTTATAGCTTCATTCAGTGAGAAAGAAAGAAATATATGTAGAAATCTCGTTTGCAGAGAATTAGTGAACATATGGAAATAATTTGCAGTATAAATACATGGCTATGCATAAAATATCACAATTCCTAATATATTGTTGAAAATGGACTGCGTTTTCTTAACAAATAATGCAGAGTGCAAATCAAGTCCATGCTGATTATAAGTTACTATAGGAATATTTGCATTTATTTGGGGAGTTTTCTGGGTGGTTCTAAATAGAGCTAGCTTTATACGTGGGCAGTTATGTTATACCTTGCTGTACCTCGCAATTAGAAAAGAGGAATAGAGGCAATCCACAGCTGAGCTAGAAAGGAGCAGAAATGGTTCAATGTTGATGCATTTTCTTGTTGTCTTGAGCAGCAGCTCATGTTTAAAATGTAATAATAAACAGTGTTTAAAACCAGAAGTTGTGGCAATATTTTTTGTCAAATTTAAGAGCTGAATATATAATTATTATAATTAGGCCCGAGCCCCAAGGATGGCGTAGGGCCTATTGTAACTGAAGAGCACTGCCCCAAAGTGCGCGAAGCGCACCAAAACAGAGCTCACCATTAATCAAACAGTAATAGCCACACTCATGAGATCATGCCGGATCTGGTGATATAGGTGTGTGCCGCGAATGCGGCATATTTGTAATTGTTGGGACAAAATTTCGGGAATGGGCACACGTCCTTCGATGAGGTCAATGACGAGCGCGTTGCACATGAATTGAAGTCTAATCCCAAATGTACAAAATCTTTTTGACTTTCCAATTAAAACATTGTACATTTCTGTTTGTTGTCCACTAGAGGGTCCTCTCACTTTACCAAAGCCCCCTCGTTTACCTGGAGGTCAAGGTCTTTTCGCACATTCGCCAGTAAGCAACGCTTGTTAAAACACAATGGCGGCAACCACGCAGGACTCTGGTCAAAAAATAACAAAAATACACCTCGCTCTGCTTTCCAAGGGCTGCGAGGTGTATTTATGTTATTTTTATTTTACATGTTTTTGGTTTAAACCATTTGTGAGCATTACTATCTGTTATATTTGTGTACTTTATTTGGAGTTTATTCATTATTTTAAGTTAAGGACATGTCTGCATATTTTTATAGTGAATGCTATGCATCTTTATGTGTCTAAACAAATGTTCCTTATATGTTTATTTGTAGTTTTCACTGTGCTACACATTTGCCACTATATGGACCATATTAAAAGAGCTGCACCTGTCAGAAACTCTGCTTATTTATTTCTTCCGGGGGACTGCTACAAACATGTTTCAGTGAGTTTAATGTGGCATTTATACACGAGACTGTTTCTGACTGAACTGATTTGACAGACTTCTAACTTTTTGTTGGATGTTTTTGTAACAAGAATAAATCCTAGCCTAAGTAATATTTTTTCTACATTTTCTTAAGAATTTAAGCCACTTTTCATATCCTAAAAAGTAATCACAAGAAATGTACAAAGGAATAAAAGGAAATTATGTTCACTCACTTTTTTATGTTGTTCATAGTTCCCATGTAAATAATGTCATTCTCAGACTTGACAACTATGAATAATTTAGCTGCTGTGTTCCTAAAATACAGTCCTGTCCACTCTCCATCATTTATAATTGTCCTGGTTCAGCCTCTGTCTGCTGTGTGTGTTAGAGAGCAGCTGCTGGAGTCTGGACTCATCACTCACTCCATCACCACAGAGAAACGTGTGTGTGCTGCAGATAATGATTCATTCTGTGCATCTCTGTGGAACATTTCACCCATATCTTATCTGTTAAATTATTTTTCTCTTCATCTTGTCTTTGTCTTAATTTGATCTCACTCTTGTAATCACTTCAGAAACCATTACAGGACATTACAGTGTAGACAAACACCCTCCCACATACTGTACATGTTGCTGAATGTGCATGTGTGCATGAATCTGTTCTCAGGCTAAAGTCAGTAAATATTCTTGTGATACAGGCCCTGTTTAATTATCCACTAATCCCACTTTTCATTACCTGCCACACATCTGTCACTGAACACTCATGAGCACATACTGACTCTGTTATCTGTGAATGGAGGCAGATGAATGGAGGAAAGTGCTGTGAGGCAGAAGGTAAGCAGTCAGCAGTGACTGTTGTGATGTGAGGTTGGTGCTTTTGACACAAGAGGAGAGAAAAAACATGGACCAAATCACAACATGGCTGTGGAGACCAAACCCTTGTCTGACTCCTGTATTTCTCACGCACATAAAGGAAACTGTGTCCTCAGGCTGCAGAAGTTCTATAGAAATACAAGACCAGGTCTGTTTGTCTGAAAACTTTAACAAATAAAGAAAAAAAAAATTACAAAGTATTTTAATAAAAAGCTAGACCAAACACTAACACTAAAATGTTGAAAAAGATTTTGCACACTGTCTGACTTGCAAATGAGACTTTATTAGGACTCAACAAGCGACATTGCGGCACTAGGCCTTCATCAGGAAAACAGTGGAAGAGCTCTAGGTGGAAAGCCATGCGAACTCTCCACGCCTGTGATATAACTGTGGATCATGTCCTGTTCATGTGCATCATTAACCAAGGCAACAGAGACACAAGCTGAAGATGGAATATGGAGACGGAGAGAGCTAAAAAAAAACAATGAAGTAACTGAGTGCTCCCCGTGTGGTTTCTTGTGTCATTATCCCATTTGTAAACTAAATCCAAACGACAGATAAATGTGTCCAGTATGTATAAAATGTCTACAGTGCAGTAGAGGCTGCTGTTTATTGTGGGTCACTATTACGCTGAGCATCAGGAACATGGGGTTGGAAAAAAAGGCATTATATACGAGAAAAAATATAGCAAATTAATGTTTTTTCTACTTAATAATACAGCCATTAAGAAATGGCAGTTCAGGATGCTGCCACTTTTTTTTCAGCTTTCTCTGTCTTTGTATTTCATCTTAATCTGCATGCGTCTCTGTCACCTTCATTAATTATCCACATGAGCAGGACATGGTCCATAAATCGGGGGTCGGCTTTGCACATCCTTCTTTCATCTATGAGGAATGAGGGGGGCATTTTATCAAAAATGCAAAAAAAACAAAAAACAAAAAAAAACCTATTAGATCCATGTTAAATTATTTTTAACATGGATCTAATAGAGGAGGGGGGAGGAGGAGGAAGAGGGAGGAGGGGGGGCATTTTATCAAAAATGCAAATAAAAAAAAAACTATTAGATCCATGTTAAATTATTTTAGAAGAGTTAGTAGTAGAATACAAACTTTGATGTTTTTTTGTTTTTATTTTTCTAGCTGTGTTTGGAGTCACTTCTATGAAAATGGAGGTTGTGTGGTTACATTCACTCCTGAAAACTGTAACCTGACTCACAGCACGGTCCTTTCCATAGACGTTTGTGTATTTGAATAAAATAAACTTGCTAATGAACACTCCACTACAGCTTTAGTAGATTTTATATTTTTAAGTACTTTAAGTCATTATTACAAAGGAACTTTTACTTATATGTGAGGGTCTATACTTTTACTAAGTAATGGAGTAGAGTATTTGTCCACCACTGGTTGCCACAGGGAACAGGTCACATGATTATTTGGCAGGTTTTTGTCCTGGATGCCCTTCTTTCTGCAACCAGCCGTGTACTGTGACTGGAGGAGGCAATGTGAGTGAAGTGTCTTGCCCAAAGACACAACAGCAGCATGCACTGGGTAAGAGCAGCAGATATACTTAATTTATCACATTTTTTGTTGATGCTCTTACTTAATACACAGATGATGCTGAGCTGGAGGTCGATTAAAGAAATAATGAGGGAAATTAAGGTTAAATGTGATCCACTTTCACATCTGTTGTTTAGATTTTAGGTACATATGTTGTTCTTTTGCCATCTGCTCTCACATTGATAACAACATCTTTGTGTCCATTTGTTTATTTGGATTTGGCAAAAAGCTTTACAAAAACAACAGTTACAGTTAACAGTTACTCTTGCTTCCTCACATCATCCAGTGACATGCATGTCTAGGTGAACTGGACTGGAGTTCCTAATGTCTAAATCGGTGGCAGTAAAAAAAAATAAAAAAAAAAAAGAAATAATTGACTAAAATAAACTAATTTGTGTGTCGAGAAAGCTGCTATAAAAATCCAGCTGCAGAAATGTCATGTTTTCTGGTCACTTTTCCAGCTTCTTCTAATTTTGAGCTGGCAAATTTTATTAACAGGCATTGGCTGGCATGCAGAACATATTACAACCCTCAGGAAAGAGTGTCTTTTAATAAGCTATTAATCAGTTACTAAAATAACTCAATACCAAGTGTTTTTATAGGTCACTTTGTTAATTTTGTTTGTTGTGATTTTTTGCAGTGAGTAATTTTCTTTACAAACCAAGAACAAGCTGTGCATACTAATAATCCAGCAATGGGTCTAGGCAAGACAAGACAAGTTTATTTGTTTTATAGCACAAAACATACACAGGGTCAGGGTTGCCAAGTCTGCAGTTTTCCCGCAGTATTGGGCGGCTTTTTATGTGTTGTGGGTGAAAAAATGTTTAACATAGTCAGAGTAGAGGCCTTTCTCACAATCTCAGGAAGAGTTTAGCTACAAAATTGACACGCTGCTTTTCCATGTTAAATGATGACTCTGTCATCAAACAAAAAACATAAGAAAGCATAAGAAGACATTTGTGGGCTGAAAAAAAGTCCTAGTGTCCACGGTTTCTTGCTGTGTACTGTGATTGACCAGGCTGGTTACAGCAGCAGTTAACATCACTCACTGCGCTGTAGCACAGGGCAGCAGCTGTCGCTCCCCAGTCATTCAGTGACCTGAGCAGATCGCCTCTGACCACTGTTCAGACCTTTCTGATCATAACGGCCGTGGCCCTAAGCAACCACAGAGATGCCAGAAGCCGGCCCTGACACTGTCTGCAGGAGCCATGCAGATCCATGAACTGTGGGATGTGTGCCTGGTCCCAGTCTGAGCACATCTGGCCTTGGTTCATGTTCTGCTCCCGGGAGAGAGTGCAGGCTGAGACATCTGCAGCCACAGGACATTTACATACAGGCTGGGGGTATACTGCTGTTTAATTGTACAGCTGTATATTTTCTCTGCTTATTATAAAACCTACACAAAACAAGGATACAACATCAGTATCATGCAGAGTACGCGCCCCACTCCCTCAACTGAAGCTGACCTCTTTCCGCTGGCTGGAAGCACCTCAGGCTCGCCCCAGGCTCAGCACACGAGCTAATAAACTTTATACTGAATATCCTCAATGAATCTGCTTTGAAGTTCAGGACACTATTTATAAAATGTAACAAAATTTAATGAAAAAAATGAAATTTATGTACATTTAGTCATCATATTTTTTTTAGAAATATTGTTAAAATATTATGGGAAACCTTGTTCACAGGGGCAAAGCTGCTGTTGTCTTTTTCCATTTTTCTCTTTCCCTTACAGACTTGACAACCACTTTTTATTTTTATTTTTTATTATGCCAAATTTCTTTTATAACAGGACTGTAAACTTAAAGCCAGATTTTCATTTATGTTAAAGGGAGAACAATAAACAATTAAGTAACTTTCTCAGTTGGTCTTGTGCTTTTCAGCACCACGGACAGCGCTGTATCAGCTGCATAAGAGTGAGGCAGGGGCATGGATGGAGGGAGGGGGGCGGTGGACATCAGTGAATGTTACCATGGCGATTGTGATTCTAAATGATCAAAAACCACTGGTCTAGGGTCTACACCACTTCAGGCCCAAAGCAGCTGGGATGGTCTTCATTCACTGACGATCTCTAATAATGAAATATAGTGATGCCAGAGTGACAGCAAGTATGTCGTAGGTTTGATTCCTGAGCCTTTCTGTGTGGAGCTTGCTAATATATTATTCAATTTCAGCGTACATTTTTACCCACTAATAACAGCAAAACCAAATCTCATGTTGATTGTATAGGCAACTCAACATAAACTTTAAAATAATTTCTCCAATACCTAAAATGCTCTTCAGTGTATTTTTATGCACGAGTCTGGCCTGGATGTCATTAGATGTGGTACACTGACTTGCATAATTAAAGATCAACATAAATAAATAAATGACATGACTGTATGGAACTGCATGTTAAGCTGAGTGTGTCAGGTGTTAAATATATTATATATTTATATTCTTACCAAGCTTGGTGTAACATTTGTAAAACCTGTATTGAGGTTAATGAGTGTATCCTGTGAAGCTAAAACAGAAAGATCAGACCAGATTTAGATTTGTGCTTGACTTCTTTCAAAACTAACAGATCAACATTTAGCTGTGTGAATGTTTCCAACAGACTTTAGTGTAATGTTTAAAGATCATGTGGTCAGAGTCAGACCCTTCCTTACTGGTCCCTGCTTACATGTCAGTCAGCAGTAGTTAGCCCTATAAATGTGGCTACAACAGAATACAATTAGAACACGACTTTGAATGTTTTCTCTGTATTAAAATACAAAACACAGGTCTTTGACTGAGAACACAGGGAGCTTGGTGAGTTGAATGTTGTGCATGATGCCAAGTATATTCTGTCCATCTCTATATAAGCAGGCTTTATTGATGTTATCTGTACACCCAGGACACACATTAATATGTTTAATCAGAACTAAGTCACTACATTATTCAGCAGAACCAGTTTACAGTGTTGTAAATCTGACTCACATCCTCTAAAGTCATCCATTGGGGTTGATTTAATCTGCTTTGTGTTATCTGTAACCATCACTTCTGATACAGTTCTGTGGCCATCTCCCTGGCCAGACCACAGTCTCCCATCAGTGGGTCCACCTCAGGACACTAGTCCAGGATCTGTGAAGGACTTATTGGGCTGTGGCTGCTGTCCAAGTCTCTAAAGTCTGTCTTTTTGTGTGGTTTGAAGGAAATGTAAAGGTGAATGAGGGAGTGGCTCTGATTTAGTCCTGTGTTAATGAGACGTCTCAGAGCTCAGAGTGTGGAGGACACAGTGTACAGATGGGACTGTTTAGATCACAAACACATTACTGTTGGGACCTCACACATCTTTACCTTTACTCTCCCAATCTAAAGCTTTTATTAGATGTAAATGAGACTTTGCAAAGAGACATCATTTCTGCTGTACTTGTTGTGCTCTGTAAGCCATTGATTTAACATAGTTTTGCTAAGGACTAAAGCAAATCTCTACTTTAAGTATTGACCAGTGTCAAAGGAGATAGGCTGCTCAGCTAAAATTATCTTAAATGCTCTAAAACGGCATCCAAAACCTCAAAGACGTGTAAGAAAACAAAAAATCATCATTTGAATGGACTGAGGAAGAGACAAAATGGCAAAGGCTCAGCCAGTGATCAGCTCCAGGGAAATTAAAGAAGGTCTAAAAATACCTGTGAGCACTGTAACAATTAGTCGTCTTTTGTGAAACCAAGCTTTCAGCAAGAAGCCCCTGCAAAGTCCCATTGTTAAAAAAAGACATGAGCTGAAGAGGTTACAAGAACACACTGACTGGCCTAAAGAGAAATGGCACAACATTTTGAGGACTGATGAAAGTAAGATTGTTCTTTCTGGCTCTAGGGGCCACAGACAGTTTGTCAGACAACCCCCAAACACTGAGGTCCAGTCCCAGGGCACTGTGAAGACGGTAAGCCTGGTGGAGCATCATGATATGGGGATGTTTCTCAGACTAAGGTGTCGGGCCTATTTTTCGCCTCACAGGGATCCTAGATCAGTTTAAATATATCCAAGTACTTCAAAAGCTCATGTTGCCTTATGCTGAAGAGGAAATGCCATTTAAATGGGTTTCAACACGACAATGACCCAAAACACAACAGTAACAGAGCAGCATCTTGGTTCAAGAACAACCAGTTTCACGTTTTGGAGTGGCCAGCACAGTCCTCAGACCTTAACCCTGTAGAAAACCTGTGGGGTGACATTAAAAATGCTGTTTCTGAGGCCAAACCAAGAAGTGCAGAGGAACTGTGGAATGTAGTCCAGTCGTCCTGGGCTGTGATACCTGCCAGAAGTTAGTGAGTAGTAGTAGTAAGAGAAGTTCTCAAAAACCATGGTTATACGACTAACTTTTAGTTCAGAAATCCACAGGAAAGCAAAACCTTAAAGCATTTTTCAGTTTTTGCAGTAAATGTTAGAAAAGTGCAGACACTGCTATTTTTTTAACAGCCTAATATTTCTTTTTTCTTCACTTTCTGTAAAGAAATAACAAATTTAATAATTTTTTGTTCATGTTTTGATTAGGAATAGAATGAGCAGTGTTTTCAATGCATTTGCAAGTGTGGAAATAAATGCTAGAATAAGGATTTTGATATTTACAAACTTTTAATGACTCAATCAATCGTTATTTATAAAGCACTTTTCATACAAATATGTAGCACAAAATGCTTTACATGGTTAAAAGCAAACCCTGGTTTTCTCTGTGTAACTCTTTGAGTTAACTCTGGGTGGATGCATTCTTCATAACTTTCAAACACTTATTGAGGCTTATTTACAATATATTCAGATATATGCACACCCTTAAACAATATCCATATTTTTGAATCCACGTTGGCATCCCAAACTCTAGACTTCGCTATTTCCTCATCGCCAAAATCTCAAACAAAAGCTTCAGCGCCGAGATACATTCAAAGGTAAGAGAATCATTTCCTTTCTTTCTTGTTCGTAAACGTCACTATTCTGTTTGTGATGTCAGATTTCAGAAGCATTTCCTGTCCACACTGAGATGGAGCTACCGCAGCAGCCTACCGCTCTGAGTCCCCGCCATCCCGGCTTACCACACGCAGAAAATGTGCAGGAGAAAGGTCAGGTTCTGTTTAAGCTCGAAACCACAGAAGAGGTGCAGAGGAAGGAGGTTCAGAACAGTAACACGTCCATCAGGCAGATTCAGGACTTCCTCGAACCAGTGCAGGACATAAAATTAGTTTAGGTTAGTTTTGTTAAAAACACAGATAAGTATAACATTCTAGCCAAAAGGTTGACTTCAACTCACGTCAGGGTCAAATGTTTTGTTCCCCAGGTATGGCCGTTATGTGGAAGGAACTGGTTCAGTACTGCAGTCTTCTACACAAACAGAGGTAGGGCAGCAGGACTACTGAAGTAGTGTTACAAAACATTCACAAATCCATTGAAAATTATGGTGAAAATGCAGGTCTTTGTGTGGCCTTCAGATGGAGTCAGTATTCAGAGGAGAAGCTGAAGCGCTTACAGACACTGCAGCTGCGTTACTTTACTCCCAGAGAAGTGGCCAGCCTCATGGGCTTCCCTCAAGTCTTTGGTAAGACCAGCCACTGAAGGTCAATTTTAATCTAATTAATATTATAGCACCAAAGAGCCATAACTTGTGAAAATATGTAAATACAATGTAAAGGTGGGCTGTGAGCTGGCTGTGTAACAGGATTTATAATGCTACATAATACTGCCCTCTAGTGTTGATAAAATAGATGACAAGGTACATAGATGAGAAGGTACATTTGTTTTTCTACGAACAAACTCAGTGAGGATAGGACTAGTGGTGGTTTCAAGAAATTTGAAATAAAACCAGTTCAATTCATAAATGCCCTAAACATCAGCTCAGACAGGGACAGGAGCCTTATCTTCCACTGTTGATTTGATGATTTTCTGCATATTTTATACGATCACGTGATGGTGCTTCAGTCTGAACATGTTGCTTTGCATTAGGTGTCATTACATAACACTTTATTAAAGCAGGTGTTTAGCAGTCAGTACCTGTCTGAGTTGTTTTTCTGTGTCACAGCTTTCCCAGAACACATCGCTCTGAAGCAGAGGTACAAGGTCCTGGGGAACAGTCTGAATGTGGTGGTGGTGTCCAGACTTCTTCAGATCCTGCTCTCCTAGCACATGGAACTATATCAGCTGACCTGACTTAGTTTACATTAATGAACATGTCTGTCTTAAATAATGATTGTTGCTTTAAACAAATAGAATTTCAATGGACTTTTGTAAATGGGTTTCTATTTATACTTTTATATGGGCTGCTGTTGATTTATTGGTAAAATGGTAAAATATTAACTAACCAATAAAATGCACAACTATGTTTTTGTTTAATATGTAAGCACAATAACCCTGTCATGTTTGAGGGCCATAGTAGCTCAGATGGTAGACCCACTCCCCCCATTGCATACTGTCGTTGTGTCCTTGGGCGAGACACTTCGTCAATGTAAAAGAGGGGTCTGGGGCTCCTCCCCCAGAACATTTCTAACAGGGCAGACAGGGCAGTGGAAATGCCGCTGTAACTGTACCGACGCATGCATCGTCCCACCCCAGTGCTAAATGGCCTATGTCAATGTCAGTGTTTATTTATATAGCACATTTAAAAACAGACTACTGCTCCAAAGTGCTGTACAGTGTTATTAAAACAGAATATTAGTAAAAACACAACAAAAATTAAAACTGCAAGCAGTGATAAAGGGCCCTCGCACCTCTTGTGACCATAGAAGGGCTGCGTCACCAAAACCTGGCTAGAGTTGAAGTATATAGACAAGTATCAAGCTATGACAAACTACTGACTTATCTCATGTTTAGGGCGTGGCTTTGCTAATATGGTTAAAGATAGGGTATGGTACTCATAAACTTTTTTTTACTCAGGAACACATGGTAGATAACTGTATCCAATTTCAGATGGTTATGACAAATTTTTTCACAATTTTAGCGCGTGGTTTTGCTAAGTATGGTAATAGACAGGGTGTTATCCCCTCTGAATTTTCTGTTCCCCATCACAAAAGAGATGTATGCACCAAATTTCTCAAAAGTCTCTAGGACAAAGTACTTTTCTAGATCCTATTGTAATACTATAGGGGGTGCTGGAGTTCAGTTTCCTGAGCTGTTAGTTTTATTGTCACATATTTGTTGTCAGGTCATGACGAACAAATGGCCTGTGTCTTATTTTTGGTCCGATGAAGTATGTACAAATTAGAACGGTTATAAAAATCCCAAATCTACCTCAAAATGGTGGCGTTGCCCTGGTCACAACCCAAAATGTTTGAGAATGATTTTAACAACTGTAGATGGCCATAATGTCCAGATGATTGAGACAGAGTTTGGAGCCTGTGGGATTTAAACCCTGGGAGGAGTTTGTTAAAACAGGATGTAGACAATGGACAAACATGACGTCTTTGATTCAAAATGCCTGCCTTCTTTTTGGCGATGGGGCATAGTCTCCATATACTTTTTTTGCTCAGGGCCTCATGCAGGATGCGTGTGCAGAATTTCAAACTCAAGTTTTCACTTCTCACTTTTTTTTTCACCATTGACTTTTTTGGCTATGCTAATATTCTAATAAATGGGGCGTGGTCTTCATTGACTTTTTTGTTAAACATCACATAAAGGGTGTGTCTACTAAATTTCAAACTTATTTTTTTAATTTTGCAGGGGGTGCTGGAGAGCCATTCTTAGAAACAGAGGCTTAATTTACATATCATTATGTCCAGGTCAAAAATGACCAAAAACACCTCATTGGGTCGATCCAAATCCAACAATGTTTGCAAAAGTTACAGGAGTTTTTATGTTTTCCAAATTGGCCTCCTCGTTGCTATGCTAATATGGTAATAGATAGGGCATTGTGCTTTTGACACATTGTTCCCCATCACATAGAACCTGTGCGTACCAAAATTAACATGTCTACGACACGCAGAATTTTTATTATCAATTTTAAAAGATAAATCTTTGTAGGGGGCACTGGAGAGTCATTTTTAAAGACAGAGGTTTCATTTATACATCTTTATGTCCAGGTCATCAATGTGCACAAGTTCTCCATTGGGTCTTTTGTAATCCAACAATGTTTGCGAAAGTTACAGCGGTTTGTATTTTTTCCAAAATGGCCGCCTCGTTAAGAGCTCGTCATGACCTATGACCCAGCTTTTAACAACAGTTGATCCCAGACATGTCCTGAGGATTCTGCCTCAGTTTGGAGTCTGTCGGCTCCAACCCTATGATGAGTTTGCTAAAATACGAGAGCTGGGTTTTTTGGCTTCTCAACTTTCAACCAAAATGTCTGTCTTCCTGTTGGGTTTAGGGCAGAGCCATAATATATTATTTTCCTTGTCCTGACATGTCCTATAACTGTGCCAAATGTAATTTGTTTGTGATTTTAAAAATGTCTGGTCGACTCCTATAGGCGTAATGTTATTTGATTTTTCAGGGGTTGCCATTGAGCCATTTTGCAATTCTGTTTTTTGCAAACATTATGTAAATTACATGTTCACTGACCCTGAATTTTGTGCAAAATTTCATGGTTTTTTGTGCATGTTTAATGTCTGAAAATGTATTGTTATTATTTGTGAAATCTATACAGTTACAATAGGGCTCCCAAACATTCGTGCTGGGGCCCTAACTACAAATAAAACTACAGAATATAGCTAAAACAATAAAACAGATATCAATTAAAAACCAATAAAACGGTAAGAATTGTCCAGCTCAACTTGTGTTAAAAGCTGGCCTATTGGTCCATCTGGGTCAGAACAGAGGGAGCTTTTACAAACACCAGTGTAAAACATGACATGAAGAAATAATGAACCTTTATTATTCATTAGTGCTTGATGTGTGGAGTGCTGGAGTGAGTCCCTGGTTCGTAAGTTGCCATGTGGGTGTGAAGTGAGGGGGCAGAGCCTAAGGGCAGGGGGGCAGGGCCTGGGGGCAGGATGTGGCCTCCTTTGCGGGACAACAGCTCGATCTCTCTGCTCAGGGCTATTTCCTGTTCGGCCTGGGCCTTCACCAGCTCCTGCAGCTGCCTAATGTCCTCCTTGTCCATGCGGCTTTGTTGGCTGTCCTCAAACTGTCTGCCCTGAAATAATATCAGGTTAGAATTGGTAAAGGAATTTTTCAGCATTGTTATTGTTTTTTTTTATTTAGTAAATGAGTAGAACCTAATTTTGCCTAAAACAAACACCTAACATGTCTAAAATGCGGAATATAATGCATGAGTTAGGTTGGACAGAAAGGAAAGGAGGCCATGTGGAGGTATATCCAGAGAGGCAGAGGTATGCTCTGGAAAGATGAGAAAAGAATGTAGCAGCAGTGAGAGAGAATACATGTGTGTAAATGAGAGGATGGTATAGATTTATCGACAGCCTTTACAATGGCATTTATTTAATTATTTTTTAACCTTTTTCTTCTGGAGGACATTGATTTTGTTGTCCAGCTCTTTCTTCTCCTGGAGGAGTTGGTTCATGCGCCGCATCAGCTCTGTGTTGGTCCTTGTGGCATTGTTCAGACCCTCACGGGCCTCCAAAACTTTCAGCTGTTTACAACAACATGGCCATTTAACACTGTGTGTCTCACCACCATATTCATTTACATGACTCATCATATTTCCATTAAGGTCTATACTCAGGTTAAGCTAAAGGAGACAGTTACAAAAATTAAAAAATGTTTACATGGCCTATACCGATTATGCTCATTTTCACATTAATATCAGAGTATTCTTGTGCATTTAAGCGCAGTCTATGTCTGCATTTGTGTTTTTTTGTTTTGCTTTTCATTTTTGTCCAAGTAAGGATTGTCCAATGATGATATTATTAAACAAAAGTATTGCTTCAGGTTAAACATGAATAACTCTTTAAGCAGCCTCTCACAGAAGCAGGTGTGCATATTTTTGGACATACGTACGTCCCACTGGCGGATCTCCTTGATGTGTTTGGCTTCTTGGAGCAGTTTCTCCTGTTTAAGCTCCTCTAGGACCCTGTTACCAGGTAGAGTCTGCAGCGCCTGGAGATCCACCAGCCGGCCAAACTTCGTCATCATCAGGTCATTACACTGCTTCTTTAGATCTGGAACACCACACAGAGAGAGTGGACATACAGTACTGTTACTGAGCTGCTTCACTTTCTATCTATAGGGCAGTGCGATATGACCAACAGTATGTACACATAAACCAGGCAATACACATAATATACACAAGAGTAAAAATAAATACAGACATATTTGTAGATTAAACTGTGGAACATGTAATCCAACAGGCTAAGTTTTACCATCAGAGCATTCTGCCCTCTCCTGACTTACATCTGTGGCTTGAGGAGGACCCAGCATGCTCTCTGGGTTCAGCTCCAGGAATCCTCAAACACACCCTAGTGGGTTGTAAGAACTCCTTAACTCAAGGCAGATAAACCTGATGCCACAACCAAGTGCTGAGATGCCTAGCCTCAGCCAGTGAACAAAAGGGAACAACAACAAATGCCATCTCACTGAATACCCAAACATCTCTACTAAAGCCAATAGCCTTCATCTGAGATGGTGAAAAACAGCAGACCCAGACCCCACCCACAGGCTCAAGCCCATTAGACGCAGTGAGGGACTGGGAAATGCGTGCAGATTCAGACCAAAGTCTTCTTTTCCTGCCAGAGACTGCTGTAACCAATCTGTGTCCAGACCTGGTCCTGTGGTCCAACTTCTGCTGCCATGTCTTTGTTGTTGAACTCGCAGTCCCTTGGGAAGATATTGATGGCTTTGTAAGTGGTCAGTAGGACCTTGAAGTGGGTGCAGTGTTGAATGGGGAGCCAGTGAAGCTGTTGGAGGATGAGGGTGATGTGTGTGAGTACCTGGAGGGCTGAGTTCTGAACATATTATAGGTTTTAGATGTCAGTGGAGGGAAGGTCATGAAGGATGCTGTTGCAGTAGCCGAGTCTGGAGGTTATGAGTGTGTGCATCAGGGTTTCTGCAGCAGAGGTGGAGAGGGTGGGGTGGAGGCGGGCGATGTTTAGGAAGTGGAAGAAGGCTGTTAGTGACGCATCTGATGGAGGGTTGAATGAGAGGATTGGTGATGTCCCCCTCTTAGAGGCTCCCTCCCCGAAATGACAGGGTAACCAGCGGATGTGAGTAGGCTACTACTACACACATAAAAAAAAAGTCTTCATCTTAGTCTGTTCCAATGCATTCTGACCAATCACCTCAAGTTTTTCACTCTAGAAATCTTACATCTTACATAAATGTAAGGTGCTTCAGCAGCTCAAACACAACTCTCACAGCTCTGTCTGTCACAGGACTGTACTACACATTAAAAGATGTCCTGATATCCATATTGCATTTCAAGCAGCTGTTGTTTCATTATACTGCTATAGTGATATTGAAAGCCACTTGGGAAAAAAAGCACAATAAAAGAAAAACATACATATTGTAAACATGTATAAAGTCACTCACCCTTGATGCGAGCTTCCATGTCTTTGCGCTCCCGGAGCAGCTTGGCATGCTGCTTTCGGGCCTGGACACACTGCGCCTTGTGCTGGGTTCCCTCGTGCTTCAGCTCTGTGATTCTGTCCTCAAGGCGCTGCAGCTCGGTACGGTTCAGGACTAAGGCCTGGCTCAGGTCAGTGGACTCATTTGCGTCTGCTAAAAACTCAATCTGAAACAAGACACAAGCATTTCTTCAGGTCAGATTGCACAAAACATCCAAACAGAAATAATCCATTTACACATGAAAGCATTTTAAGTCTTCTGAAGTGAACCCTTTCTGAGGTCTGAAGTGGTTCAGTCCTGGCTTAATCCAGGTTGTGTTTAGTTCTGGTGTCGCCTCAGTTTAGTTTTATTTCAGTCCTTGTTTAGCTTTAGTTAACTGAGGTTTTAAACCTGGCTATAAATCAGCACTATGTTCCATTTGGACTTTGTTTAGAAAATGATTTTATTGTTAGAATGACCTCCTAATGGGACAAACTATCACCATGTAACTCGGGAGCAGGTAGGTCGCTCTTGGAGCAGCCATCTCCCTGTAATTTAAAAGCACAGACACCATTTTTCTGTGCCATGCCCTTTACTCACCACTGTTACATGTCCCTGTGCTTTAAGAGGGCCAGAACACACAGGATACACTTCTCTGTGACAAATTCTATCAGGTGTACAAAAAGGCAAGGGAAGCCGCCACTTCTAGAAATCCCTCTAGCGTTTTGCAGCTTCACCAGTTCTTCCCTCTTCAAGTGAACTTAGGGCTGAACAAACTCCAGACTGTGTCCCTGCAGAGGGATGTGTTCCTTATATGTTTATTGGTGTCCTGACTTAAGTGTTTTGGAGAGTTACAGTCAGGCCCGTTGTGTTCCTGGTGCACTCTCCTCAGTGCATTCAGTGTGTTACCTGGTGCAGCCGCAGAGGGACCACCACATCTAGTTCATTCATCTTCTGCTGTTTCTCTCTATGCATTAGCTCTAGATCATCCTCGACGGCCTTACGGCTGCTCCTCACAGTTCTCTCCTGAGGAAAAGAGACAAGAGGAAACAATAACATCACATTTTAATAATGAAACAAAGTCAATTCTAAACAGTTACATGCCTTAGCAATTTTAACAATAAAAAAAGCAAAATAGCAATAATCTAGAACCTAACCTTTTTGGCAAGTGTTTCACAGTCCTTCTTCAGAGCCTCAACATTCCTCCTCTTCTCCAGGAGCTGCTCCTCTAAATCCAGTCTCCGCTCCCGCAGCTGCATGATGTACTCAAACAGATCCAGCTCACAGTCTGAAGTCAAAAGAAAAGGGCATTTTATTGTTATTGTGCTTCACAGAGAATATTTCAGATCACAATGTTCAAAACTTGCTTAATGGAGCATTTTAAAGCTACTACACTGGTTTTAAACACATGCACCAGGAACACTCCCCCAGAGCAGGTCAAACTGATCAGAGGCAGTGATCAGGCTTGGGGTAAGTGGGTTTGACAGAGACAGCAGAGTAAAAAAGGTACAGACTTGGTGGACAGATGCTGTCGTCCACAGGAGTTCCTCCTTCATCCACATCTGCTTCATCATCTTCATTGTCATCCTGGTCCTCATCTTCATCAGACTCTTCCTCCTGTTCCTCTGCACACATTCATGAGAACAAACTCAGAATATTCAGCCTGGTTACTTCTTACATACTTAAATACAACGAGCACACAACCTACAACCTAGCCTTCTTTCTGGAGTTAAGGTCCCCTATTTTGACTTTTTTGACCTTTTAACCATGTTATAATGTTGGTTCCACCTCAAGTAGTATTTAGTTTCATTCACACGTTATAAGCTGAGCCCATTCTGTTCTCAAGAGCTGAAAACACTCGGTCTAATGGATCTACATAGTCACGTGAAACCAGGAAGTGCTCCTGCGCATTTCTAAAGCCCATACACCATCACCAGACCCATTTTGATCCTTTCAGCGTTTAAACCGCCGTCACTATGAAGCATTCAGCTCATTTATCGATTAGTGCCATTTTATGCTCTGTCCAGTCCCCACTGTTGCTAGCAGGGGGTGACAGACACCTAATCCAAGAGTTCCCTGCAAAGTCACAGTAACAGCAGACACAGAAGAGGTTTTCCACATATGCAGTATTTTAAGTTATGAAACATGAAATACAAATGCAAAGGTGTCTTTAAATCGTAACTTAATTTGACAATTCATTCAAAGATTTACTTTGTTGAGCTACAAAACAACAAAAATATAAACACAACACTTTTGTGTTTGCTCACATTTTTCATCACCCAAACTCAAAGATCTAAGACTTTTTCTATGTACACAAAAGGCCTATTTCTCTCAAATATTGTTTACAAATCTGTTGAAATCTGTGTTAGTGAGCACTTCTTGTTTGCCGAGATAATCCATCTACCTCACAGGTGTGGTATATCAGGATGCTGATCAGACAGCATTAATATTGCACAGGTGTGCCTTAGGTTGGCCAAAATAAAAGGTCATTCTAAAATGCACAATGCCACAGATGTCGCAAGTTTTGAGGGAGCGTGCAATTGGCTGCTGACTGCAGGAATGTCCACCAGAGCTGTTGCCCATGTTCATTTCTCTAACATAAGCCGTCTCCAAAGGCTTATGGTAGAGAATTTGGCAGTACATCCAACCATGCCTCACAACCACAGACCACGTGTAACCACACCAGCCCAGGACCTTCACATCCAGAATCTTCACCTTCAAGATTGTCTGAGACCATTCTTTGCATAGCCAAAGAAATTCTGCACAAACTGCCAGAAACCGTCTCAGGCAAGGTCATCTGCATGCTCATCGTCCTTATCAGGGTCTCGACCTGACTGCAGTTCATTGTCGTAACTGACTTGAGAAGGCAAATGCTCACATTCTATGGCGTCTGGCACTTTGGAGAGGTGTTCTCTCCATGGATGAATCCTGGTTTTCACTGTACAGGGCAGATGGCCGACGGTGTGTATGGCGTTGTGTGGGTGAGCGGTTTGCTGATGTCACTGTTGTGGATCGAGTGGCCCATGGTGGCGGTGGGGTTATGGTATGGGCAGGCGTATGTTATGGACAACAAACAAAGGTGCATTTTATTGATGGCATTTTGAATGCACAGAGATATCGTGACGAGATCCTGAGGCCCATTGTTGTGCCATACATCCAACAACATCACCTCATGTTGCAGCATGATAATGCACGACCCCATGTTGCAAGGATCTGTACACAATTCTTGGAAGCTGAAAACATCCCAGTTCTTGCATGGCCAGCATACTCACCAGACATGTCACCCATTGAGCATGTTTGGGATGCTCTGGATCGGCGAATACGACAGCGTGTTCCAGGTCCTACCAATATTCAGCAACTTCGCACAGCCATTGAAGAGGAGTGGACCAACATTCCACAGGCCACAATCGACAACCTGATCAACTCTATGTGAAGGAGATGTGTGGCACTGTGTGAGGTAAATGGTGGTCATACAAGATAGTGAGTGATTTTCTGAACCCCTCCGGACATCTTGATATACCACACCTGTGAGGTGGATGGATTATTTCAGCAAAGGAGAAGAGCTTACTAACAGATTTCTACAGATTTGTGAACAATATTTGAGAGAAATTATCCTTTTGTGTACATAGAAAAGGTCTTAGATCTTTGAAATCAGCTGATGAAAAATGGGACCAAAAACAAAAGTGTTGTTTTTATGTTTTTGTTCAGTGTATTTATCCTAAAATTCAAAATGTTGTTCGTTCTCATTTTATGTGTAACCAAACAAAAAACACACAGCTTCATTTTAAAGCCATCACCTTCCTCTGCTGCATTTTCCTTCTTTTTCACTCTCTTAATTTTCTTCTTGAAAACTTTAGTGAGAAATTCCTCGAACTTGTTGTTTTCTCCAAGCGAGGTGGTGAAGGCTGCTGTCAAAGCCTTGTCTCTGTCCTGCAGTTTGGAGATGTCCCGCTGCTTGGCTTCCAGCTGCTCGTTCAACTCCTCCAGCCTCAACTGAAACACAGAGCAACAGCACAGCTGGAATTCTCTAAATTCAAAATCTGTATCTTTGAACACGCCTTCCGAATAATATGAAGAGATGAATGTTAAATTAAAGACATTTAACTCCAATGCATACTGTACAATGTAGAATATGATGACAAGTGAATGTTGAAAATATATAATAGTACAATAGCCCTCTGATTCCAGCAGATAGAACTTGGATAATTATTGTTTGAAAGACAGTGTTACTGCTTACAAAACCATTTAACAAAAAAAAAAAAAAAAAAAAAAAAAAAAAATGAAATTATGCTAAACCAGGCCAGGAAGCTGAAGGGTCTGATGAAAGTTTGGAAAACAGTAGGTATAATTAAATATTAATATATGCCAGACTACTGTACAGAGGGAGCAGGAGTTGTTTTGGACAGCAAACAATGGAGTAGTGCATGCTACACGCTGTGGTGCTGTACCGTGATGGCTTCCTCCTCGCTGGCCTTGACATTGAGTTTCTGCTGCAGACTGTCTTCTCTCCCCTCAAACTCTTTGAGCAGCAGCAGCTCTTGGAACAGAGTGAGCTGTCTGAGATCGGCCAGTTTCAGCTCACAGTCCAGGTGCAGCTTCTGATGCCGCAACATCAGCAGTGCTGCATCAAACTCACAAACAGCTGTCTCCATCTGGAAGCACACAGCACACAGCAGGCAGCATCATGGATCAGTCCATTTAGGAGACAGCAGTCATTTTCATTGGAAACAACATGTGACTTGACAGTTTGATTGACAGAAGTTGAAGACCTGTTACTGTCTTTGTTGCTGACCAACATCTAAGGTCACAAACCCTTAAAATATTAGGGTGATTATAAGCAAAAGGTAAAAATAAACACAGTTCAATTCCATGGCAGGAAAACTCCTGCCGCAAAAGGAACAGTCCAAAGAAATTCCTGCACAGTAACTGTGGACAAACTCCTGGATGGACTGTATTATGAATTTTTGAACAACAAGGATCTTGATCTAAATCATTTTCCCATGTTTTTTATTATAAAAAATAGCAACATTGCATTGTATTACATTTTTATCTAAACAACTAGATACTAACTAGCAACCTCTGAGGACACATACAGTACACACTTCTTCAGTCTGCAGTTTTACAGTTAGGTCCCTTGGGCACTGACACATGTTTTGTTATTTTAGTTGTTAACCAAAACATATTCAGTTATATCATTAATATGTTCTTTGCCTTAAAAAACTCCTGGGTTGCTTTTGCAGTATAGTTTGGGTCACTGTCCATCTGTGCTGTGAAGTGCCGTCCAATCAACTTTGTGGCTTTTGACTGAATCTGAGCAGTAAGTTAATCCTTATATACTTCAGAATTTATCCAGCTACTTCTGTCTTCTGTCACATCATCAATAAACACCAGTGACCAAGTTATACACGCTCATGCATCACACTGCTCCACCAGGTTTTACAGAAGATGTGCTGTGCTTTGGATCATGAGACGTTCCAAGCCTTCTCCAGACTTTTCTCTGCGCATCACTCTGGTACAGGTTGGTCTGATTCTCATCTGTCCAAAGAATGCTATTCCACACCTGGGCTTTTCTTCTTTAGGTGTTTTTGGCCAAGTCTAATGTGATCTTTCTATTGTTGAGGCTGATGAATGTCTGCACCTTGTGGTGAACCCTCTGTATTTTCTCTCATGAAGTCCTCTCACTTCCATTGAGAGACTGCATGTTGTGGGTTCACAGCAACAGCTTTCAAATGTAAATGTAACACCTGGAATCATGTCCAGATCTTTTACCTGCTCAGTTTATGATGGATTAATGAGGGAAATAGCCCATGCAGCCCATCAGATGGCTTTTTAAGCAACTGTCCAATAACTTTTGAGCCCTTGAAAAAGAGGCAACTTCACATTATAGAGAGGTAATTCCTAAACCCTGCCCCGATTTGGACGTGAATACCTCAGATTGCAGCTGAGCGTCTGCACTTTAAGCACATATTAATTATATAAATGTATATTGAATATGTTTTGCTAAAAATGCTCAATAACAAAACTTACCTAACTGTATGTCATTTCTACTGCTGCTGTCTTTAGTTTCAGAAACACACTCAGCTACTGAATTTCAAAAAGAAAATGTTTGTTTACTTTCTTCTGGCCTCTACCAGTACACTGTAACCAAACATCTGAACACCTTGTAACAAGCAGTACTCCTACAACCAAGTATGGCTTTTTAGAAAAGGGATCCAGAAACTAAAAAAATAAATGTTTGAATTCTGGGTGCATAATATAGAGGCTAGAACTGCTTCTGAAAAATTGTCAATTGGGACATCCTTCCTTATGTGCGTAAAACATGCAGGGGCGTCAGACTGGGGGGTAAAGGGTACAGTTTACCCAGGGCCCACTGCAGGGAAGGGCCCTTAAAAAGTCTAGGATATGTGTGAGAGATATTCGCTAAAATGAGCAAGGGGGCCCACCAAGATGGTTTATACAAAGGGCCCAGAAATTTGTGCTACACCCCTGAAAACATGTTACATGGAAATGACTTATTCACCTTTTAAACTCTCTACCTCTGTTGGTCTCTACCTGTTCAGATCAGAACAGAATATATTTAATGATCTTGTATTATGCTTTTTTCAGGTTTTTTTAAAATAATTATTTGGAAACCTTTGCATTATTATTATTATTTTTTTTATATGGGCCAGCGTGTATTAATGAACAGCAGCTAGCGCCGTAAATACACTGGATTATTACTCACTCACATTCACACCGGCTTCCTGGTGTTCCCCAGCGGTCTCCCATCCAGTAACTGACCAGGCCCTACCCTGCTTAGCTTCCGAGGTCTGATGGGATCGGGCATCCACAAGGTGGTATGGCCACATTAGTATTTCACATTTTATAAAAAAAATAATAATGCTTCTGTTGGGGACCTGTCACTGACTTTACAGATGATGCTTGGATTAGATGTCTGATGGCCCCTGCTGGCTACAGTGTGGAATGGACAAGGCATAAAATGGCTATTTAGCATGGCTACTGGCAAAATTATACTATTAGACAGATAAATGCTTGAAATGATCAGAAGAGGAGTGGTGATGGTGTTTGGGCAGTAGCACTTCCTGGTCTCATGAATGAAACAAAATACTACTCTCAGTCTGTTTTTGAGGTGCAAACAATATTATAACATGGTTCAAAGCTCAAAAAAGTAGATTTAGCAGAACAGGAAATCTTTAAACATTACTTAGCCAGCTATGTTGTATCAGTGTTAGCAGACCTGCTCTACTATAGAGTCCTGTTGGTGCAGCAGCCGGATCCGTTCCTCCATCTGGATCATGACCTCCAGTTCTGATTTCTCTCCCTCTGACTCAGTTTCTGCATCTGATTGGCTCCCGGTCTCCAGTTCCTCCTCCTCACTGATTCCTTCAGTCTCTTTCTCCAGCTGCTGCAGTAGAGAAGGCACTCCATCTGGGTCCTCTACTCCAGCCCTGGCGCACATCAAGGTATAGTCCAATAAGACACTGCCTTTGTAGGAAATTCTAATGCTATGTTGGTTTACCAAAATGCAAAATGCCCATGTTAGAGCTGAACCAGGACTCAACTCTAATCAACCAGCAAGATTGATTCATTCATTTTCTACCATGTATCCTGTTTGCGCATGATGCTCCAACTCAAGTACAGTACTTTTCAGATCTGGCATATGCCTGTATTCTACCTGTGTGACAGAGATACTGGGAATCTGCTGGGAAGTGTGAATAAAAGCAGGTAGAGCACAGAGCAATGCAACTGTACACTTCCCTGTTTGCGTCATGTCATTGTATGGAAGAGGCATTTGCTGTAGTTGTTATACCCCCACTGAATGATGAGGAGATAAGTCCAGACTGTGTTTGTGCAGACAGACACACGGCGGAGGAAAGCATGGATTTCTGCTGTTAAACCTGTCCTTGCCTCTGTCCGGACTGAGGGCAAACACATAATTGTCTTCTAGAGCCACACCAACAGAAAACAAAGGCCAGTCATAATTGAGAGTAAATGGGTCTATTGTAGTTGGCAAAAGCATAAGCTCACAGTGATGACAGTGTTGTGGTTACTAATGAGAAGTGTGCAGTGAAAGGTAAGTGCCAATGCTGGTGGATAAATAAAATAAAGCAAGGAGATTATTCTTGTGTCCTTATGTTTTCCCTCTCAGAAGTGTGGATTTCTTATAATATAGAATGCTGTGGGATTGATTAACGTGTGACTTGTGATCGTACTGGGAACAATGTGTGAAAGGGGCTTAAGACCAGGACCCTGGTCTCCAATCTTGACCACCTTTTTAACCCCTGTGCCAGGCAGGTGCGTGAGCTATATTATACACAACAGCACTAATACTGCACTCACTACAGTCCTTTAAGAGACGTCCAGTACCGTTTGTCCCTGAGCTCCTTGTATTTGAGCAGTGTGGTCGAGCTGCAGTGCAGAATCTTCTCTGGGGTTTCCTCAGGCAGAATGCAGGGAAGAGCGGGACAGGGACGGTGGTGCTCAACCGGGATCCGCTTCTGGATTTTCTGAAGCTGTTTGGTCTGAATTTTTAGATGAGCTACGAGCTGAAGCTTGGAGTCTCGTAAAGCCAGGATACGAGTGTTCATCTCTGTCTGTCTCTGTCGGATCTGCGGACATAGACAAGAGGACACACTCTGAAGGAAATCCCAGAGGAAAACACAACACTTTCTCTTTGAATTCATATCAAGGTTTTAGTTTTAATGGGTTTCCTACTGGTCTAGTGGTTGGAGCCAATTTTATCCTTAATAACTAACAATCACTGTATTTAATTTATTTTTATGTATTTGTAAATATTTATTTATTTCTCTCATTCTGTCCATCTCATAGTCAATAGTCATAGTATGTATTCAGTTGGGTTTCTGTCATCTTATTATGTATTTAATTACTTGTTTATTTTACTGGGGTGTTTTAGACATACATCTGGGGTTTTGTGCTTTTGATATTTATTAAATTTTTATTTTAATTTGTAATTTCATAACTTTTCATATCCTGGTTGGGTTGGATGTCTGTAACAAAAAACTACTCCCCCTTGGGAATAAAAAAAAAAAATAATTCTGATTCTGTTTCTCAAGAAGTCCCTCTCTGTCTCTGTGGTTAGGTTGTGTGGGGGGATTCTTTAGTCGGACATACTCCTGTATTTAAAGAAAAATCTTCAAATACATATTCTGTATGGATTTCAATCACTTGGAGCCCCTCCTGGAGCATGCTTTTTAGGGTTTTAGGATTTAGCATACCCTCTCCTCCAGCTCGGTCAGCTCCTCTCTCTTCCGCTCGGTGTTCATACTCAGATGTTTAGGGACGGTGAAGTCTTTGGCCGACTTCAGCTTCAAGTCTCCAATAGTTTCTCGTGCTTTAAGGATGGCCTGCACGTCCTGAGGGTCCTCACAGTTATCATCTGGCTTCTCTGCATAACTGAGGTATTCAAATTATTTAATCAATAATAATATAACATTATAATTAAACTGCAATTTCCATGTCACAAAATCTGCTTGTGTTTAACCTAAACCTGAAGCAACAGCTTAAAGCCATGCTTTATAAGCAGTCACCATCTTAACTGGGCCAAACTGTTGGTTCAAAGTTGGACATTACAGTACGTTTATTTTTATGACCGTTTTCATGTCCTTTCCAAAGAGAACTGTTGAACTGAACTTACAGCTGAGCCCACTCCTGCTTCCTTTTCTCAATCTTGGCTCGCGCTTGCTCAGCTTTTTCTGCAGTTTTCCTCAGCCTCTCCAACTGCCGGTTGGAAAGTTTGACTCCAGAGGGCCGGACCACAACTACAGCGGCCTTCACCATATCCTCCTCTGAAAACACATGTATTCAGACAGGCACATGCAGACAGAAAATAGACTGAGGTTAGAACGCTCACCTTTGATCACAGTGCTGTCTTTGACTGCCTCAGCTCGCGCTTTCTGGAGCTCAGTTTTGTTGGAGCTTGTGGTGGAGCTGCTCTGACTCGGTCTCTTCATATTCTGTGCCTTCTCGGCAACAGTGGGCAGACGGTATGTTGACACTCTGTGATCAGAAGCAATGGCCACCACCGTAACCACAGTGGAGTCTTTAAACCTGGAAACCAGGACAGGAGCTTTGGAAGTTCATGGAGAGAAGAAATAGAATGTTCGCAAAATGACGTAAAGCTAATAAGGTATACTTTATTGATCCCTTTAGGGAAAGTCTTTCTCTGCATTTGACCCGTCCCTCAATGCCACTGGGGCAACCTGTCAGGAAGCAGTGGGCTGCTGCAGTGCAGCGCCTAGGGACCCTTCTCCAGATCTTGAGCCAGGATCCTGGTCAGGTCAGGAGTATCTAGCAGGATTATGCAATTGTGCATGTTTTGAAGTTGATGGGGGAAACTGGAGCACCCGGAGGAAACCCACCCTGACACAGGGAGAACATGCAAACTCCACACAGAAAAGCCCCACACGGTCTGGGAATCGAACCCAGGACCTTCTTGCTGTAAGTGCTAACCACTAAGCCACCATGCCACCTAGCTAATGTTAATCCTAAGGTGGGAGGCTGATTTTGTATACAGGTGTAGTGGAGTACCAGTTGAGCAGTTTGTCGAGAGCGACCCGGCTGTACTCCTCTTCCCAGGCCAGCTGCTTCCGGACCTCTCTGATCTTCTGATCCTTCAGACGTGCAACCTGCTCCACATAATACACGTCCTGCAGCTCCTGCCCAAAAACATATCACACCATCTTCAGGTTAAAGTACAAGCATGAAGGAATTTAACTTTTGGAAGTCAGTAAAGTAGTGAGGCATGTGTACAGATCAAAATACTCCAGTCTTATATCTGAAGCCTGTATTCAAAAAGAGCTGTTGAGGAAGTTTTTAGAGGCAATCTGTTGATAATTTAAGAGCATATTTTTGTTGGATTTTGAGTATAATTTTTATTTATAATTATTTTGGAGTTTATTTTGGATTTTAACTTGTTGATTGTGATTAGGTGCATTTAATGACACTTCTGATGCACTCACACACAGACTCAGAGGAGACAGACTGCAGTGCTTTGAAATCAAGTTAAAATATGCCAGAACACACAAATAAGCTCTTAAATTGTATTTCTAACCCTAACCCACCACTAGATTATCTGCCCCTGTGTTGAATAGCTTTATAGTTTATTTTTCTAAACTGACTGTTAATTATTTGAACTGACTGCTCTGTTATTAAGTAATTTGAGAGCAAAATGAACTGTATTAAAATGTTACTTTCTGTATCATCAATGTGAACTAAGATTTTTGTAATACTACAAAAAGTATTCCATTTACCATTCATGAGAAGGCACACATTACAAAAAACAATCACGTGAATTCAAATACTGCCACACAAGTCATTCCCTCGTAATATTCTTTTCAGAAAAGAAGATGGTAGTGTGGGTTTGCATGTTGGTATCAGAGGCGGTTTGTTGGTTTGTTTTTTGGTAGTGTGTTAACCTCAGGCTGCAGCCGAACGTGCTCTGGCAGAGCTTGGTTCTCTAATAACAGCTGTCTGTAGCTCTTCTGCAGATCCTCCAGTTTTTTTTGTTTGCTCAAAATCTTCTGCTCAGCTTCACGGCGCAGACGGTCACATTCCAGCCTCTGCTTGGCTGTCTCAATGCTGCAAGAACCACCAACAAACAAATCAGTTTAGCACTTCATCAGAGAACCACTGTTACCAGCTTGCCTTCCTGCCTGATTCTCCACTGTCCCAGTGTGAAAAGGCGAATTACTTCAATTCAGACTGTGCCCCTCATTCACCCAGTCTTCACTCATTCATGTGAGTGCTTATGATGCTACACTTCCTGAGCCCCACTGGTCGGTGGTTGTTGAAGGATTAAACATTGTACACCAATTTTTATATTCAACTCAAAATAAACACATTTTCAATAAAAGGTCTAAAGAAGGTTATTTAAGATCATATCACCCTCTGTGCTCTGTCACTCTTGTGTTTTTCTCAGTGCGCCAAGCTTCTGGTTGGGGAATTTAGAGGCAAACATGAGGGAACATGGCAGTGGCAGAGGAGGTTAAGTGGGTGGGTCACCCACTAACCCGAGGGTTGACGGTTTGATTTCCCCTCTGACCCACAACTGTTGTGTCCTTGGGCACAACATTTTAAGGGGAACCAATCATTCTGTTTTTGGCAAAGTGCGTTGTAATAACAAGGCTCCTTAAAAAGCAGGAAATGGCCGTACCCCTGAAGTGATGGCTACTGAGCAGTACTTTAGAACATGAAAGTTCCTTTCACCTGATCCCTTTCTTTCTGGGATCTCCACAGCAAATCATTCAAATGGAAAAATTGGCAATTTTTTACATCAGATGCCCTTCCTGACACAACCCTCTTCCTTTAGCTATCACTTGGGAGTTAAACCCACTTTACGGCACTAGAACGGCTGCCGCTATGTACTAATGGCCAGTGTGCTAATGCTGCATATTGTAGCTGGAGAACAGTGGAGGATTATGGGATGTTAAATACACGCCTGTACGCAGAGGGGTCCTCAATGTCCTGAGCCACTTCCTCATTCTCCAAACCAACCTGTGAAGAGTCAAAACCAGTACATTGAACTTTAGAATTAATTGTTTGCAGTCCAACACATTATAGCTAACTGGAAATTCTAAAAGAAAATATATATTTAGTCCAATGCATTTGGATGTTTCCTCTGAGAGTCTAAAGTCTTATCTCCTGCACAAGGATGTTGTTGTGATGTGGTGTGAGCTCTGACCCTGGGTGAAGGGATTTTGGCGCGCTGGGTGCGCTGAGGCTGCTCCTCCGGGGGAAGCAGGCTGAAGCTGAAGATGTTCCCGTCATCTCCAGCAGTCAGTACAAACTGGTCATCATGGCTGCAACGGAGGTGGCGTAGAGGGCCATAACTATTGTCGTGGACGCTCAGGGTCCAATAGTGGTGCATGGACTCCAGACTGTGGTCATTGGGAAGCAGGGGGTACACCCTGATGGAGCCGGAGGTCATCCCACAAAGCAGCAGTCGTCGGTCCGAGCTGGAATGGGATAGCCAGAAAGGTAAAGGAAAAGATGAGAGGCAGACAAGTGATGAAGAATAAATGGTGTCATTTACAGCTTTACTGGAGGCAGACTGGTCACTCTAACCCAGATGAGTTTCAGAGATGTAGTGGTAAAGTCAGATTTTCCAGATTGAGATGTGAGAGTGAATATGTGAGTAGAAGGATGCTGGCAGGAGGCCTAGAGGAAGTCCAAAGAGGAGATTTATGGATGGAGTGAAAAAGGTCATGAAGTTATTTGTTGAATGCAGAGAATAGAGTTAGATGGATGCAGATGATTCACTGATGAAAGCTTTACTTACTGTAAAAGAAAAAAAAAAGACATCCAATACTATGTTGTGTCTAACAGAGCTGTGGCCAAAGTCTAAATGAGGCTGTTCCTGGCCAAGCGTTACACAGGTCCAGAGAATAGAAGGGGCAAAGGGAGTTTGCACAGTACCTTGTTTTATTGTCCAAAATAAATCAAATAAATAAAAATCCAAAATGCCAGAGACATAAGCTCTTAGCTTTAAATGAATGAATTAAAGTATATACTGTATATGCACAGGATATAGATATAGCCACAGGTGAAGATGTACCTGAATGTGACAGAGCAGATAGGGTCATGGTCTGCGTTGTGAATGGGAAGTGCTCTGAACGGCTCATCCAGACGCTGAGCTGGATCCACTTCCTGGTTATCAGAGAACTCGCAGTGATACAGGAAGCCGCAGTCATAACCTCCCTAAGAGGACAGGGCAGAGGGAAGATATTTGCAGGAGCTGTTATACTATAACGTACTGTAAGTGTTCGACGCCAGATACAAACTCATTGCTATACAATACTGCACTACCACTTTTTGTTTTTTCTCTTTTGACTGTTCCCTTATGTGGTCACTACAGTGAATCAATGACACAGTGAGGTTTTTACAGAGGATGCCCTTCCTGTCACAATCAACCACATACTGTGACTGGAGTAGGGAATGTGGGTGATGTGTCTTGCCCAGGGACACAAAGACAGTAGGCACTAGGGCTAAACAATTTTGAAAAAATATCTAATTGTAATTTTTCTGACACATATTGCGGTTGCAATGAGATTTGTGATATATTTATTTAAATTAAATGTACAGTTTATAGTTTACATTTTAAGCATGGGATGGAGCAATGACACTTGAGAGAAAACTGAAATATTCACTGCTGAACAGTACAAGGAATCACAGGCCTTTCAGATCCTGTCTGTGAAGGTCTAAACGACAGCGGTAGCACAATTTATACATATTAACACCCTGCGGAGACGGGATATTTTGTTCTCTGCAGTGGACATTAAATCATATAAATAATTGCAGCAATTAAAATTGTGATTTCAATTAATTGTGCAGCCCTAGTATGCACTGGGCCAAGCATGAATCGATCCACCAACTTTCCAGTTTGTGGGTGACCCACTTAACCCCCTGTGCCACAGTACTGCACTACCACAGCTTTGTGAAAAACTCTATAGTGAGCTTCACAATGTCAAATGTGCATTCTACAAAATAGGATACTGATGAAAGTGTGCACTGCATTTTTATTATAGTTACACAACATCTGAGAAATATGGAGAAAATATTGTTTAATGCATAAACATAGACTTCTCTCTCAGAAGAAAGATAGTTTATGTTGTTAATACATATGATTTGCTATTTTAAAAAAAGGTTTACAATTCCTTTTTTAATCAGGCCTCTCCAGGTGTGTGTTACCAGGGAGAGCAGGGGCCTCATTTATAAAGCTTGCATACGCCCAAAACGAGGCTGAACCTGGCATACGCCACTTTCTGTGCCAAATGTGGGATCTATAAAATCCAACTACGCATAGCTCTGACCCGGGCGTGCACACATTTTGATACAGTTCATTTTCACTTTGTATCTCTCAGAAAAAACAAAGGATTTGATTCAGACATCATCATTTAAACAGGTGAGTAAATTTGAGGTGCGTGCACGTACAGCGTGCACAGTAAAAATGACACCCATGTGTGAACAGAAGAATGCGATGCGTCCTGCACATCATTTAAGTCACAATCACAATGCAGGGAAATCTAAAGAATAATGCATTTATTACAATTTAAACTTTTTTTAGGGCTATTATTTAAGGTATAATCAGAGGTAGGAGGAGTTTTTTGAGTCATTGCATTATCATTATTATTTATTTATATTTTTTTAAAGCAGAAAAATGGCATTCTCTTTCCAACACAGGTGCACGTGTGTGTGTGTGTGTGTGTGTGTAGTGCTGCGTGGAGCGTCTCGTGCCTCCCTTTCTTCCGTGTTTCTCAGTGAACCCACTCATTAGCGGCTCATGTTTAGATAAATCTCATTCAGAAGTCTCTTTCCTTTGTCCTTCTTTGGTGGATTCGAGGCATGGAGAGGGTGTGGCCTGAGGTGGGTATGTGTGCGCACCTTTCTACTCCAGGTGGGATTTATAAAGGGAAAATTGTGTGCAGGTGTGCACGCCGGGTTTTATAAATCAGGATTCTTGTTTGCATGCACCAGCTTTGGCCACAATGCGTATGCTTAGTAAAGATCCTATGCAACCTTTTATAAATGAGACCCCAGGTGTGTGTTACCATGGAGAGCCAGAAGCGGCTGGGCTGTGAGTAGAAGCCACAGCAGAGCGGGCTGGGGGGGTTGGGCAGGTAGATTGGGGGCAGCTCCTCCTCCTCCTCTGGTTCTTCCTCTGGTTCTTCCTCTGGCTCTAACTCTGGATTCTTGGCCTGTTTGTGTCTCTCCTCTCGGTCTCTGCGTTTCTTCTCCTTTAGCACTTGGTGATGTGCCATCTCCTCTCTCTGAAAAACAAGGCCTTCTGTTATCTATGCAAACTTTAATTAAAGGACTGCCTTTGTAGGATTTTGAAACCAGGACTGTAGTAGTAGTACTCTTTGTGTAAAAAATATCTTGTCTTGAGCTTGCTGGTGGAATTATAACTGAAGCCTTAGCCACAACTGCTATGGAAAAAAGTTCAAGCCCAGCAGACAGTAATGACCAGAGTTATATTCTATTTTAGTAAAATACTGAATATTGAAAATGATCTTGAAGCTTTGATGTAATTTTGGTGATCATGTACTGGGACTCATGTCTGATTGCCATGACATGAGTCTTATTTTTTTAAGATATTAACTTGCTTAATGTGCTTTGCTGAAACATAATCCAAGATAAAGTGTGTGATTGGTTGATGACAGCAGTTGCTATTTTTTCTGACAGAGAGTAAGAGTGAATATTTTTGGCGTGTCAGACCTTGATCCGTGATTTGATGCTTTTGAACCTGAAGGCTCTGGTGCTGAGCGCAGACAGCTGGAAGGTCTGGCTCTGCTCTGAAGTGTATGGATCCAGACTCTGGACCTCCACCACATGACCGCTCTGACAGAGTACCAGCAGACGGCTCTCACTCTGAAAATATCACACAGAGATTTAAGAGCCAAACAAAGGCATCCGGGTGGATGTGTGAGGAGAACCTACGTGGAAATGAGGAGACCACTCCAGGGCCTGCACCGGCCCAGGAACAGGAATGAACCCAATGGGACGGTATTTTTCAACAACGCTGAAGAAAAACACACTGCAGTCCGTGCTCTGAGGAGGAAAGAGACACAAGAAACAACAAGATCTTAAATAACCTGTATAGCATATCAGCACTAAAACACCACTGTGCTGGCTGAGATAGCTGGGTTAGCGCACTCACTGTGGTTAGCTCAGTTACTGTTGTCAGATTTACTCACTGCTGTTAGCTGTACTCACTGCAGTGGCCAGGAGTTGTCCGCTGCGGTTGTAGGCTACAGCGCTCACATGCATGCTGTGGGGTTTGAAGGCCTGTCTGAGTCGCAGCTCGGCCTCCCCTCGCCGGCTGCGTCCTGGGACCGTTTGCAGCCTCTGGGGGTCAAACACGTCCAGCAGCCGCACCACACCATCCTCAAATCCCACAGCCAGCAGCCCTCCGCCCCGCAGCTCCTGAAGGGACACACACAAACATATACAGTATCTAAATGGGTTAGTCTAGTCTCAGACAGTGGGTTAAACCGGGCTGACTAACCATCGGAGGGGCCCAACACAGAGCAGTTCCTCCTTGATTGAAGCGGCTTGACGTCAGCTGCTTTTTCGACAAGAAATCAAACACTCTCACTGAACCTGAGGAGCAAACGCAGATTCAGTGTCACACCACTTTAACAACCCATCATCACTGTGTTGTTTCATGTTGGTTATTGCATGTATTTGTAGTCCTGCACAGCTCCACACACAGGATATGAAAGGCTTAATGACAGCAGTCTGTCTGTTGGTGAGCTACACTCACGATCCAGAGCAGTGGTGGCCATGAGATGGGTCTTCCTGGATACGTCCATTCCGTGAATGGCTCCACAGTGAAACAGAAGCAGACACTTTGGGTCAGGAGTCTGCACACATCAACACAGGTGGACTTTAGCATCTAAAGCATATCGTGGAATGTTTTTGCACTATAAACTACGATAAATGCGAGAGCTTTCTCTTAAACAACATTATGAGAGGCCGCACATACTGTGTGGGTGAAGGACAGGTCCAGTTTCCAGATGGCTCCCATGGCATCCTGCACAGACAACAGTTACCTTACAGTGAATCCACAGACAGAGCACTGAGCTCCAGTGGCTGTGTAGCTGTGCAGCAGTGAGACCTGAGCAAACCAGATGAAGGAATCCTGAAGGCCGCTGCGAACCACCGACGTCAGGTTTACGCTGTGACCGATCACCAGCTCATTCATGGGCTCCAGCTCAAACCTTCTACTTTCTCCCTGACTGTCAGCTGTATCTATTCTCTCAAAGTCCCAGCCCTGAGGAACACAAGACATTATTACTCAGTCCTTTATTCTTTTAACTACTCCGTTTAATAAAAAGATTTGACTGGCTAGCAGACAATACTTATTATTCAAGCTCATTTATTTTCTTGCTTTGAATTTTGCTGTTTTACAGGGTTGGGCCCATTTTCTGTTTAGCTTATCCATTCATCCAATTCCTCTGAAATGCAATTGGTTAGACAAACAACCAATCACAATTCAGCGTCAGGCTGTCTATTTGTTTATTATAGAAAACCACGCTGGTTCCTGTTACCCGAATAGCTCCATCTGAGCCCATGGTCAGAAGCTGTCCCTCCTCCAGAGCGAAGGGCCGGGCAGTCCCAGCGTGGCATGTCCGGCCCTCTTTGCGGCAGATCTCCACCTTTATGGAGTTCCCATCCCACAGCAGCAGGTTTCCCCAGTCTGAGCCCGAAACCACCTGTTGCAGAGAGCAGACAGGAGTCATTTTATTCACACGCTGTGGATGAGTTAGGAAGGACAAAGAAGAAAGAAAATGAGTGGTGCAGCACTGTGACAAAGACCAGGGAAGAACTTAATCTTAATCAAATAAAGAAACTGTATTTTTGCCGTGGCGCCAGTCCTTCTTGTCCTAATTCTGTATTACCAAAGTTCATAAAGTAAACCTAACCCACAAACATGCTTGAAGTAAAAACTGTCTTGAGTGCTGCCCTCCTAAGGGGTGGCTACTTCTTTTCAGTAGTTTCTCATAAAAAGTATGACGTAGTAGTTCACCGCGTTACCACGTGACCTCTTCTGTGAAATCATGGGGGATATCAGTTAGATACACTCCGTAAATGGTCATAGTCCAGATTCAGACCTACTGAGGAGAGCTACTGTCTGCGTCCAGTTTTTCTTTATTCTGTAATGTATATAGGATTTTTGGGGCTCATAGTTAAGAAAAATGTTTTTGTATATTATTGTAGTAAATGCACTGAATAAAATCAGAGGTGATTATAAGGGCAACTATCTTAACTTTTAAGGAGAAAAAAAAAACCTGTATGTGCATTGCTCTGATGTGACATGTCTTTTGGATTTGGACTCATTTTCCAGACATAAATCTCCCAATACACAGAAAGAATCAGGTTTGTACAATACCTTTGATACTGAACTCCTTCAGTCAGGAGTTACAGCAAACCCACCTTTCCATCTGGTAAAACCACGTAGCTCTCGATATCAGTGGAGGCTGTTTCACCAAAATGTCCCATGAGCCCTTGCAGTTTCAGGCCTGTGAATGTGCTGGCCATTTTCCAGAACCTGAAAAAGTGACAAAGACAGGCTGATGACGCTGACAAGTGGTGAGAGGCGCTGCAGGACACTGGTGAGCACGAACTGACTTGATGTGCCCAGAGCCAGATGAGGTCAGGAGTCCGGGGTTGTAGGGGGAGAAGCTCACTCTATAGACGTCCTGGGACACAGCCTTACATCTCAGCATCACCTCCTCCTGCCTCCAGTCCCACAGCGTCAGCATGTAGTCCGGAGCAGCCCCCACGCTGGCCAGTAGCCCCCCGTCCATGCTGAAGTCCAGGTGGCTGTAGGCCTTGTGTGTACCACCTACACACAAGACCAGGCAGTGAACTAATGTACCTCTGGATACAGAGCTGGGTGTCCGAGTGAAAAGCTCTCATATTTTAAACATGAGCGGCTTCTCTACACAGACCGGAGTATAGTTAGATTTAGATTTAGTTTAATCCTCTGTGTGGCCCCCAGCCTAACCCTAACCATCAAACAAACAAAGTGATTTAAAGCTTGACAAGTATAGCACAGATCTATGGACTCAAAACTCTCCTGTGCCCATAATTTCTGGGTATATACTGTTATTGATCAGGCTCATTAAGCCTTATTGTGCGCTGAAACATGGGGCAGTGGCAGGCACCCCATAGTCAAGCACCCTTAGCATTTTCTTATATCGCCTATGTCACGGGCCAGCTCTGGAGCAGTAATAAAAAAACTTGTTACGAGTGGAACAACAACCAGTGGAAAAAAACACTGAATGTGAAACCTCAAAGCAGGCTCCAGCAGCAGAGGACCACACCAGGGCCAGATTCAAAAAAACATTCCATGATCATTTTTGGTACAACATTCACATGGCAGGGTTAGAATGTGGCGTAAACAAACTTGTTTCTTCAACATGGCAGAAGTAGACAGTTATCCAATAGCCTCCAAATTAGGGGGGCAGAACTGCCACCCAAGGTTGAACCAGTGTGAGATGTGTGTAGTAGGACAGCACCAAGGTTACCTCTGAGGATGCGATGTGGCCGTAATGAGGGATACTCATAAATGATGATGGTAGGCTGGTGTCCCTTCTCCCCTACAGCAAAGAACTGCTTGTTTGGATGAGCCTAAACAAAGACATTTTAATCAATAATAAGAGAAGATTAAACATACATATTATTAAAAACCAACACATAATACTGCAGCTGTTACTGATCAGAGTTGTTCTTACAGTGATGGCTCCGATGCCTCCACCGCTGAACGAGCGCAGGTAGGTCTGCTTCATGGAGCTGATGTGCTGCAGCACTAGGACGTTTCCTGCAATGTAGGCCAGATTCTGTTCATCCAGAAGCTGCAGGTTGGACCTGCGTTTACAGTCATAGCCAAAAGAGTGACTGGAAAATAGAAGTTAAGGATTCAGACAGCTGTGAATGTCCATTTAAGATCATTGATACTGAGCCTGGCTAACAGCTCAGCTGCTGCCAATGGGTCCAGCTTGCCTCTGAGAAAGAGGTCAATAAGTGTACCATTGAACTTTCCATCCCTCAGGGATACTAAGCTGAGAGGAGGAGCTAGGAGGAGGAGCTGTGAAGGGTTAGGGTGAAGGATACGACAGGTGCAGCAGGTTCAGTGGGAGCTCAGACTCAGGGCTCACAGAAGGTTTGGACACCAGCTGATCGTAGTCATAGAAAAAGTCCTCAGGAAGCTGTCTGTCCGGGGACTCTGCAACTTTCGGCTTTGTCTCTTGTTCTGATCCTGAAACACACCAACAGACAAGATAGGCTTTACAGAGCAACCCAGCTAACACAAAACCTTCAAATAATGTTAGCAATTATACACTGGAAATAAACCTGGAAGACAGAAACTGATTTGGCATCCCAGTGAAAACAATGGCAGCACTAATAAATTCACTATGAAGCGCTACAAAACCTTCATGATACAAACACAGACAAGTTGACAAATTAATATCTGGATAGGCTGCATAGTATACTCAACAAAAGTATGATGATTTGTTTATTTACATATTGTTGTTGTTTTGTGTACTGCTCTTTAAATAGTAATAAAAAAAACATTTGTTTCAAGTTTAAATGTTCAGTCATCAGTGGATTATGAAGCTAAGTTGTAATAAAAAGGTTAGGAGAAGATTAATCTAAAGAAAATAGAACGTTATGTAGTGGTTGTCTCAATGTTGTTAAATAAGTAACGATAGGAGAACGGTAATATAACCAAAAAAAAACTCTTTTGGTAAAGGTTTCCTGAAGGCTGCCATAAACTAACATTGTTTTTTTTGTTTTTTTTCTTGTGCATCATAACAATTAAATAACAAACATTAAAAATGTTATAATAGATATTAGTAATAATATAAAAGCTGTGCAGCTGTGGCTACAGAAGTAGCTTACCCCCACTGGGTGTGGGAGTGAATGAATAATGCAATTGTAAAGTGTCTTTGAGTGTCCCATAACAGCTCTATATAAGACCAATGCATTATTATAATAATTTGGCTTTTACATTTAGAGCTTTGCAATAATACTCCATCAATATATATTCCAGACTTCTATTTTTTGGGGGATTATTGGGAGATTTCATTAGTTGGTTAAAACCTGAGGTTATAGCTTTGTAAACCAAATTCAATTCTTTAGGGTTAGGCAATAGGAAATGTTTTACTTCTGAAAAAAAAAAATGTTTATAAGTTGTATTTCCATTATTAAATAATTGTTCTAAAAAGATAATCCCCCTTTCAACCCAATTTTGATTTGTTTCTAATTGCTCTATATTCATTGTTCCAAATTATTGTTTTGTGTGGTGAAAAATTATGAATATAACTCAGTTTCCAAGTTTTAATTCCAGCATCGTCAAGGGCCAGATAAAACTTAAAAAGTACAATAAATAAATGAATAAACAAATGCAATAAAAACAGGATTAGAAACTTTTGAGTTGCATGTGGTGTGAGGTTTCGCCACAGAGAAGGAGGGAAGAGTCACTGCATTTAAGTGGAGATTAATGAAGACAACAGAAGCCTTGACGTCTCTTTTTTTTTTTTTTTTTTTTTTTTTTGAGACTAGAAAGGTAATTTGGTTCGTTAGCAAGGAGATTGTAAGAAAGGAGCCATAGGTTAAGTCGGATAAAATATAGACAAAGCGGGTTGGTAGTACGGGGCTATACATAAAGCTCAAGTGGAGTTTAAAGCAACGTTAATTTAACAGAGAAGTTGCAGGGGCAGGGGTTGGGTATTTCTCTTAGGGGTTTCTTTTTTTTGGGGAGTCAAACATAACTTAAGTTACAACTTGTTTTGTGGGGAATTAGAGGTTATAAAAAAATGTATCAGTGGATCTTATTAATTTTTTGTTGGGTAAGGGTTAACATAAACGTTGGGAGCTGGGCAGGGTGAAACATAATACAATATCATCTATTATGGAAAGATTAAAACTGATTTCTTATAATGTCCATGGTCTGAATAATCCCATCAAGAGGAAAACAATTCTAAAACAGTTGAAACAACTTAACTGCTCATTAGCTTTAATACAAGAAGCTCATTTAGTGGAGGATGAGTATAAAAAATGAAAACGAGATTGGGTGAGTGAGGTGTTCTACTCATCGTATGGTAAGAGAAGGGGGGTAGCGATACTGGTAAAAAAGGGATCTCATTTTTAGTGGAGAAGGTAATCAAAGATAATATGGGTAGATATATAATGGTTGTTGGTTCTGTTAGAGATATAGTTATCTCTGTAGTGAATGTATATGCACCTAATGAAGAAAATGAATTATTTTTTAAAACGGTGGCAAATTTCATTATAAAGGAAGGTAAAGGGATGATAATATTAGGGGGAGATTTCAACACAGTGCCAAATGGGAAACTGGATAGATTACCCTCAGGACAGGGACCTGTAATAAAAAAAATCTAGAATGTTAAATAATGTAATTAAAGAAATAGGTTTAATAGATCCGTGGAGGATGAAACGTTACAATGAAAACGTATTCAATTATGCATTAAAATCAGGAGATATGCCAGCATCATGGTCGGAAGCTATCATTTCTGTCTTGTACAAAGAGGGGAAGGATCCTAGTCTGTGTGAAAGTCATCGCCCTGTCAGTCTGCTTTGTAATGATCTAAACATTTTAACAAGTGTACTGTCACAGAGAATACAGAAACATATTACAAAATGAATCAAACCTGATCAGACAGGCTTTATACCAGGCAGACAGGATGCTAACAATATTAGAAGAACATTAAATATTATATCTTGCGCTAAGGACAATTTTAATCCAAGTATGTTACTGAGTCTAGTAATTAGTCTACTAATCTGAAGAAATATTATTGGGCTGCACAGCTGAGAGCCTTAAGTGTTTGGATAAATAAAGATGATGAGACAGGGTGGAGAGGAATGGCACAAAATTCATGCCCCAATATATCACTGGAAATTCTTCCATTTTTGACAAAGAAAACTCAAAATAACTTTAAGATTAAAAATGAATGGGTTAAAGGAACATTAAAAATCTGGGCAGTTATAAAACAAAAATTTAAAATGTCAGGTTCAATTTGTAGGGCTACAAAATGAATAAGGAATCCAGATTTCCCTCCATCATTGGAGGGGGATATAATACATGGAATGAGAAAGGACTTGTATATATTGGCCAATTATTTAAAAATGAAAGCATGAAAACTTTTGAACAATTAAGAAAAGAATTCAATTTGCCCGTTCAAGATTTTTATAAATTTTTGCAACTCAGAAGTTATCTTATGAAACATAAGGAATGGGAATATATTTGTAAACAACCAAACAGACTTGAAGAAATGTTCATGAATAATTCAGGTAATAATAAAAAGGTCATTTCTAAAATGTATAAAGTCCTACAGATTGAATCGGATGACATCAACTTAGATATCAAAGATAAGTGGGAAATGGAAAGAAATATCACCATATTAGAAGAAAAATGGGTAGATTTATTTAAAGAGGGACATAAAATTTTAAACAGCAGTATTTGGAGGGAATTTGAATGGAAAACAAAGATGCGTTATTTTAAAGTACCAGTAAATACTTCCAAATATAGTAATGGAAATGATAAATGCTGGAGGGAGTGTGGACATACAGGGGATTATATGCATATATTTTGGGATTGTCCCAAAATTGCAGAATATTGGCAAAATATAAAGAGGGAAATACAGAGAATCCTAAAAGAACAATTAATACAAGATCCTCAAATATTTATACTGGGTATTATACCGGAAGATATATCAACTAAAAAAACTAAAATGCTTAGAATTCTAACAACAATAGCAAAAAAAATAATTACAATCTCCTGGATGAAACCACAATCTCCCAGCATAAAACAATGGTGGGACAGAGTAAAAGATGTGATGACGATGGAAAAAGTGACAGCAAGACTTCAGTACAAAACAGATGAATTTGAAGATTTATGGTCAGCAGTAATACAAGTAATTAGAGAGGATAAAATACCCTGACCAGTATCAAGTGGTGTGTGTTTAGGCGAGTATAGGCAGGTACTTGTTTGTGTATACACAGTTTGGAATGAAGGGACGGGTTAAGGCGCACATGTAAAGGGAAGGATAGGTGTATGTATGTATATAGGTTTGTATGTATCTATGTATATGTATATGTATATGTATATATATATATATATATAAGTATGTGTATGTGTGTATACATGTAGATATATAGTGGAACAATGAAGTGGAGGTGTGTAGGTATAAATAAAGTGGATTTACAGCAGATTGGGTAGGGGGCATGGGAATATGTATTATATATATGTAATGGATATTATAAAATAATGAGATGGAGTAAAATGTGATGTACATTTGTAGATTTTCAGGAGATTGTGAGGGGGTATGTGTATATGTATTGAATAGATGTAATGTAATGCGTATTGTAAAATAATGAGATGGAGACTAGAAAAAAAAAGTGATGTACATTTGCATTGGAATATTGTAATATCTACGACTGACAAATGTGTGGAAAATTATTTGTATGGGTTGTGCACATCTCTGGTGCAGAAAAAATAAATAAATAAATACAAATTTGAAGGAAAAAAAAAAAACAGGATTATAAAAAGTCTTTAAAAAGCATTTAAACGATGCTACTGAGTGAGCCAGCCTGAGCTCCAGGGCAGGTCGTTCCACAGTCCGGGAGCCCGAAGAGAGAACGCCCAGTCTCCCCTGGTCTTGAGTCTAAAGCTGGGAACAATCAGGAGGTTTCTGCCCGAGGACTGGTTCATAAGGAGACAGTAGTTCTGCTATGTACTCTATCTCCCTACAGAATTAAGTTAGATTTATCAAACCTGGATTATATTCTCATCACACACTCACTGTGTCCTGAAAAGCACAAGAGTATAGCTTGTATATCTCCACTTTTATCTTTATCATTAATATAGTCTAATATTCCATATCTCTAATCAGTTCTATCACTATCTTATCTATCTATCATTAATATTATCTGATGTAACGTATGTGTGTCCTGGGTCGGACACTTTCAGCTAAAATTCTATTACTTTTTTATCTTCAACAAGTCATAAAGTCGCTCATTTATTATCTTCATTAATGCAAATTGTATAAAATAAAAGTACATTTTCTTGTGTTTATAACAATATATTGGTTGGATAGTTTCTTTTACAAATATTTTATCGCGGCTGTATGAAATAGCGCTTTTGTCTGAGGTTTAAGCTCAGCAGTGCTATGGCCCTGAGTCGGACACACGGAAGTTCCAATATCGGACACGCTCACCTTTCTGGCTTTTTCAGCCTTATTTGTTGGATTTTTCAGCTCTAATTTAAGGCTGGGATATTTCCGTTAACAAATGTTCACACCCGGTACCTTGTTTCCGTTTTTCAAAATAAGATTGTGGGCTAAGCTAACGTTAATCTGAAAATAATAAGACGGACAAAGTTAGCTACAAAAACACTAAGATCACTGAAAGAACGTCGCCCGAGTGTGACCTGAGCGTTCCCTGCGCATTTCTCTATCAAAATTATTTTCATATCATGATTATTTTATAAACACTTAGCAGAAATACACAAAAATTACCACAGAGGTAGAGCAATATGTGAAGTTTTTGTTTATCTACCGTTAGCCAGTTAGCGTCTTTGCGAGCGTCTGTTAGAAGACTGAAAAATAGCAAAAGGTGAGCGACTCAGGACACACATACGTCATGTCAAGTTTGCTACATTACAATCAAATAAAAGAGGCGCCATCAAGTGGTGTTATTATGTACTACAACAGCAATATACGTTACATACTGACTGTTCCACTACACATGAGCGTAGGTTATAGCGTTAGTTATGTATTAATAATACACTTTCGTCCTCTGCTGGAGAACTGTGTTGTACCTTGTGCTGCTTTATTCTCAGTCTGAGTTTCTCCGTCCTCACTCACATCCGCCTCGCTTTCGTCCAACATCTCCACCTCCTCCTGTTACACTGTCTTCGTAAATTATTATTATAATTATGATGTCACTGAAATAACTGTAGGTCTCGTTACAAAATGCCTCTGTGATGAACTTTCTTCCTTCTGAGTTTGGCGTTAATAAGCGTTGCTACGCAACATCAGCGTTTCCTGTCGCAAAGCCTGCTGGTTAATGCAGTTCTGTTACTCTTAAAGACTAACGTGATCTGCTTTGAAAAGGGAGAGTGGTAAATTCATCAAATCGATCACTGAAATAATAAAGCAACCCCACCTCCCACGGCAGCAGTAAAACCCAGCGTAAAACCTCTCTGAACTGTTTTAGGAATGCACTGTATGAAGGTAAATGTGTCTCAAAATGTTTGAACTTGTAAACAGTGATTTGAATTTTAGTTGTTGCAATAAGCAAATCGCAAAAGGTGCAGTTATTTATGTGAGTTATGTCCACTGCAGAGAACAAAATCTCCCATCTCCGCAGGGTCTTATTGTGGATAAATCATGCTACAGCTGCAGGTTAGATCTCTACACACAGGATCTGAAAGACGTGATTCCTTGCATTCGCTGAGCAGTGAATATTTCAGTTTTCTCCCAAGTATCATATTGCTCCATTACAAGCTTAAAATGTAAATTGTGAACTGTACATTAATTTAAAAAAATATATCGCCAATCTAATTGCAACCGCGTCAGAAAAATTGCAATTAGATATTTTTTCAAAATCATACAGCCCTAATATGATCACATTAATTATTGGTTGATGATTACAAATTCAGTTATTAGTTGTGCAATATGCCATAATGTAATCATAAATATACTGTCACTATTCTTATATAATCTGTAATTATGCAGCTAAAACGGTAACAACATAAGAAATAGTTCAAAACAACACCTACCGCCGCGTCGGAGCTGCCTTTGGTCTTGTTTACTTCGTCAGTTTCCGTCAGAGCCGAGTGCTCCCGAAGACGCAGCAGCGCGTGCTCATCTCGTTTCTGATTGGTCCCGTCGTTACCGCAGCAACCCCGCTCCCCCGGCTAGCCCCGCCCCCTGCTCTTTTCAGGTTCAAATCGAGAGAAATGTGTCAAAACTCGAAAGCGGGGAATGTGTAGATTTGTAACTGTAAATGTCCGAGCTGAGAAGTTGCAACCACAAAGTTGAACTTGTAAAACAGAATTAATACTTGTAAAAAATAACATTTTATTTAGAGGTGAAAAAAAAATTTTTTCAGCTTCAAATTTGTTAGCTTAAAGTTTTCTGCGAGTGTTCAAATCACATTTTGAGACATATTTACCTTCATAGAAGCTGGGGAAGTATGGTGCACTGAGCCTCTGTCCTCTGGTTTCATCTGCTGCTCCTCTTCTATCACTGTCATTAATATTATCAACTAATATTACAATATAAATAATATTATAATATAAAATATTAAAATTATCAACTGTTCTTAATGACAGCAGTAGCTCAGTTGGTAGAGCCGTGTGTCTACTAACCAGAAGGTTGGTGGTTCAAACCCCACTCCCACTGTTGCATACTGTTGTTGTGTCCTAGGGCAAGACACTTAACCCACCTTTGCCTCTGTCTGCGCACACTGGTGAGGGTGAATGGGTGAATGGGTCTTTGATGTAAAGTGCTTTGAGTACCCATGGAGGTAGAAAATCGCTATATAAATGTGACCGTTTATATTCTTATATCTTTAATCAGTTCATTGCTGTTCACAGGTTGTCTCTCTCCCGCTCCCCTCTGGGGCAGTGGGGACTGTTTCAGATGCCTGGCTGCTGGCAGGTGTCCCAGTGATGGCTGGATCTTAGCTGAGCATCTGGGCTCCTGTGGGCCCTCAACCTCACCTCTATGGACTTCAGGACCCCTACCTCACCCCCACTCCCCTGTCTGGATGAATCCTTACAGAGCTGATCTATGTCCTATAGATGAGCTAATGAACTAACAGTCCTGACACATGTTGCCTGTCCGTCCTGGACAGGATCTCTCTTTCAATATGGGCTCCATAAGGTTTCTTCTTTTTTTCCCACAGCTGGGTTTTTTAGGAGTTTTTCCTTAAGAGAAGGAGGGTCTAAGGACAGGAGTGTCCTGGGTCTATTTAGTTTAGTGTAGTTATTGTTTGTGTTGATTGTGTGTTAAGTCTGATTGTGTGTTTATGTTTGATCAACTGTTTGTGAAGCCCTTTGAGGCGACTTTTGTTGTGATACTGGGCTATACAAATAAATCTGAATAGAAAAATTGTTTACTGTTTTCTCAGTAAGTTAGATCTCTGTCATATCATGTCCCTTCATGCCCCTTACTTGCCAGCTGTAGCCTCTCTGCTGTGGCACAGGCCAGCTCCTGTCTGCTCCTGTCTGCTCCTGTCAGCTCCTGTCAGCCCCTCTCTGCTCCTGTCAGCTCCTGTCTGCTCCTGTCTCCTCCTGTCTGCTCCTGTCTCCTCCTGTCTGCTCCTGTCTGCTCCTGTCTGCTCCTGTCAGCTCCTGTCAGCTCCTGTCTGCTCCTGTCAGCTCCTGTCAGCCCCTCTCTGCTCCTGTCAGCCCCTCTCTGCTCCTGTCAGCTCCTGTCTGCTCCTGTCTCCTCCTGTCTGCTCCTGTCTCCTCCTGTCTGCTCCTGTCTGCTCCTGTCAGCTCCTGTCAGCCCCTCTCTGCTCCTGTCAGCCCCTCTCTGCTCCTGTCAGCTCCTGTCAGCTCCTGTCTGCTCCTGTCTCCTCCTGTCTGCTCCTGTCTCCTCCTGTCAGCTCCTGTCTGCTCCTGTCAGCTCCTGTCAGCCCCTCTCTGCTCCTGTCAGCCCCTCTCTGCTCCTGTCAGCTCCTGTCAGCTCCTGTCTGCTCCTGTCAGCTCCTGCCAACGAGCCCGGCTCCCTGCACTGCATGAGTGGATCCTACGAGCTGTCACCTTGTCAGGCGGGCCTAGCGTCCTGTCTCTGCGGTGTCCAGTTGGCCAGCACGCATCTGCGGCCGAATGCGCAAAGCCCACATGGCTTGCCCTTCTGAACGCTCGCTCTATAGCGAATAAAGCTTTTTTCCTTGGTGACTTGTTTAAAGAAGAATGCTTGGATTTTATGTTCCTGACCGAGACTTGGCAGCGAGAACAGGGGAGCAGGAACACACTCATTTGTATGAGCTGTGCCCTCCGGACTGTTCCGTGTTTGGGACCCCGTGTGTTGCCCGGCGTGGAGGTGGACTCGCTCTCTAACAGTCCTAGACGCATTGCCTGTCCGTCCTGGGAGAGGATCTCTCCTTCAATATGGGCTCCATAAGGTTTCTTCTTTTTTCCCGTAGCTGGGTTTTTTTTTAGGAGTTTTTCCTTACTGAGAAGGAGGGTCTAAGGACAGGAGTGTCCTGGGTCTGTTTAGTGTAGTTATTGTTTGTGGTGATTGTATGTTAAGTCTGATTGTGTGTTTGTGTTTGATCAACTGTTTGTGAAGCTCTTTGAGGCGACTTTTGTTGTGATACTGGGCTCTACAAATAAATCTGAATTGAACTGAATTCATCTACTGGGACTGCTTCTCCTGCAGACTTATGAAGCCAGACCCTTTCAACTCATTTGAGCTGCAGTTGACTAAGGTTGGAAATACTGACTCATTGTATTGTGTTTTAATATATAGACCTCCTGGTCCTGCACATGTGTTTTTAGATTATTTTTCTGAGTTTTTATCCTCTGTTATTAAACTTGAGAAAGTTTTAATTCTTGGAGATTTTAATATACACATTGATGACGCTTCTTGCAGTGTAGCATCCGAGTTTCTGTCACTCACAGAGTTGTTTCATTTTAAACAGCATGTGTCTGGTCCCACTCATAAGAAAGGACATACATTGGACCTTGTTTTCTCCTTTGGCCTTAACATAGACCAGCTCAGTGTTGTGGATGTTCATGTTACGGACCACTGCTGTGTGTATTTTAATTTGTCTTTTGATTTAGACAGCCATCCGCATAAAGTGATTTCTCAAAGGCGAATTATAAATCAAACTGCAGTTGAGAAATTCTCTGAATTATTTGAGCCTAGTTGTTGTGATGGTTGCAATGAAGTGGATTCTTTGCCCAGTCTTTTAATGACCATTGCCTGTCTGTCTTAAATGAGGTTGCTCCTGTTAAGCACAAAATATCTTCTTCTAATAACCCCTGTCCCTGGATGAATGAGAACATTATGGGGTTTAGGAGAACATGTCGTCAGGTGGAGAGTCTGTGGAAGTCTACAAAGCTTGAGGTTCACAGTCTGCATTTAAGGGAGTTGATCTCATCACTTAATGAAATGATTAAACAAGCCAGATCTGAAGACTTTTCTAATCTTGTGAATATGAATAAGAAAAATCCAAAAATCCTGTTTGATACCATCCACAACATTGTATCACCTTCAGCTCCGCTGGTGCCTGTACACACAACAGATGACTGTAACACATTTTTAAACTTTTTATGGAAAAAGGTTGATGATATCAGGGCAAGTGTTAAATCATCTCCGGATAGCACCCCTAGTGTTGGTTTTCCATTGTGCTCTTGGTCTTCATTTATGCCTGTGACTCTGAAGGATGTTAGAGTTTTACTAAAAAAGATGAAACCCTCTTCCTGCCCACTTGATGTTATACCCACCTCACTGTTTTTAGGTGTTTGATGTGGTTGGTCCACATGTTGTCAGATTGATAAATATTTCCCTGTCACCCGGGTCAGTACCAAGCTCTTTCAAACAGGCAGCGTTAAGTCCTATTCTGAAGAAGCCAAATTTGGATCCATCAGAGCCTAGCAATTACAGGAAATATCAAAATTGCCTTTTTTTAGCTAAAAGTATATATAAAAAAAAAAAGCAGTCAAAAATCCAATCCAGATGACTGCTTTTTTTTTTTTTTTTTTTTTACTTTTTGTTGCGATGCAATTACCCTGGACGAGTGAGAGTCTTTTTTAGCTAAGGTTATGGAGAAGGTAGTTGCAGGGCAGCTGACTACTTTTCTGAATAATCATAGTATTCTGGATAAGTTTCAGTCTGGGTTCCGCAGGATGCACTCCACTGAGACTGCCCTGTTAAAGGTCTCTAATGACATATTGATGGCTGCAGACTCTGGTCAGTACAGTGTATTGGTTTTATTAGATCTGTCCTCAGCGTTTGACACAGTTGACCACAAAATACTATGTCGACTGCAAAATGAGTTAGGAATTTCTGGGACTGTTCTTTCATGGTTTTCCTCTTATTTAACCAACAGAACTTTTGCCATGTTTGTGAATAATATAATGTCTGAAGTCACTCCCATGTTACATGGTGTCCCTCAGGGCTCAGTCCTAGGCCCAATCCTGTTCCTTTGGTACATCAGCCCTCTTGGTAAAATTATATGCAGATTCAAAAATGTGTCTTACAATTTGTATGCTGATGACATCCAACTGTATTGCTCCTTCAATGACTCAGAGTTATATAAGTTAGCTGAGTTATTAAATTGTGTCTCTTGCATTAAGGACTGGCTTGCTCATAACTGTCTTCAATTAAATTATAGGAAAACTGAAACTCTGATCATTGCTCCTGAACAGAAAGTTCCTCTTATCAAACAACACCTGGGTTCTCTGGGCTCCTCCTCCCAGCTCAGTCTCAGAAACCTTGGTGTTCTATTTGACCGGTCAATGTCCCTGGACAGTCATTCCAGACATTTGATAAAAAACTGCTTTTACCATCTGAGAACTATCTCTAAATTGAGTGCAATGTTATCCAAATGTGACCTGGAGTTGATTATCCATGCTTTATTTCTTCTTGTTTAGATTATTGCAACTCTCTTTTTACTTGTTTTAACAAATCTGCAGTCACTTGTCTCCAGTTGGTCCAGAATGCTGCAGCAAGGCTTTTAACAGGAACCAACAGAAGGGCACACATTACACCAGTTTTATCCTCTTTACACTGGCTACTTGTCAAATTTAGAATTGATTTTAAAATTTTAGTCTTGACTTTTAGAGCTTTTAATGGACAGGCCCCTGAATACATCTCAGAAATGTTGATTCCTTACTCCTCTGGTCGCTCCCTCCGGTCTTCGGGCCAGAACCTCCTGAAGGTCCCTAAGACCCGGTTTAAAACTCGAGGAGACCTGTCCTTTCAAGCAGTGGCCCCTGGAATGTGGAACGCCCTGCCCCTGTCTCTCTGTGTGGCTGACTCTGTTGATTCCTTTAAAAAGCAGCTGAAGACACTGTTATTCAGACAAGCTTTTAGTTAATTACACTACTCATTGTCTTATTTACCTGTTTGAACGTTCATTGTTTTGCATTTTATTTGTCTTTACTTGCACTCTGTAAAGCACTTTGTGATTTTATCTGTGAAAGGTGCTATATAAATAAGGTTTACTTACTTACTTACTGTCTGCTCAACTGTGCAGCTCTAATTCTCTGTCCTTTCAAGCTCTGCCATAATAAAGTTGTTTCTGCTGCTGGAAAAGGATGAAGCTTTAATTTTGAAGGGTCACAGGAAGTGGTCGATTGCTGTTAACAGAAACTCCTCCAGCTGCAGTTTCTCCTCTGCTATTCTCCATCTCTCCTCTCACTGTTGATCATCGCCATTAAAACATAGTTATTGGAAATTGCCTAATTATCTCTTTTGAAATACTTGTATAGTAAAGAGCCAAAGAGACTCGAGAAATTAAAGTTTTGATAATATACATATTTAACTTACTGTGTCTAAATTTCATTTAGATTTAATTATAAAAATGAAATCTCCCAGTCTCATTTTCTCAACACTGTCCAGCAGCAGGTCTTCCTGAAACACAGGGGGCAGCAACACAGCATCCACATTCAACCCAGCGAGTTGGACGCCCACAAATATTTATTCTGCATTTTTATATTTTACACAAGAAACACTGACCTGACTTTGCTCTGAACTTTAATCTCACATCATCAGATCCACTGAGCACCAATGAAAAAGTGGGACATTATCTTAATCACTGGGACAAGGGACAACCAAAGTGAGACCGGTGACCCTATGTCAGAATAATACTGTCTCATAAATTGCAGAGTCAGGCTCCACGCGCATGTCCTCTGAGATCACGTGGTTTGTGTCCAGACGGAGACGGCACAGTGGGACCTGAAAGTGAAAGTAAAGTTACCAACATTTTAAGGACGTTAAGGCCACGCCACAGTTCGGTAAGTCGCCTGTTTTACATTTTTACATGTGTCCAAACAGCTCTGGTGTCTGTTTCCGGGGTTAACTCTGAAATGAGCTCCGAGTTAAAGACAAACAAGTTCCACTTTTACCCCAGCGCTTTACCCCAGGCCGTGTGGAGGAAGAGCGTTTTCCTCTCAGGTTAGTTTGAATCAAAACAGGAGAGGAAAAGGTGAAATCTACTGAGTTATAAGAGAGCGGAGGACAAGAGGTGACAGCTGCACAAAAACACGTTTGGTTGTACTCTTTTCCTCACAAAATGGCCTTTGTTCTCTACATCTGTGAATGAGTTCCCCTTACGAGTTATTTACTACAGAGTAAACTCTCTTTAATTTAACTTTTTCCCTGAGTAAAGAGGGCTGTGCTTTCTCCCTGTGGTGACTTTCAGAGGAATAATCATCTCAAGCAGCTTAACGTCGTAAACATTTATGAAACTGGTTTAAAAATATGCTTTATCTGAAGTGGCCACGAGATGGCGCCAAAGGCAAAACTTAAACAAGCTGTAACGAAACAGCAGAGTCTGATTTCTAGATCATGTTAAATATGTGATATCTGTTTGTCTCCTTCACAGATTCAGAGCAGTGTCTCTGTTGCTTCAGCCATGGACACGGAGCCTCACTCAGAGTAAGCAGAAGCTCTGTGAAATATACTTTCATTCAGAAAGTGTGGAGACATTTGTTAAATCTGTATTTGGCCTTTGTTATGTAGTTAACAGGAACAAAAGCAATACTATAAACAGATCTTTATTTTTTAAACTCTTAGACTTGAAGGTACAAGGTTCAATGTGATTTTTCTTTTTCCTGTGCATGAGCAGTGTCTTTTTTTATTTAAGTGAAAGTCATGCTTTTGAAAGGACAGTTCCTTAAAGCTCCCCATTCCTTTCTTTATCCCTGTTCTGTCTGTTTAAACAGACCTGCAGTAGTATTCTGTTTGAGTAATCCTGTATGCTGAGGTGCTGCCCTTCTCCAGACCTGAAAACGCTCGGTCTCATGGCTCTACATAAACACGTGAAACCAGGAAGTGCTCCTGCGTGTTTCTAAAGCCCATACACCGCCACCGGACTCGCTCTGATCATTTCAGCCTTAAAGTGAAACTCAGTAACTCTGCTCGCTTTTTCTCTGTTTTGCCTTATTTTTTTCTCTAGAGCTCCCCCTACAGTTGGGAGTACAGCACTATCATAAACACTCACAAGTCCAGTTGACTCCTGTATGAACCCTCACTCCAGTTTTCTTTTGTTTTCCCCTCCGCATATCTGTACAAAGTTTTTTCTTCCATTTGGCCGCTCTGCTGTGACGAAAATTGAGAAATAAAGCCATAGCTAACTTGTTTTGCTAACAACAATGTAATGCTTTCCCACAAGACTCAAGACTTCCGTGACTCTGAGTCGGAGGTGCTCATTGTTGCAAGTGTCACTTTCAGCCCAGAGACACCAGGGGGCCCTGCAGGACGCTTCATTTACCCCACAACAACTCATTTAACCATCACACAGACTCAGAAACTGTTTAAGGTAAAAAAGTTTCTGAGTTCTGCTTTAAACCTCCGTCACTACAAAGCAGTCAGCTCATTTATCTATCTGTTAGCCTCATGTTACTCATAGCTGTGCTAATTAGCCATTTTATGCTCTGTCCAGTCCCCAGCATTGCCAGCAGGGGGCGACATGTTGGATGTTTGTGTGATCTAAGTGCTTCATTTAAATATAGGGCTTCTTTTGGCAGAGGTACACTGCCCAAAATATTATTTTTCATCATCTCCCAACAACAGCACAGCAGCATTTCACAGTTTCATTTTATTAAAAACATTAAACTGGACCAACCGCCATTACAAAAGAGTTTAATGGAATAAAGTAGGGCTGCACGATTTGGAAAAAACATGTGATATTCGATAACTTTGTTGAACATTGCGATAATGATATTATTGCCATATTTTAAAACAGATCCTTCTTTTCTGACACAATAAGTTAAATTCACTTAAAACAAAAATGTAAGTCCCTGTATTCACAAGTCAGAACTTAACTCAGACTAAACCAGGAATTAAACAAGACCACTAAAACTGGACTTTTTAAACACTTTTATTTAGTCACAACACTTTTTAATTTAAAGCTCTGGTGGAAAATGATTCTGCAGTGTAAATCTCTGTCAGATGGAAGAATATTTAGATTCTTGTGATATAGATTTTGAGTTTGCTGATATTGTGAAAACAATAATCTTTGATATATTGTGCAGCCCTAGTGTAAAGGCATCCGTGGGAGTCTGATCATTAAGCCTGGATGGTTTTTCACTGATGATTCCTCCCATAATATACTGTTAGGTCATCAACTGAAATAAAAGGCAGACTTTGACTTGACTTTCTTGGTTATACGACAGTTTTGTCTGTGGTTTTGTTGTGAGCATAATAAAAAATAAAATACATATTTTCACTAAAGACTGTGTTCTTTTTCCAGCTCTGGGTCGGAGGGCAGGTCTGACGATGTGCCTCTAGAATACGATGACTCCTACGGTTTGTTCTACGGTGAACTTGGATCCCCAGAGTAAGAGGCGTTTTATTTTTGTGGTACAGTATATTTCTAAAGTACAGGGGTGTCCAGACTATGGCCCCAAAACCCATGGGTCACAGGATCAGCCTAAAGGTAAAGAGTGCAGGTCAAAAGCCTCGGGTCTGTGTGAGATGGACTGGCCATTAAGGAAGAAAAAGTTAAAATGAGTTGTTGGTGGGACACAAATTTTATTTATTTTTTATTTTTTATTTTTTTGCCATACTATGTACTAGTCTGAAGTCTTAAATATGGGGCTGTGGAAGGGCATCTGGAGTAGTGTGTGGCCCTTGTCCTCATATACTTTCAGAATGTGTAGACACCTCTGTAGTGGAAGCTTGGGGCTGAGTAAACAATACTTTTGGTATTGAAAAGAAAGTTACAGTCCTATTGGTATCGACATTTTTTTTTTATTCAATACCAAGTTTTAATACCTGAATTTTAATGTTCCTTTGTATGAATGGATCAAATAATAATAGAATAAATCATACAAACAACTGGGTTTAACTTACAGCTAAGAATTTAGCTTCAAAATGTGTCTTTTATTGAATATTATTGTGTTTTATGATTGTAGAAAATGAATTAGCTCACCATAGGAATCAGAAAAAGTATTGCCCAGGCACCGGGATCAAAAACCGGGTATCGTTTAAGGACTGGTATCGAAAAAATCTGAACGATACCCAGCCCTACATCTGAAGTAAAACATTACTTAAATGCCCAAATATAAACACTGAAAGAAACGTGTCAGAGAATTTAAAAAGCTCTAAGATATTTCATTTCTAAGTTTTTGATATTGTGATTTTTTTAACCCTTAACACCTTACATCTGAACAGGTTTACCTCCTTTCCATCAGTCAGTGAGAAATAAGTGTCAGTAGTTTAATATGAAAATATGGCTAATATTTTCTTATTATTGAATAACATCACCACTTTGTGACCAAAAAAAAAAACGTAGGTAATTTGCGCTGACTGAGCAGATGTTGAACTTTGTGCCAGTTTTTATTCCATGTGGAGACCCAGTAACTGCACAGATATGACCCTTAAACCACACCAAGACATCTGCATTTTTAACCTTTAGCAGACTATTGTACCATAGACATTTGGCCTCTACTTCATCATTATTATTATTATCGTTAACATAAATAAATTGATAAACCCTGTTGCCTGTGCCTCAGTAAAAACTAGCACGAAAAGTTTCCTGCCTCATCTGGTAAGCAGCCAATGGACAGTGCTTTATAGGCCCCAAGTTAAATTGAGTTGTAAATTAAATGTGAATAAATGTGTACAAACATACAACAATATGGCACAAGACCATGCAGAGCTTTGTAAGTTAGTATAATTATAATTTATCCTGAAGTGAAGAAGAATGTGTCCCTAAAGTGAACAAGGAGACAATATCCATCCATCCATCTTCTTCCGCTTATCCGAGACCGGGTCGCGGAGGCAGCAGTCTAAGCAAAGATGCCCAGACTTCCCTCTCCACAGACACTTCCTCCAGCTCTACCGGGGGGACCCCAAGGCGTTCCCAGGCCAGCCGAGAGACATAGTCCCTCCAGCGTGTCCTAGGTCTTCCCCGGGGCCTCCTCCCGGTGGGACATGCCCGGAACACCTCCCCAGGGAGGCGGCCATGGAGGCATCCGGAACAGATGCCCGAGCCACCTCAGCTGACTCCTCTCAATGTGGAGGAGCAGCGGCTCTACTCCGAGCTCCTCCCGGGTGACAGAGCTCCTCACCCTATCTCTAAGGGTGCGCCCAGCCACCCTGCGGAGGGAACTCATTTCGGCCGCTTGTATCCGGGATCTTGTCCTTTCGGTCATGACCCAAAGCTCATGACCATAGGTGAGAGTAGGAACGTAGATCGACCGGTAAATCGAGAGCTTCGCCTTTCGGCTCAGCTCCTTCTTCACCACAACAGACCGATACAACGACTGCATTACTGCAGACGCTGCACTGATCCGTCTGTCGATCTCACGCTCCATCCTTCCCTCACTCGTGAACAAGACCCCAAGATACTTGAACTCCTCCACTTGAGGCAGGAACTCTCCTCCAACCAAGAGAGGGCAAGCCACCCTTTTCCGGTCGAGAACCATGGAATCGGACTTGGAGCAGCTGATTCTCATCCCGGCTGCTTCACACTCGGCTGCAAACCGCCCCAGTGCACACTGAAGGTCCTGGTTTGAGGAAGCCAACAGAACAACATCATCTGCAAAAAGCAGAGATGAAATCCTGTGGTTCCCAAACCTGACACCCTCCGGCCCCTGGCTGCACCTAGAAATTCTGTCCATGAAAATAATGAACAGAACCGGTGACAAAGGGCAGCCCTGCCAGAGTCCAACATGCACTGGGAAGACAATATCATTTCATTTTATTTTATGTATATGTAGATGTAAATAAATTTGTTTTACAGACATTCATGCTGCTGGCGGTCACAGGATCACGGTGGGTCCTCGTGCCTAATGTGGGACGAAGATGGTGATGATGATGCAGAGGAGCCTTTCCGCATGGGACTGAGGAGGAGGTTCAACTTCAGACGTGGACCTCAGAGGTCAGTCGGGTTTTTCTTTATCCTGTGGAAGGTCTAAAGACTCACTCTAAGGCAGTGATATTAAATGTCTGGTGCTGTTTGCTCAGATTGGAGACTTGCGGTTTGTCAGAGTCCAGCTGCTCTGCTCTGGCCTCTGCTCTGACGTCCAACCCTCACAGCTAAAAGAACTAGATCTGGGGCCTCATTTATAAAGCCTGCCTGCGCCCAAAATGAGGCTGACACGCGTGTACAGCACTCTCTGTGACAAACGGCCGATCTATAAAAATTACTAGAGGTGAAACCTTGCGTGGCCCTACGCCAACTCTCATCCTGGCCTGTGTGCACACTTTTAAGAGACACAGCACGAACTGAAGCAAGATTGAGAAAAGGATGTTTGGTGTGTGGATTTCATTCTGAGATAATCATTTAAGCAGGTAGTGAGTAAAACAGAGGGAAGTCTATTAGTTTTTTATTATTTTGCTCAGTATTCTTGACAGTAAAGCTGTTCAGAGCTGTGTACAATCATGGACTTTAACAGCACTGCACAGTGGCTCTGCTTCTGGGTGGCAGCAGAGACAATCCCTGATGAATCTGTGGCTGGTTTTATGAAATAATGATCAGACATGAGCTTAAATAACTCCTAAAGATGGTTCATATGAGGGCTGATGGGTTTTAATGAGGCACAGTGTCAAAACACAACTGAATAGACATAAGATGTTAGCACACAAGCTATTGTTTTCAAGACTTCTGTGCTCACAGTAAAATGTTGGTGTTGTGCTATAATATTTATCTGCTTATGTAATTACAGAACAGCTGAGAGGTCCTGCTGCTTTTCTGTGGCCTCAGCTCTTGAGTCCAAACCCTCACAGCTAAAAGAACTGGTGCTGAGTGAGAACCTGTCTGACTCAGGACTGGAGCGTCTCTGTGGTCTTCTGCAGAATCCGGACTGTCGGCTGAAGACTCTCAGGTCAGTTCACTCCCAGCAGTAAACATTCGTATAGTTATTCCTTCACATAAGTTAAATTATAAGCTCCAGTCCTTTTATGATGTTTACGGGCATTTATCTGGTGACAGTATCCTCAAGCTAGCTAGAGCTAACTCTAACATCAACTTTTGTGGTAGTTTTGATGTGCATGAAGCATTTGGCTTCTTACTTTTCAAATATAGTAATACTTTCTGAAAACAGGAGGCATCATTATTCATTATAGGGATTAGAGATGGGCATTGGGCACACCCGGTTCTACCCGAGAAGTTCTGATTTTTCCAGTCCATCAAAATTGTTGTCCTCCGCCATTAACAATTTCTCTTGTATATGTGGACTTTGCTTTGAAGCCCACCCCGTCCTTGAGCAGCATCTCCACTTCGCTGCAAAAAGTTGTCTATGGTGTGTAGCCTACAAAGCGTGCTGCACATTGCGCAGTGCATGTCGTTCCCTTCTAACGCACATGCGCTCACAGGACGGGAGAAGCAGCAGATGTAGCAGCAATGAGAAAATTGTATCAATTCCCATTCCTAATAGAAACGCACAATAATACATTTTTGGAACCAATCTGATCATTTCCAGCTTCTTGCAATTGACACCAATAATAAATAATTATTATCTAAGATATTTATCTAATTTTTATTTAACTCTAGCTGATTTTGTGAGTAGCACAGATTTTAACAGTATAGCTCTGATGAGACTTTTTGCATTTTTTTTAATAGCACAAAAAGTATTAATTTACTAAAATCAGTGTTGTGATTAATAAGTGACATATCCCAGACTGATAATCCTCACACAACAATAAACATCTGCATTCTTCAAAAAATGTTGCTCTACATGATGAGGACAAGAGTTAATGGTTAAAAATCAACAAAACAAAATGTTTAAATGTAAAATATAAATATAAATCTTAAGGGTGCTAAGATTTTATGATACCAGCTTTTCTGATTGAAGTCTGGAGCAGAAACGTCACACCAAGTGGAGATTTTCTGAAGTTTAATGTACAAATATTGGACCTAGTAGGAGCAAATGCATTCAACAAATGGTCCCTGAAACAAAGAAATTCAATTTATGCCTCCTTCCCTTCCAACTCATGCATATATGTCATAAAGAAAACAAAGTTGCTATATCAAGAAGAGCAGGTGGAAAGCACATGAGTGGCCTTGAGGTCTATAAACATGTAAAAGTGAAACACTGAAGATTTAATACTTCAGTAATAAAAAGAAGTGGAATGTATCACAATAACTGCTTACATCTTTAAAGTTATTGTTTGTGAAGTATTTAATGACTACATTTATAAAGCCCTTTAAAAGCTATGCAGCCAAGTGCTGTACAGTGAAATACAATAAAACCATAAAACATCAAAAAAACACAGACACGATTAAAACATAAGTAAAAACATATCTCTCGGTCTAATCTCTAATGGAGGCTCTTTCCACAGTTTAGTGGCAGCAAAAGAAAAACCACATTCATCATAAAGTTTGCGTTTGGTTTAGGGAGATATTTTTTTACATGCAGTATTTAAAGTACTTCAGCAGCCAGTGAAGTGAAATGTGCTTGTGTGTTCTGGTTAAAAGCAGAGCAGCTGAGTTTTGGACTAGCTGCAGTTGGGAAAGTGTGGCCTGGTTAAAGCCAATATAAATGCATTGCAATAATCCACCTTTTTTATTTTCAGCCTGAAGCTCTGCAGTTTATCAGAGTCCAGTTGTTCTTCTCTGGCCTCTGCTCTGAAGTCCAACCCTTCACATCTGAAAGAACTGGATCTGAACGATAACAGAGATCTGAAGGACTCAGGGGTGGAGCAGCTGTGTGGGTTTCTGCAGAGTCCAGACTGTCGGCTGGAGACTCTCAGGTCAGTGTTAACTGCTGCTCATTTCCTAAAGCTTTTCCTAAGTCACCAGTATCTCAGAGACATCCATTCTCTTACATTTAAAGATGCAGAGCTGGTATCCATTTCACCTATTAGTTATGTTCTTATTCAGAATTATTTTATTCATGTACTGTTTTTTTAAAATGTATAGATACACACACACAGATGCAACTCAAAAAATTATAATGCAGAAGTCTTGGTTAGCGAGCTGGGTGGCAGTCGAAGGCGGGTTCCTCGATGGCCACGGGAGCAGATTCTAGGTTACAGAGCCACAGCAAGAGGTGTACTGATCCATTATTACTATTAATATTAACTCCATGTTCAAGCACAAGGCACATGCACGTGGCACTAGAACACCCTCACCTGGAAGGCAATGATCGACTTTGTTGTCGTGTCAACCTTCGGCTGTGTGTCTTGGACACTTAGGTGAAGAGAGGGGCTGAGCTGTTACTGATCACCACCTGGTGGTGACCTGGATCTGCTGGCGGAGGAGGAGGCCGCACAGACTCGGCAGACCCAAACGTATTGTGAGGGTCTGTTGGGAACGTCTGGCTGAGCCTCTGTCAGAGGGGTCTTCAACTCCCACCTCTAGGAAAGCTTCAACTAGATCCCAAGGGAGGCTGGGGACATGGAGTCAGAGTGTGCCCTGTTCTTCAGCTCTATTGTTGATGCAGTCGCTCAGAGCTGGGGCTGTAAGGTCTCTGGTGCCTGCAGTGGTGGCAACTCCCGAACCTGGTAGTGGTCACAGGAAGTAAGGGATGCTGTCAGGCGGAAGGAGGAGTACTGTCAGGTTGGCTTGTGGGAATCCTGAGGCAGCCGACAGGTACCGGCAAGCCAGGCGTGCCGGTCCAGGTTTCGTCCCATGCTTATGTAGTAATGCTTATTTGAGTCTGTTGAAGATGGTACTTTGAAAACCTAATATATTCTCAGGTGGTACTTGGTGTGAAAAGTTTGAGAACCATTTTTCAAATACAGCACTGGACTATTTCATCTATATTAGACTATTAAAATAAAACCCTTGAGTTTCAGAGAGTTGTACAGATAATTTCTTTGTGTAAAATTATTAGGAAAGTTCTGTTGTTGACGATGCTGGCATTAAATTTCACTCTAAATACCTTAAAAGTTTGTAAAAAAAAGTCTTCTTTTTGAATTGAACTGAATACTGGATAGAAAATCTAATTTTTATAACCTTCTGTATTTTCATGAACCTGTAAAATGTGATTTAAGTCTGTAAAAAAGGTTGAACAAGGTTTGTTTTTGGAAGACGTTTCGCCCTTACTCTGAAGAGCTTAATCATTTTAAAATGAATAAGATGACCTTGTTCAACCTTTTTTACAGATTTTTCTTGGATGACTGAGAACCAACATGGACATGATTTAAGTCTATATAAATGTTGTAAGCCATATTTTCTGTGGGGACAGATCAAGTTTTTTCTGCTGTGTAAAACATATACTTTACCTGCTGTCAGTCTCAGTCAGTTACAAGCAACACTACTACTAGGACTTTAGATTTTCACAGGTGTGGCATAGGCGATAGGCAAATGCTGGTGGCGCTGTTCTGTGGTGACAAGCAGCTTCAGCTCGTGTCCATGTCACTGTGTTTTATATATCTTTTTAGTCTTGTCCACCCCCCTGGGATGTGTTGTTTTAATGTTGTTTGTCTTATGAACATTTGCTGAGTATCTGAAAGATGGAAGTCACTTTTTATGCCCTGTTCTTTAATGACTGTTTTAAACTTTGTTTGGAGTGACCAGCAGCACACATTCCGGTACACCCGTGAATTTCTATTGGGATTACAATGGTGCCATCACGCCGTGACGGACTCCAGCATTAATTCAGTGACTGGGAACTAGTAACTTTACAACACGAGGCCAACTCAGAAAGCGGGGAAAAGGGGTGGTTTGAAACAGCGAACCAGGAAGCTACTGAGTAGGAATCGCATCCCCCAGCCTTCCATCATACTGGCTAACGCACGGTCCCTCAGGAACAAGACTGAGGAACTACGGGCGAATGTTTTGCATCTGCGGGACTACAGGGATGCGTGTCTTATGGCTTTTACTGAGACTTGGCTCACCGAGTTGGATACGGACTCGGCACTGGAGATCAGTGGGTTTGGAGCCCCTCTGCACCTGGACCGGGACAGTGACACACAAAACGCTGGGAGGAGGGGTTTGTCAGTATGTAAATGTGCAGTAATATCACTGTGCGAGAGCGGCTGTGTCATCCTGACATCGAACTGCTGTCTGTGTCACTACGGCCGTATTATCTCCCCAGAGAGTTCCCCCAGATATTTGTGACAGAGGCTTATATCCACCCCAAAGCCACGGACGTTTTTTAAAACTGTAAACAAACTTCAGCCTATTTCCCCTGCTGCTCCAAATTTTATTCTTGGCGATTTTAACCACTGTAACTTAAAGAAAACCCTGAACAGCTTTTATCAGTATGTAACCTGCCCCACACGTCATTATAAAACTCCTGCTCTGTGCCACGGCTCCATTAAAGCCACTTACACATCCAAGGCAGGGCCAGTGCTGGGCGCCTCTGACCACAACACTGTCCACCTCTTACCCGCCTATAGCTCGGTGCTGAGGAGGGAGAAGCCTGTCAGAAAACAGGTGAAGGTATGGACTGAGGACAGCTCTTTAGTGCTACAAGGCTGCTTCGAGTGCACAGACTGGACAGTGTTTCAGGACTCCTGTTCAGATAGTGATGAACTTACGGATGTTGTCTGCAGTTACATCTCTTTTTGCAAAGACTCTGTACTCCCAAACAGGGATGTCAAGGTGTATTCAAACAACAAACAGTGGATCTCTAAGGACATTAAAGCATTGCTAATCAAAAGAAAAACTGTTTTTAATGAAGGTGATGTGAATGCAGAGAGGGCTGTGAGGAAAGAAATCAGGGCTGAAATTAAAAAAGCCAAATTAAGTTACAAGGATAAAATTGAGGCTGAGTTGAGAAGTAACAACTTAAAGAGAACCTGGAAAGGAATGAAAACAATGATTGGGTCCAATGATAAAGCCAACAGAGTTGTCTTGGATGGTTTTTCATCTGATAAACATTTAGCTGATGAACTTAATGTATTTTATACTCGGTTCAACAATTCAAAATTTAATGATAAAATGTATGGTATTAGGGCTATGACACAGGCTGCTCCATCCATTACTACATTTTCAGCACACCAAATCAAAAAGCCCTGGGCCAGATGACATCTGTGGGCAATTACTAAGAACATGTGCTGGTCAACTCTGTCACATCTTTCAGTTCATTTTTAATTTGTCCTTGTTACAACAGAGAGTCCCCAGGAGTTGGAAGCATTCCATCATTGTGCCTATAGCCAAGTGCAGCACCCCAAAATCCCTGAATGATTTTAGACCTGTAGCCTTGACCTCTTTGGTGATGAAAAGTTTCGAGAAAATCAAGGAGGTTGTTCTACAGTGGGTTGGAGACCAGTTAGATCTGCTGCAGTTTGCATACAGGTCTGGCAGGGGCGTGGAGGATGCTGTGATCACACTACTGCACTTTATTTTTAGCCACCTGGATAGAGCGAAGACTCATGCCAGACTTTTATTTGTAGATTTTACTTCTGCTTTTAACACTATTCAGCCATCCAGACCATCCCCTCAGAGCACATTTTGAGCTTTTGCCCTCTGGGCAGCGCTATAGAGCTCCTGGCTGTAGAACTAAGAGGATGCAAATGTCTTTTATTCCAACAGCTGTGAAGCACCTTCATGGCACTATTATACTATTATACTAATCACTATTATAATAGTTTGCACAAATGGCATTTTCCAATGGATTTGGTCCTGTATTGTATTATATTTATTTATTTTTTTGCACAGTAGTTTGGGCATTTTTTGTGACTGACTTCTGCCTCTATTGGCGAGTGTTGTTTGTATGTTTATATATTTTATGTGGAGTGTTGCTGCAGATCCAATTTCCCCTTGTGGGACAATAAAGATACTTTTTTGACTTTAAGGGCTTGCGCGACTGCGGGGCCCCTGCTACTTCCCTGTGCTTCAGCGCACAACAAGGCTTAATGAGCCTGATCAGTAACAGTATATACCCAGAAATTATGGACACTGGAGAGAGTTCTGAATCCGTAGATCTGTTCTACACTGGTCAAGCTTTAAGCTACTTTTCATTTGATGACAATTGACTTCTTACTTTAGGAGATATGATCATAAACAGCTCCTGAAATAAAACGTGCAGCAATGACATGTGATCAGAAGCGCACATTACCGCAGGGGTGTGCAACGCCTTTCTCACAGTATTTTAGCTGTGTTATTATAAAAGCAACATAAAACATTTGTCCAGACGTCCTGACAAAAGCTTCTGGAGCCTATAGTGTTCTCTGGAGCCTCTATCCACAGCTCAGTGATGCGACTGAAGACTCTGTCGCTGGGATGATAAATGTTAAGAGATACTTTTGGTTTGTTCCTAAAGGAAATGTTAGATCAAGTTTTGTTTGTTTGCAGACTCCAGGAATGTGGTCTGTCAGAGATCGGCTGTGCTTCTCTGGCATCAGCTCTGGAGTCCGACCCGTTTCGCAGCCCAAAGACTCTGGACCTGACACGAAATCACCTGAAGAAGAGCGACATGACGAAGCTCAATCTGCTGCAGCTGAGTTCAAACTGTCGACTGGAGACGCTGCTGCACTGACAGTGTTCACTTAGTTCACTCTGAGTCTGCTCTCAGCTGCGTTTTCAGATGATGTTAATGATTTAGTTATTACATTAGGAGAGTTACTGCCCAATGGTATAACAATAATGGTTTACGGTTCGTGTGCGAGGCAATAGCAGTCTTCAGATCTGGGCAGAACTGAGAACACGGTCAAAAAATAACTTTATATTATTGAATTTAAACTTCTACAACATTTGAGGAGGTAATTAAACGATAAATGCATAAAGAACACAGTGAAGGCTTGTAGAAATAAAGACATTTAACAGAAGATAAACGCTACGCTAGTGTGGAAGTCTATAGGCTAGCACTGCAGCTAATGCTTGGAATGCTTTCTTGGCAATTGAGCAAAAATATATATTCATTTAAGTCAATTTGTGGGCACAGAATGTCTTTAACTTTGATTTTACTCCATTGGTGTGTGGGGTGAGAGCGGCGCATGAGCCACTAACCGGAGGTTTGGTGGATTGCGTCTCTTTGCGTCATTGGGCAAGACACTTCACCCACATGGTTCTAATTTTAGCAGAATTAAAGTTTTAATAAGATTATTATAATTCATTTTGTTAATGGTTCAAGTCTCTGTATTTGTATTATCGTACAATATCATGAGGCTGATTATTCAAAACCACTTATTAAAAAGGTAAAAAGGGCACTTTCATATCTATGCACAACAGTTAATAAAATGAAATAAAATGATTCATAAAAACCAACCCAGCTGTTTCTACAGGAGCTTGATTGCCAAAGTTTAATCATTATCAATAATTATTTTGATTTTGACGTGCTGGGGCTCAGGGAACAGCCCAACCTGTGGAACATGGACCTCTATAACGGCCTGGTTTGTGAGGTGGTGACCAGGGTCTTCCAGAAACAACGAGGGCCTAAAATGACTGCTCTGGGTCGAGACCTGCTGCAGCAGATGGAGCCTCAGATCTCTCACATCAAAGTGAAGCCGGACATACGGCACATGGAGGACGTGGCTCGAGCCGTGTACCGAGACCTGTGCTGAGGCAACAAGAAGAGCTACGTGACCCAGGCCAGCCAGGCTTCAGTGCTAAGGTCATGGAAACCATCTACAAACATTTAACAACGCCAAAGAAGAAACGCATACTGGGATCATTCCTACGCTCAGGGTGCTGGCCCTCGGTAGGGGGTGTTAACTTCTCACCCTTGACTGTACACAGTCAGTGAGGACACAGCTTGGACTCGGTCTCACGCCTGGTTCTGATGGGACTGAAGTTCCTGTGCACTTCCTAAAGTCCTGAAGCTCCTGGACCTGAGTCTGAGCAGAGAGTCCTCTCACACGCCTCAGAAGGAGGACACACGAGTCTGTGTTCACTGGCAAATGTGAGAGGACTTTCTGTCAGAAAGGTTTGATGTGGAGAAGTAACCAGGAGCACTGAATGCATGGAGAAAGGGAAGCTGAAGAAGCTTGAACTGAGTGGGTCTGAAGCTCTCCCTGAACCAAGTTCAGCCCAGGGTTGCCTCACTGTCACTGAGCACACTTCTGTTTGATGGCAATGTTTTAGCAAGAAATACAAATAAAAATATTACAGTTTACATTTTTTTCATGTGATTTGAACTTTTGTTCAAGCTCAGCTCGTTCAGCTCCTTCTCAGGTAATAACATGTTCATCTGAGGTTTCAATAAAAGACAAAGCAATTAAACAAAAACAAGTGAATAAAACATAATTTAACATGATTTATAACCTACAAAATAAACTGAAAGAAAAGTGTTAACCTTGGACGGTCCAGATTGGAGAGACAACTGAACGTCCACTTGGTGATGTGCTCTTCTTGTGAGGAGCAGCAGATGGCGCCATAGCTCAGTCTACAAGAACTGTGTCCTCGGGAGATTCTGCTCAGTCTGGGATGTTGGAGCAAAGACATTTATATTATGCCCTTATATTCTGTTAGAACAAAGCCCATACATTGTATCTTTATAAATACTATTTTAATGTTATTTTTTGGCCACACAGATATTTCTTCTCACACAATATCGTTTTCACTGTAGACATGTTTAAAGTGCTTTTATTTGTATTGGGTAAGAAGACCAGCATGCACCTGGGTTTTTTTTTTTTTTTTTAAACTATTTATCAAAGAGGGCCATGAGTGAAATATTAGGACAAGAATCTGGAGATATGTATCAAGATAAAAAGTGGGTTTGTTTGAATGTGGTGGTTACGTGGGACGTCAGAGGGACTTTACTGTTGTTAAAATGGAAACAGGACGAAGACAAAAATCCCACAGAGGACTGAACAACAACGAGGACTTCAGCAGAACCAACAAGTGACGAAGGAAAGACCTAAACGCCGTTAATTAGAGAGAAGAGAGAAGTTGTTACATTCACTCTGTATAAGCCACAGCCATCTTGGTTATTTCTGAGAGGAGATTGTCTTCTGCTTCTGTGAGACGCAGAGCTGCAGAGAAATGGCTGGGATAGGTCTGGAGACAAGGAACCAGACTCTGCTAATTTAGAGGAGAGCAGGAGGGGCTTCCTTTGGTTTCTTCAAAGGCGCTGTATAAAATTAAGTTATTATTCATTTTTTCCCACTGTATGTATTTTCTAATGGACACTGAGGTTTGGACTGCATGTGTGAGCTAAGTGTGAGTATGTGTGTTTCCTTTAATAAACTGTCCTGGCAGCAGCCACAGAGAAGCCCCTATCATCCTTGAACTTGAACAAAACCCAAACAAATCCATGAACTCTAACCTCTGAACCTCCGTCACCCTCTTTGTTTCTCTGTTGCTTTTATAACTCAGGTCTGAGGGTCAGAAATAAATGTCCTGCTGCTCTGTGATTTACGGACGCGGCTCTAACAGAGACATACTTGCCGGAGGTAAAGCGGTCGTACTGGTTCAGGTCTGACCCTGGTTCCTGAGTGAACTCTGACCCCTGAATACTGGGGTCAAATGCAGACCGCGACCCTGAGAGGAGGCAGTAAAATGAGAAGAAACTGCCTAAGACACACTGAGACACATTTTATTCTTATGTGAGAAGTCAGCTCAGTATTAATTAAACGCCTGAGGCAGGGCACTCCCTGGACAGCGGCCTAATACTCACAGGGGTTAAGGTAGACTCTGTCAAAAGGGTTCTCTGCATTTGACCCATCCTTCAGTGCAGCTTGACCCCTCTCCAGATCTGAACCAGGACCCAGGTCAGGAGTAGCCTGGCCCAGCCAGACAAACTCTTTTCCTCTTCAATACAAAGAAGTTTGTCTGGATGGTTGTCTGTGTTCGTCTCTGTGTCTTGCCTGTGACAAGCTGGCCCCTGTCCAG